>CM073577.1:81704682-81879682 GCA_037074715.1 Magnolia kwangsiensis | reverse complement strand
TCACCATAACATTAGTGAGAAACCCACTCTAACCATTAGGTGAGTCACAGCATGTTAGACCTAGTGACCGAAAATAAGCCCCATCCGTAGTTTAAGTGGACCACACAATTGAAAACAGTGTACAATGAAAGCTCAACCTCCAAATGGTTTCCCATGGCATAGCCCAGTTGAATCACATATGGGCCTGATTTTTGGGCAGCAAGACAAAAGTTTGATGTGGTATCTAATGGTTGGATTGGATTTCACATAATCATCATGGTGGGCCCTATAAAAAAATAAGGGCGGATGCTCCTCTCCAAATTATTTCCTTGGTATAGCTCACTTGAATATCAGCTTGATTTTTTTAGCTCTTGGACCATCATGGGATTATACATGTAATGATCTGAGTGGATCACACATACATATCAATATATATCCCATAAAAAATCAAGAATAAGTATACATCCGACATAACTTCATCCCTAAGTTCTCGTAAAAGTTTCCAATTTTTTTAAAAAAAAGTCGTTTAGTTTACTCGATTGGGTTGTAGCCCTTGTTTACCATATGATTAACTTTTAAAGTATCAAGTGCTTATAAAATCCAACCCTTCCAAGAGTTTAATCCCAACAAGAGGATCATTCGTTACAATGATTGTTAGTTTACTTATCAAGTGATCCACACCATATAAAAAAATAAGTATACATTGGTAATTGATAACCATACAACTAAATATTAAAAAGTTATTAAAAAGGTGATTCTTAAGATGTTTAACCTGTTAGAGGGTTTAGATGTCATATAAACATGAAAGGTTAGAAGTTACTAGAGGTTGAACCTTGATATATAGTCCAAACCATTTGACATGAAACCTTAAAAAAAGTTTGTCTAGTGCAAACTGGATTCGGCAGTGTCCTCCAATACTATTTGAGGTGCTCCGTGAGCCCATTGCATTTGTTTTGTCCACACAATCCATCCATTTATCCATATCATAGCGGGGACATGATCCTAAAAATGAAGCAAATCCAAGCTCCAAGTGGACCACACCAAAAGAAATAGCATTTATTGAATGCTCACCATTGAGAACTTTATGAAGCCCATGATAATGTTTATTTTCCATCCAACCTGTTGAGTAGGTCTCACAAATCAGGATGAAAGGAAACATAAACATCGGCTTAATTTTAGAGGACAAAAAAATAATAATAAAGAGAAAAATGATAAGGCCCATACATCATGGTGTGACACCCTGGATTTTTGCCAACCTGAGGTTAGACGTCCTTAGGCAATGGGTCAACCAAAACACCTTGGTAACCACTCAAAACCCAATTCCATAGCCAAAGAAATTACTTAGGATTAATTCCTTTAGAAATTAAGCGTAAGTTAACTAGCGCTACACTGGAGTAGCTGTGAAATTATCCCTGATCGCTTTAAATAAGTTCTGCAAGACCCAAAACTTGTAGAATCGTTGATACTACGTTACCCTAAAATCTAGGATCAAACTCTAAACCGGTTTGTTCTCGGGAACCCTTTGAAACTTTGTATTGGATCTAGACCGCGCGTCGAAAGTCCGATACCTACAATCTTAGACCGTTGTGACCGCTTAGCTGGACTTGACAATCGTTTCGAAAATCAAGGCCAACCGACGTTCGGAGGCTATTTCATTGAGCCTGGAGTGAAGAAAGTGAGAATAGGGTTAGATTTAGAAATTTTAATTCAAATCTGGCACATGACTTGGCGCGTTATTATTAAGCGTTCTGACCGTCAGAATTCAGCCAAATTATACCCTCAGATCAGGAAAAATTTCTCTTTTATATTATGAGACTTGTAGACCTGATCTAGGTGCGGTGACCTCTAAACTGAAATTGGACCACCATGTGCGATCTGTGAACTCTTTCGGTCTGAAAACTTGATGCGTGCTAGATCCAGTATGCCTGAGCTTAAGTCTGACCGCGTTCGGCCAGGGGACCTCCAGACATGCTCTTTTGGACCAGAACAGCCCCGATTTAGTTATAACCCAAGTAAACCTCGTTCCCAAGTCTATTTTGGGAAGGTTTTGGGCTATATAAGGGCCTTAAACCCTCTCATTTCTCTCCCATCCGAATTTGGTTAAAACCCTAGATTGAGAGAGAGAAAAAGTGAGAGTTCGTGAGAGGTGGGAGAGATTTTCCTGCCACCTGCTGCTGCTGCTGCACGTGCTTAAGCGACGTATTCCAACCACTTTGTTGGTGATTCCGACGCTTTTCTAGGTAAGGAAAACCCTTAACACTTGCTGATTTAAGATTCCGTCGATTCCAATAGTAAAGTAGCTTACGAATCTTGTGTATTAGGTTATCTGATCGCCGTAGACGAAGCGTATACGCTCCGTTCGGAACGATACACATTTAAAGTGAAAGGTGCGGATTTTAGACGCTTTGATTGGCTGTTTTTAGCGCTTTCAATGTCGTTTAATAGTAGATTATCGACGGCAACGCCGTTTGACATGTACAACATGCTGTCCGTTTCCTGTTTCGTAAGCAGACGAAAAATATGAGATTTAGGGCATTTTAGTCATTTGTAAGAAATATTGTTTACATCTATATTTTGCTGATATGATTGACATGACTTTTTGTCGCCTTAGGATATTAGGAATGCGTACATAATCAGTTTGGCGAAGAGATTCACCCAAATACGCACTTTGAGTCGACATACAATATGTAGACTTAAGTGTGTAGACTAAGTGTTTGTTTTAATGTTTGTATTAGTATTTATTGAATTAAATGGTGTTGTGAAATAGTTTTGAGATTGAATTCTCAAATAATATGCTTATGTAAATGATTTCCTTCATGTTGGCTATATGTATGATTTCATCATATGTAAGAAATGCATGTGCTAGATGATTTACTTAAGTTGTATGTTATAACATGTGTTAACATGCTCACATTGTTGTAATGCATTTCCATTACCTTTATATGATTGCTAATGTGGATTCATAAATGTTTGGGACTATACTTAGTCCAGGCAGTCGGTAACCGAGTAAATTCGTGATTGGCTTATCTTTGCCACGAAGGACGCGTCGATGAATGCGAGTCATGTTTGGAGTTGGCGGCAGTGGTTAGGCCACACGAAGTGTTTCATGCACTTCATGTCGTTCAGCTTGAGATGCGCTCGTGCTAGTCGAGCTCGTCAAGTAACCTGACTGGCCATTGTATGTTCACCATGTATGAGTCATAACTGCTTGAACCTAGGATACTGAACTTACCATTGAAAACCCTGTCAACCATGGTACCTTGATCCACAAAGACTCATGAGCCGGGCATGGTGGTATGGGACACCGTGGTCGAGCTGTCGGCCTACGCTGGGGCCACAAACCTCCCCTTAGTGACCAGTGAGCACCCTACCTTGAGCAGATTATGGTGGTATGAGACACTATATTCTTGCTGTCGGCCTACACTGATCAGGTGACGAGCCCTTTGTAGTGACCTTGAGTTTATCCTGACACCGCATGGGGACGACGAGTCCTGATGCAGTCTTAAGGATAATTAGGCCTGTATTGATAAGGTGATGGGGGAGCGGTGCAACGAGTGCGAGCAACAGCCCTGACAGCCCTTGCAGCGACCTACAAAATATACATCGTATGATATTACTAGGAGTGACGACTCTAGACAGGATCTGTATTGGGATTGATATAAGCAAGGTACCCTAGTTTTCCAATCCTGCTGTATGAAAAGGACTAATAATAACTCGGTAATCATATCACCATCACATTGCATGTGCCTGGAAGATGTGGAGCACTGTGGGAAGAAAGCATGCCGCGGGCGTAAGATGGTGCCGTATGAGGGAGATCGTCGGTGAGGGCATCCATCATGTCGTGTCATATTGCATTAACAACAGTATTTAGGAATGTTTGATTAATTGCTTTACTATTATCGCATGATTGATTTGAGAACATGCTAATCTCTGCTCTATTATTCCACTGAGTTGATCACTCACTCCCACGTTACGGGACGGTGTTTTCGAACACCCACCAGTCCCTATTTTAGTTGCAGATGATGGCGCTGCTTGTGAAGCGGAGTCGGACTTGATGATGATGAGGAAGATCCCTCATTTATACATGTTCTGATTGACGGGATTACAGGAAGGTTCATTAGATGCCATGACACTTGTAATTTTATATTTTTAGAGCACTCATGTATATTCTTTCTTTCTATTTTGAGGTATACATGTATATGTTTAACTTGGTAACATGGTCACACTCTGGAGACTTGCAATCAATTATATATTATATGTATGTATCACAGTCTTCCGCTTGTTAATTTAACTGTCTTTGGAGTATGATATGTTGTTCTGGCTTAATCCCATTCATTTTTAATACATTAACACAGACAACATTCAATCATACACATTTATGTTGCATAAGTGATGTTCTGGAACTCGGGAGTGGAGTTTTTACTCGACCTCCGATTTTTGGGATGTTACACATGGTGATCCACTTGTGCATTAGATTTGCCTCTTTTGGCTTCATGCCCTAAAATAATATAACAAAATGGATGCTCAGCTTTGATAAAATCCAAAGATCATGGTGGGACTCACATAGCCCTCTCTAGGCCAAGAAGGACTTGATTTGTTTCCAAACTTATAGGGGATAGAGAGCATTAAACAAAGAAAAAGATCATTAAATGAAGAGAGAGAAAGAGAGAGAGAGAGAGAGAGAGAGAGAGGGGAGGAGGACGAGGAATGTTTACAAAGAAAACGGGATGACTAAAGAAGTTATACACATGTGATATATTCGGATGATATGCCACATATCTTGAAAATCTGGCCCGTTAATTAGATAGGGTCCCTTAGAAACATGTGAAGGACAAAATATTTTTTTTTTTAATATCAATAACAAGATATCATCTATAAGAAAAGTGAGCTGTTAAAAATCTATTCCAATAATCCAGATTTAACTTACATGTGTGGCTATAATGGTGAAGGTCATTTACTAATTTTTAGTAAATAAAATTTCATTAATGGGGCCCTATTTGATTAATAGGTTGGATCTATGACACATAATTCCCATCATACTTATATAAGACAAAATGTCACATATCCTCACATGAGGTGCATTACATGTGGATGAAAAAATGAATTTTTGACATTTAATGCACAACTAGTTGGACCATTCAAATTGGTTCAACTAGTTGTGCATTAAATAGAAAAAACACCTTATTTTTATTCACATATAATACCTCCTCATGATAGGGTACATGACATCAAGTTTTATACAAGTACGTTAAGAATACATTTCATATATCTAATCCATGTATCAAATAAGGCATACTAATTTAATTTTATCTGTAAAAATTTATAAAATAATCTTTTTTGATACAAAAATATGGCTAGCCTTCCTTGGACCTTCGTGTACCTGCATAAGGGACGAATAAAAGAGACCCTAGCCGGTGCAGGGGACCCTTCGATGCCTAAGTCGGGTAAAGAATTCGGGTCTGGTCGAGTAAGGAGTTTTGGGCTAGAGATTGTGCATACCGTTTACCATTAGAAGTGCTCTTATTTATAGGTGAGGAGAGGCGATGGCGTAGGAGGGACATCCCTATTTAGCCGGGATGTGTTGTAGTAGGATTCGGATCCTACACAAGTCATGAGGATCTTCCTAGATTCTTGGATGGGATTTTGCGTAAATCCATATTGCGATTGAATTCCTATATGTTTGGCTATACGCGATTGGGATCAGGTTAAAACTGACAAAACATGCGTTGTAAAGGCCTGTAGTTGTGCCGACGTGGAGTTATGGTGTCCTATCTCCTCCGGCGAGCAGTTGAGCTTCTTTCGGTGCTAGGTAGACCAGTGGATCTCCCGTCTTGCCGACGAGATACTGAGATCGACCTCATTTCTTACTCGATTTGGGAATCAGTGGATCCCAACGACACACTGAGTTCAACCTCATCTCTTGCTCGGTAAGGGGTTAGAGGTCAGATTTTTAGTCGTATCTATTGTCATTCAATGTGGCGAGATGCATGGGGTCTCAACCTAACCTTTTCTTATTAGTTGGTCCATTTTTCCCATAACAGTAAGCTCCCTACTTTCGAGCTAGTGTAGCAGGCTAGAGAAGTAGATCGGTCTTGGTCAGGTTGGATCGTACTGTGTCGAGGGTGTCGAGTTAGTTTGTCATTAATGTGAAGTTTAGGTGGTGTGCACAGGAATCAGGGTGTATCTGCAATCATGATACACATCACTCGAGGTGGCGTGCCATGGCTTGAGGTCACGTGCACTATCAGGCCGCCTTTTCAGTGCTCAGCGTATGAGGCGATGACGCGAGGCTCGCTTTCAAGAGTTGGGTCATGTGGCGAGTGCTAGCTCTCTACATGTCTGAGCGGGAACATCGAGGAGCCATTTTTGGCAGCGCATTAAATGCAGGCATTGGTGCCCGTACAGATGGGCTTGCTATAAAAATGGATGCTCTATTACCATTCAGGGCTATTTGCTCCTTTGCCTTTGCTACGTTCTTTAAGCTTTCTTCAGCGTTAGGCGATTTCAAGCGAAGCTTCGAGGGGCCTTCTTAGGCGGGCATCTCCTTTTGGTGAGCCCTGTTTCTGCCTCTCTATCCCCCTCCCTTCATCTTTTTCTTCTTTTCTTTAAGTTCCTGACAACTTTCGTGCCCAAAATCATGCCAGAAATATCAGGCTAGCGGGAGGGGACATCTTGTTGTGATGGTAGGGCAGATGATCTTCGCCCCATGTCGTGATGGTGGGGCAGATGACCTTGGTAGATACAACCATGCATCCCTGATAATTGTACCCTGCTATTTATCAATCTGGATATGAATATCTTTTAAGCCACATGCACTACCTGTAAGGTTATATATTCGATGAATGAGTGGCTAGCTCAATGTGAATTCCCCTCAAGATTACACATTGCCGCATTAGTTAAGCATAACTATAAAGAAATAAGGCATTTAAAACATTACAAGATGCAGTCTTATTTAAATGCATGAATGCATGAGTGCACATCGACCTAGGGATGCTCATCCAGTTGAACTTGGGCAAAGCCTATGTATATGTCCGATCACTAGCGAAGTACATCATGTGCGTACATCACGTACAAGCATAGTGACCAAGCTCATTGTACATCACGGACGTGGGTCAATAGTCGATGGCTTAAGAGTTAGTGAAATGATATCATGCTAAGCGCACGTGCTACAACATCTAGAATTAGGCACTCATCATCGCTCGTATGTTATGAATGCATAATTAGCCTAATCGTTATTATTTCAATTACAACCAGCCAATTTAAGAAAGCCCAAAAGTCACTACGGTGAGCTCATCACCTAGCGTAATCTGACAGCTCGGGCATAGTGTCTTATACCACCATCCCTGGCTCATGAGTTTCTAACATTAGGATGTTTAATGGTAACCTCATCGACTAGGCTAATCATATTTCAATAGGTTGAACTTACAATCGCATGATTATATAAAAAGAATGTCATCAAGCCACTTAGGGCAAATATCAAATGAAAGCCACAGGGGCAAATATCACATCAATTCCATGTGGCACAAATATCAAACTCAAAGCCGTAAAGGGTAAATATTAACTCAAAGCCACAAAGGGCAAATATCATATCAAACCACAGAGGGCACAAGGGTCCGCAAGATGGTAAGTCCATAACAAACTTAGGTAAATTGGCCACTAGGTCGAGGGTTCATTATAGTCACAGTTAATCAAGTTACATCCCAAGTCTGGATGTACATTTATAAGTGGGATTTCCCACTAATAAATGTACCAGTTTAAGTTCCATAAGTAATCCACAAACATGAGAAGGTATACAAGTGCAACATACATATGTTCATATAAGATGAATGTTGAACATATAAGTTAGAAGTCAAATCTAACAACTAGTGTAAGTAATAGAGATCTCAATTATCAACTGTCATTAAAACAGAAATTATTACTTAAACTAATAGGAAAGGGGAAAGCTCAAGGGGAAGAAATCATCACCTTATGTTTTGAACCATCCATAAATATTTCTGGGAGCCACGCGCGCCCTTAGGATCTTCCTAAGATAGACTCGACTCGACCTACTCCCAGCTCGAACAAAATAAAATCGAAAGTGCAATGTTAGGCAACATCTTAATTGTGATTATGAAATTAATTAACTAACTAAAACTGTAATTTAGACTCCAATATAAGGTGGAAGGAAAAGACATACCTAGTTGATTTGAGTTGAATCAACTCAATTTGGCACCCGAGTTAACTCGACTCCACTTAACCACCCACCTCTCTCTCTCTCTCTCTCTCTCTCTCTCTCTCTCTCTCTGTTGGAACTCCAGCCATGCCTAGACTATGCCCAAGCCTGACTCAACCTGGCTAGACTTGGTTCCAACTGAGTTGACTCAGTCTCCTCTCTCTCTTTAGTTTCTCTTCTTCTCCCTCCTTTTCCTTCTCCTTCTTTGCTTCTTGAAAGTTCAGGAGCATCTGGACTCAACCTGGACACAGTTCAAACCCACTAGACCTGGTCTGACCAGGCCCATGACTCGAGCAACGACTTGGTGCAGCTTGAGTTCAGGTCTTGCACCTAACTTTCCTCAATCTTCTCCTTCCTTTCTCCATCTACTTCCTCTCCCATTCTCTCTTCCTCTCGCTCGGAGAGGTCCAACAATGCGTGTCAAGCCCGGCTTGACTCAGCCCAAACACGACTCATTTCGAGCTATTGTTGCACCATGCAATTGCTCCTACCCTCTCTCTATTCTCCCTCTTTTTTTCTTGCTTCTCTTCATTAGACTACGGTCGTATGGGCTACACATTGACAGTTTTAAATCCGAAATCCGCATTCTCACAAGCACCAACAATGGTGTAAGTTCAACATGGAAGATGGTCGGTCGATCATGGCATCTTTGAATCCATGGCCCCTCCCTTGATCTCCTCTCTTTTAGGTGATTTGGTTGTCCTTGGGAGCTTGGGGAAGCTTCGAATCAAAGCTTGAGTGGCATTTAATCAATGAGTTCAGACTTGGAAGATGACAACTAGTTTTCCTCGGGTCTTTGTAAGAGACAGGAGGGAGTTGTTTTCTCTCCCTTCTTATGGGAAAAACCTAGATCTTTTAGGCCGTTATATGAGGATTTAACGACCTAAAAATATCCTGTTGATGGGAGGTGTTTGTAAACTTGTAACGCCCTGAAAATCGAGGGTCAAGCAAAGCTCAACTCCCGAGTTCCAACGCATCACTTATGCAACATAGATAATGATGTTTAAATGTTATCCATATTAGTGGATTAAACATGAGTAGGATTACACTAAATCAACATATCATACTCCGGAGTTAATATAAATAAGTAAGTGAAAGATTGAACTAAATATATAAAGTATATAAGTGTTTCATAACCTCCAGAGTATGAACGTACTACCGGGCTGAATATATACATAATTTGTTTTAAAATATACAAAATGACAATATGTGAATGTACGACTAATTCATGTAATCCTTGTAATCCCGACGACACAGCTCTAGGTCTACACAGACCCGTCTGAGAGCTGCACGTAGGAGAACTCTTCCTCCTCGTCTAAGAAATCTGGCTTCGTTGCGTAAGCCTCACAATAACCTGCATCTAAATTAGAGTCCGGTTGGTGTTTTAAAACACCGTCCTAGAGTGGGAGTGACTGATCAACTCAATGGTATTATAAGGCAAAGGTTAACATGTTATCAATTCAATCCAGTAGTAATGATAAAGCAATACAACAATCACTTCCTAATTACTCTTATTAATGTAGGAATGATATATAGTAATGATGTATGCCCTTGCCTGTACTCCTTCAGTGACTTCATCTAATGATCATGCATGACAAACTCCCTAATGCTTCCTCGCTAAAGCACATGTAATGCAGTGCATGATCGTATTAGCCAAGTACTTAATTAAGCTTATTCATACAACATATTCGGGAAGCTAAGACACCTCCCTTTATATCACTAACCCCAAACGGAGATCCATATAGGGTCGTCAATCCTAGTTAATCACATACGATATACAAGTTGAAGGGCATCACTCCTAATGAGAACAGTGGATAGGTAAATTCAAGTGTTTATATTCGAGATCACTACGGGAGGCTAGGCTGACAGCTCGAATACGGTGTCTCATACACCACCATATTCGGCTCATGAGTTTGGGTTGCTCACTGGTCACTACGGGGAGACTCGTCACCCTAGCGTAGGCCGACAGCTCGACCATGGTATCCCATACCACCATGCCCGGCTCATGAGTCTTAGCAGATCGTGGTACCATGGTTGAAACAGGTTTTACATTAGTAAGTGGTACCTTAAATTCAAGCAGTAGTGTCCATACATAGTAAACACACAATAAACCAATCGGGTTATTTGACAAGCACGATTGATACGACCACACGTTGAATTAATTGACATGGAGCGCGTGAGCACTCTACATGGCCTAACCACTATCGACAATTATCGTATGGCTCGGATTCAACGAACGTATCTAATATGGTGAAATTAGTTTGGCCACTCAATTAGGAACCGTTACCGATTGCTTGGACTACGTAGTAGTCCCAATCATACCTAAATGCAATAGGTAGTCACATATGTTACTACTCATAATGACTTTTAATAAACAATTCAAACATAATTCTCATTTTAACATTTTATCAAACACATTGAACATGTTATTATACATATGCATTTCGTCTATAAATCAAATAGTAGCAATTACATTACATGAAGGAAACTATAAATATGGATAAGGCAGTTGATAATCCTATCTCATCACTCTTATTAAAAGCGATTCATCAAACAATTTCTCATTCAGACATTTTGTTAAACACTTAGACTACACATTACTACATACACGAACTAAATTTATTATAGCATATATTATGGCAAATCCTTCGCCAAAGGAGTTGTCATACATACAATAAACATGTATTCTAGATTAACAGTCATGACAAGCATAAATCATAATTGTAATTTCATTCGAACATTTTAACAAGCACATGAAATGCAATTATATATTTACATAGTTCACACACATGGATAATTTATTGAATACATCATAACTAAGATCATATGGAAGCAATCAAGTCAGACATAAATCATTGCTAACACTGAAAGCCTTGAAAACCATAACCTAAACATTTATAGTCTGTACCTTTCGTCAGAATACTTGATTTGGACGTGGTTCGAATCCTACGTTATCATAAACAGAATAACAAGTACGTAAATCATGAAATAGTTTAGCTATTTCACTGATTACTCTATCTAGATTTCAAAACAAAATTAAGGATAAGATTCCTTACCTAAATCGAAGTTGGAATGACTTGTGTAGCGATGGTGGGGAGGCAATTTGGTACGTGGTGTAGTGGGAGTGAATCCCAACAACGGTCTCCCGAACTCTCACTTTACTCCTCACTCTTCTCTCACTTAGGATTAGAGAAATTAGTATGGAATGAGAGAGGGGTGGTTTAAGGTCCTTATATAGGCTTAAAAGTAATGTAAATGGCCACAGGGCCATGGTAAACTTAGGTCATAGCCAAAGGGTGCCTGTTTTTGACAAACAGGGCCCTCAGGAAGTTCCATTTCTCACCTACGTCATGGAGCAAGTTCCCTGACAATGGATCTATTCCAGGACTGTGTTTATGGTTCGATCTAACAAACTGATCAACCATGAAGGACCCGTATCAGATCAACGATCGCCGTCCCTCGATCAGGGCCATAAGTATATCGATTGGTGCAGGAAAATTTTCGTGACCCATGGGTGAAGTTTGGTCAGAATCTGACGGTCTGAAGTCTTTAATTTCACCTGTAAGCGAATGGCCCAAATTACTTTAGTTTTAAGTCAATTTATAAGGATATTCGCATTTCTCACACACTTCACTCAGGGCTCAAGTTGTGAGTTTTTGGATATTATTTAAGCTCGATTCCCACGATGGTTATCAAGCCCAATATGACGGTCATAACCTAATAGTTTCGCGGTCATTGGACTTTCGACGCGTGATCCAGGTCCAATACGGATTTTCAATGTGCTCCCGAGAGCAACTGGGTTATGGGATTTCTCCGAGATTTTCAAGTAATGTTGAGCTAGCGATTTTAATAGTTTTGGGTCTTGCCGTTTATATAGATAGTGGTCCAAGCTAATCCACTGATTAATTTAGTTTAGTACTTAATTAATTTTCGTTTAATTTCTACAGTATATGGTCTTTATGGATTTCTGCTTGAGGTAGTACTTAGGTCTTTGTGTAACGACTCGAAAAATTTCGTACCAAGACCCGAGTACCACCTCGATCAGAAATCACTTAGGATTAATTCTCTTAGAAATTGAACCTAAGTTACCTAGCGCTAAGTTAGACTGGCTGTAAAATCTGCACATTTCGCTTTAAATATGTTCTGCAAGACTTAAAACTTGCAGAATCAATAATGTTATAATACCCTAAAATCTTAGATCCAACTCTAAACCCAGTTGTTCCCGGGAATATTTGGTAACTTCGTATTGGATCTAGACCGCACATCGAAAGTCTGATATCTATAATCTCAGACCATTACGACTGCTTAGTTGGACTTGACCATCATTTCGAAAATCAAGCTCAAACAATGATCTAAGACCATTCTACAGAGCCCGGAGTAAAGAGGTTAGGAAAATGAAGATTTTTAGAAAATTAATTATATTATTATGAAATTTGGCACGGTTCACTTGCGCGTTATTTTTAAGCATTCTGACCGTTGGAATTCGACCAAATTTCACCCTCGGATCAGGAAAGTTGGCCCTTACATGTCATAGAGCTTGTAGCCCTGATTTAGGTTCAGTGATCATTGAATTGAAACTGGTCCGCCACGGGCAATCTGGATATCCGATCGGACTGAAAACTTAACTGACTAAAGATCCGATGCTAGTGAGCTTAAGTCCGACCACGTTTGATCAGAGGACCTCCAGAAATGCTCCGTTAGATCAGAAAGATCTCGATTTGGTTATAATATAAGTATACCTTGACTTAAAGTCTGTTTTTATTATGTTTGGGCTTATAAAAGGGTCTTAAACCCTTAGCTTTCTAACCCATACGAATTTTTCAAACCCTAGAGATTTAAGAGAAAGAAAAGAGAGAGAAAGTGTGAGAGAATCAGGTGAAACTCCATAGGATTCTTCCTAGTGCATCTATACTTTGAACCGGCATTTCTGAATCATTCTTCGGGCGATTCTGATTCTGTTTTTGGGTAAGTTAAGCCAACCCTAACCTGGTTTGAAGCCTAGACTAGCAGAAGTAGAGTTCTAGCTAACCTGTTTCTTGCCAT
This sequence comes from Magnolia kwangsiensis, assembly GCA_037074715.1. Lineage (NCBI taxonomy): Eukaryota > Viridiplantae > Streptophyta > Magnoliopsida > Magnoliales > Magnoliaceae > Magnolia > Magnolia kwangsiensis. The sequence continues at coordinate 81,866,448 of CM073577.1, read as the reverse complement.
AGGTAGTGTATCCACCGTTGACGAAGACACGTTGTCTGAATCATCTTAAATACGTCTTTTCTGGTTTAAGGTGCGGACTATATACGCTTAGGTTATGGTTTTCAACCCATTCAATGTTAGATAATGATTTATTCATGTTGTGCTTGCCATTACACATGCCAAGTATGCTATCCGTTTTGTCTTCCATATACGTATACTTTGTATTGTAAATACCGTATTTTATGTATATGTTAGAATACACGTATGCGTATGAAATTTGCTAATTTGCTTGCCATGATAAATTATCGTTGTGATATGCCTAATATGTATGCGGCAACTCCTTGGTGAGAGGACTTGCCCTAATTTACAACGGTGTCGACATACGTGATGTATGTTGAATAGTGTAAGTTAAATGTTTGTTTAAATGTCTAAATGTCTAAATGAAATGGTAGTGAGTATTATGTGTATGCTAAGGTGGTTGAGATACGAATTTCAACCATAGTATTTGTGTGTATGATTCCTTCCATGAATCATGTAACTTAGGTTATCTATGCTAAATGAGTGTATGATTTCCTCCATGGATTGTGTACTTAGTTGAATCCTGTTACATGTGTTTATGAATTCTTGCATGTACTGTTTACATTTAAGTTATATTTCATAATTGTTCAAATGAATGAAGGATATGAATCATATGCTAGTTATTAGCTTTGTATGTGAATGGGGTTGTACTACAGTCCAGGTAATCGAAAAACGTCCTGTAAATAGTGGTTGAGGTTGTTTTCGCCACACAAGATGAGTTTAACGAATCTGAGTCGTGCTTGGGCCGTTCGGCAGTGGTTAGGGTACATGGAGTGCTTATGCATTCCATGTCATTCAACTCAATGTGCGCTTGACCTAGTTGAGCTTATCAACTAACCTGATTGACCGATGCTTGTTCATCATGTTTGGTCGCTACTGTTTGAATCTAAGGCACTGAGCTTACCAGTGAAACTTTCGTTAACCATGGTACCAAGATCCACTAAGACTCCTGAGCCAGGCATGATGATTTGGGACACCGTGGTCAAGCTGTCGGCATACGCTGGGGCCACAAACCTCCCCATAGTGACCAGTGAGCACCCTATTCTGAGCAGATTATGGTGGTATGAGACACTATATTCTTGCTGTCGGCCTACACTGATTGGTGACGAGCCCTCTGTCGTGACCTTGAGTTTATCCTGACACTGCATAGGTGCGACGAGTCCTGCTGTAGTCTTAAGGATATAAATATGCCTGTATTGATAAGGTGATGGGGGAGTAGTGTAACAATTGCGCGTAACATCCCTGACAGCCCTTGCAGCGACCTAGAACCATAACATCATATGAGATATCCTAGGATTGACGACCCTAGAAAGGATCAATGTTGGGAAATGATACAAGGGAGGTGTCTTAGCTTCCCAATCCTGCTGTATGAAAAAGACTAATAAGAACTTGATAATCATATTCATAACACCGCATTTCATGTGCTAATGGTGTTGGTGATAGAGCACTGAGGAAGTGAGTCATGCCGCGATCGTTAAATGATGTCGTAGAGGGAATTGTGGTGAGGGCATGCATCATTCTTTATATCATCCTTGCATTAACAAGAGATATAGGACCTGTGTGATTGTACTGCCTTATCATTACTGCTTGATTGGATTGATAACATGTTAACTTTTGCTATATAGTACCACTGAGTTGATCACTCACTCCCATGTTCTGGGACGGTGTTTAAACACTAACCAGACTCTGACTTAGCTACAGGAGATGGCGATGCTTGCGAGGCAGAGCTAGAATTCGACGAGGACGAGGAGGCATTCTCATATATGCAGTTCTTAGGCGGGTTCATGTGAGCCTTGACTTGACCAGTGGGGATTATTTTTGGGAAATGTATTGGATAATTTTGAACAGTTCATGTATGTATTTTAAGCACAAATATATGTATATTGCCCTGGGCAGAGCATGCATCATTTGGGGATTTATTTGAATTATATATGTGTATAAGTCTTCTGCTTATAATTTCTCAATATCCCTGAATTGTGTCTGCTATCTGGCTTGATCTATTTCATGTTTTATGCATTCTTACAGTCAACATACAATTGTCATCAAATATGTTGCATAAGTGATGTTTTGGAACTCGAGAGCTGAGTTAAGCTCGATCCCCGAATTTCAGGGCGTTACACTTTGTATGGATTTTTTCGAGACGTTACAATCTACCCCCTTTAAAGAAAAATTTTGACCCCAAAATTAGTACCTTTTCATACTTATAACGCGTCGAAAATCGGGGGTCGAGCAAAGCCTAACTCCCGAGTTCTAATGCATCACTTATGCAACTTAGATAATGATGTTTGACTGTTAACCATATTAGTACTTTGAACATGAGTGAGATTACAATAAAACATCATATCATACTACAGAATTAAGATAATTAAGCAAGCGAAAGACTAGGATAGATATATAAGATATATATGTGTTTCACAACCTCCAGAGTATGAACGTGTTATCTGGCAGAATATATGCATATGTTTATTTCAAAATGTACAAAATATCAAAATGTAAATGTTCAACTAATCCAGTATCCTTATAATCCCCGCGACGCAACTCTAGGTCTACATAGACCCACCTGAGAGATGAATGTAGGAGAACTCCTCATCGTCAAAGAAGTCTGGTTCCGTCACGTAAGCCGCATCACAACCTGTATCTAAATTAGAGTCTGATTAGTATTTTAAAACACCGTCCCAGTGTGGGAGTGAGTGATCAACTCAGTGGTACTATAAGGCAAAGATTAACATGTTATCAATTCAGTCAACTAGTAATGATAAGGCAATACAACAAATGTTTCCTAACTACTCTGGTTAATGTAGGAATGATATGCATAATGATGCATGCCCTCGCCTGCATTCCCTCAGCGACATTATCTCATGATCATGCATGACAAACTCCCTAAAAGTGCGCTTCCTCGCCAGAGCACATGCAATACGGTGCATGGTCGTATTAGCCAATACTTAATTAGGTTTATTCATACAGTAGATTCGGGAAGCTAAGGTACCTCCCTTTATATTACTTACCCAAACAATGATCCATCTAGGATCATCAATCCTAGCTAATCACATACGATAGGCAAGTTATAGGGCATCACCCCTAATGAAGAGTAGTGGATAGGTAAGTTCACCAGTTCACACTCGAGGTCACTACGGAGAGGCTCGTCACCTTAACGTAGGCCTAATTTATACTCGAGGTCACTACGGAAGGCTCGTCATCTGAACGTATGCCGATAGCTTGAATACGGTGTCCCATACATGGATCACGAGTTTGGGTTGCTCACTGTTCATTATGGGGAGGCTCATCACCCCAGCGTAAGCAGACAACTAGACCACGGTGTCCCATACACTACCATGTTCAGCTCGTGTAGTCTTAATGGATCTTGGTACCATGGTTAAACAGACTTTACATTGGTAAGTGGTACCTTAGATTCAAGTAGTAATGTTCATACATGGTAAACAGACAATAGGGTAATTGGGTTATTTGACATGTGCGATTGGTACAATTGCATATTGAATTAATCGACATGGAGTGCACAAGCACTCTACGTGGCCTAACCACTGTCAATAACTACCATACAACTCGGATTCATCGAACATATCTAATGTGGCAAAACTAGTTCGGCTACCCCATCGGGAACCATTATCGATTGCTTGGACTACGTAGTAGTCCCAATCATATTTAATTGCAATAAGTAGACACATGTGATAATCATAACAATAATTAACAAACAATTCAAATACAATAATCATTTTAGCATTTACCAAACACATAGAACATGTTATCATGCATAGGCATTTTATACTTAAATCGCATATTTGAAATTAAGGTTACATGGAGGAATCATACATATAGACAAGGTAGTTGAGAATCCTATCTCAACACCTTTAATAACTACAATTCATCAACTATTTCTCATTCGGATATTTTATCAAGCACTTAGACTACATAATACTATATACATAAACTAAATTAGTTATAGCATATATTTTGGCAAATCCTTTCATAAAGGAGTCATCATACACACCACACACAAGTTTTCTAGATTAATAGTCATGGAAAGAATAAATCATAATTTCACTTTCATTCAAACATTTCAACAAACACATGGAATGTATTTTATATTCACATAATTCACACACATATATAATTTACTGAATACATCATAACTAAGATCATATGGCAGCAATCAAGTTAGACATAAACCATTGCTGACATTGAAAGCCTTGAAAACTATAACCTAAATATTTATAGTCTGCACCTTTTGTCAGTTTACTCGTTACGAACTCGGTTCGTTCACTATGCTTCTGTCTACAGCACAACGACTACCTAAATCACGAAATAGGTGAGCTATTTTGTCGATTCCTCTATTTGGATTCCTAAAATGAAATTAAGGTTAGGATTTCTTACCCAAATCGGAGTTGAAATGACTCGTGTAGCTAGATGTAGAGGTGATCTAGTGCGTGTAGGCGTAAGGGGGGAAACGCTGCCTCGATCTCCCAAACTCTCTCTCTTCTCCTCACTCTTTTCTCTTCTTTTCTCTCTTCTCTCTCCTAGGGTTTGGAGAAAATTTGTATGGAATAGGAATGGGGTGTTTTAAGTCCTTAAATAGGCCCGAACTAGTTCAAATGGCCCCAGGGCCATAATGTACTTAAGTTATAGCCAAGGGGTGTCTATTTTGGGCAAACGAAACTTATCCGGAGGCCCATTGCTCACCTACGTCATGGAGTAAGTTCCTTAACCATGGATTTAATGTAACACCTCGGATTTTTGCCAACCTAGGATTAGACGTCCTTAGGCAATGGGTCAACCATAACGCCTTGGTAACCTCTCAGAACCCTATTCCAAAGCCAAAGAAATCGTGTAGAACCAAATCCTTTAGAAATTAAGCGTAAGTTAACTGCCGCTACGTTGGATTAGCTGTGAAATTGTCCCTGTTCGCTTTAAATACGTTCTGCAAGACCCAAAACTTGTAGAAACAAGGACGCTACAATACCCTAAAACCCAGGATCAAACTCTAAACCCGTTTGCTCTTAGGAACCCCTTGAAACTTTGTATTGGATCTAGAACGCGCGTCAAAATTCCGATACCTACAATCTTAGACCGTTATGACCGCTTTGCTGGACTTAACAATCATTTTGAAAATCAAGCCCAACAGACGTTTAAAGGCTATTTCATTGAGCCTGGAGTGAAGAGAGTGAGAAAAGGGTTGGATTTGAAAATTTAAATCCAAATCTGGCACGTGACTTGGCGCGTTATTATTAAGCATTCTGATCGTCAGAATTCAGCCAAATTTCACCCTCGGATCAGGAAAAATTTCTCTTTCATATCATGACACTTGTAGACTTGATTTAGGTACGATGACCGCTGAACTGAAACTGGACCGCCACGTGTGATCTGAGAACTCTACCGGTCTGAAGACTTGATGTGAGCAGGATCCAGTATCCATGAGCTTAAGTCCGACCGCGTTCGGCCAGGAGACCTCCCGAAATGCTCTTTTGGACCAAAACAGCCCCGATTTCGTTATAACCCAAGTATACTTTGTTCCTGAGTCTAAAAGGGTGAAGTTTTAGCCTATATAAGGGCTTGAAACCCCCTCATATCTCTTCCATCCGAATTTGGATAAAACTCTAGATTGAGAGAGAGAGAGAGAGAGTGAGAGATTGTGAGAGAGTTGTGGGCGAGAATTCCTACCACTTGCACCAGCTTTTGCTCATATCGAAGCACCGCATCCTAATCACTTTTCCGATGATTTCAACTCACTCCTGGGTAAGAAAAACCCTAACCACTTGCTATTTTGGGATTCGTTCGATTCAAATATCGAAATAGCTTATGTATCTTGTGCATTAGGTCGCCATAACGCCGTTGACGAAGCGTATACGTTTCGTTCGAAATGATACACGTCTTGGGCAAAAGGTGAGGATTTTAGACGCTTTGATTGACTGATTTCAAAGCTTTCAATGTCGTTTAACAGTCGATTATCGACGGCAACGCCGTTTGACATGTACAACATGCTGTCCGTTTTTCGTTTCGTAAACGTACGGAAAATATGAGATTTAGGGCATTTTAGTCATTTGTAGGAAATACTGTCTACATCCACATTTTGCTGAAATGTTTGCCATGCCTATTTGTCGTGTTATGATATCAGGAATGCATGCATGATCGGTTTGGCTAAGAGATTCGCCCAAAAGCACATTTTGATTCGATATATGCTATGTAGACTAAAGTGTGTAGACTAAGTGTTTGTATAAATGTTTGTATTAGTATGTATTGAGTAAATGGTGTTGTGAATGAGTTTTGAGATTGAATTCTCAAGTAATATGCTGATGTAAGTGATTTCCATCATGTTGGCTATATGTATTGATTTCATTATATGTATGAAATGCATGTGTTGGATGATTTGCTTAAGTTGTATGTTATAACATGTGTCAACATGCTTACAATGTTGTATTTCATTTCTGTTACTCACATATGCTTACTGATGTTGATACACAAATGCTTGGGGCTATGACCTAGTTCAGGCAGTCGGTAATGGATTGAACTCGTGGTTGGCTTCTATTTGCCACAAAGGACGTGTCGATGAACCCGAGTCGTGTTTTGGGTTGGCGGTAGTGGTTAGGCCACACGAAGTGTTTTATGCACTTCATGTCGCTCAGCTTGAGATGCGATCTTACTAGTCGAGCCCGTTAAGTAACCCGACTGGCCATTGTATGTTCACCATGTATGAGTCATAACTGCTTGAACCTAGGGTACTGAACTTACCATTGGAAACCCTGTTAACCATGGTACCTTGATCCATAAAAACTCATGAGCCGGGCATGGTGGTATGGGACACCGTGGTCGAGCTATCGGCCTACGCTGGGGCCACAAACCTCCCCGTAGTGACCAGTAAGCACCTTAATCTGAGCAGATTATGGTGGTATGGGACACTATATTCTTGCTGTCGGCCTACATTGATAAGGTGATGGGGGAGTGGAGCAACGAGTGCGAGCAATAGCCCTGACAGCCCTTTGTAGTGACCCTAAGTTTATCCTGACACCGCATGAGGGCGACGAGTCCTGATGTAGTCTTAAGGATAAATAGGCCTGTATTGATAAGGTGACGGGGGAGCGGTGCAACGAGTGCGAGCAACAGCCCTGACAGCCCTTACAGTGATCTACAAATATAACATTGTATGAGATTACTAGGAGTGACGACCTTAGACAGGATCTGTGTTGGGATTGATATAAGGGAAGTACCTTAGTTTCCCAATCCTGCTGTATGAAAAGGACTAATAATAATCCGGTAATCATTATCCATATCGCATTGCAGATGTGGAGCACTGCAGGAAGAAAGCATGCCACGGATGCAAATGGTGCCGCATGAGGGAGTATGTTGGTGAGGGCATCCATCATGTCATTTCATGCTTACATTAACAACAGTATCTAGGAATGTTTGATTGTTTGCTTTACTATTAACGCGTGATTGATTTGATAACATGCTAATCTTTGCTCTATGATTCCACTGAGTTAATTACTCACTCCCACGTTACGGGACGGTGTTCCGGACACCACCAGACCCTTTTGTAATTGCAGATGATGGCGCGGCTTGAGAAGCGGAGCTGGACTTGTATGATGATGAGGAGGACTTCTCCTCTGTGTTCTGATCGACGGGATTACAGGGAGGTTGAGTAGATGTCTGGACACTTGTCATTTTATATTTTTGGAGCACTCATGTATATTCTTTTCTTTCCATTTTTGGAGTATACATGTATATGATTAACCTGGTAACATGTTCACACTCTGGAGACGTACAACCAATTATATACTTTATGTATTTATTACAGTCTTCCGCTTGTTAATTTAACTGTCTCTGGAGTATGATATGCTGTTTTGGCTTAATCCCACTCATGTTTAATACACCAACATAGACAACATCCAATCATAAGCATTTATGTTGCATAAGTGATGTTCTGGAACTTGGGAGTTGGGTTTCTACTCGACCCCCGATTTTCGGGGTGTTACATTTAAGCCAGGTTAAGGTTTCGGTTTGATCAGATTTGTGGATCGACCGTAGAGCTGGGCATCAGACCGAGTCAGACCGGATTGGGTCCAACTCGACTCAGATCGAAATCTGCAAAGCCTGACCCAAACTCGATCTGATCTGGAACCGAGTCCAGGTGATTTTACTCGAACCGATCCGAACCCTCCTGGCTTGAGCCGATCTGAGTTTGACTTGCTCAGGAAAATCGAGTCAGATCAGATTGTGTAAGGTTCGGTTCATCCATTTTTTCAACAGTGTGAAAACCATTATTCCCACTTTTTTTTTATGGTGCGATCTACTTGATTATTAGATATACTTAAAATTTAGCATCTATCCTTAAAATCATCTGAAAAAATTGATGGATGGTGTGGATAGACTAAAAAAATTCAAAACGGGCCCACATAGTTTACTCAGATAACTCAGTACGAAATTTACTTCTAATTCCATCACATACTTGCTGTCTATAGGCTATAGCTCCTACCAGTTATACAGCTGTGTGTCGTGCGAAGAAGACTATAGGCTATAGCTCCTACCAGCTATACATCTGCTCTATGTACGTGCCATGCGAACACGAGCGTTGATGCTCCTCGAGCTCCGAGTTGTACGAACGGTTCAAAGGAGATCAAAGTTACATGGCCGCACAGTGATGTATTCAGTATATCTATACCATTCGTGTTTTTTTAAAGTTCATTTTAGAGCATTATCCAAAAAATGAATTATATCCAAAGATCATATGGACCACACTATAAATATCAGCGAAGATAATGATTTTCACCGTTAAACAATTTACAATTTGTAGGGCCCACTGTAATGTTTATTTTCCATCCAATCTGTTCATAAGGTCACAAAGACCTGAATGAAGAGGAAAAATAAATTCCATATTAATCCAAAACTTCTGTGAACCCAAAAAGGGTTTTAATGGTAGACGTTCAATCCCCCACTGCTTTCCTTAGTTTGGTCCCCTTAATAGTTAGATATGTCTTATTTTTTTATCTCAAGCCTTGATACGATTTTGCTAAATGGATGAACGGTTTGAATATAACACATACCTTGTAATTAGACCCATAGAACTTGTGTTACACTAGCCAATCCACTTCGTCCACTTCGTACACCAGCCAATATGTGTCGATAGCATGTAAACAGCTGTATGCTAATTGTTAACCATGCCTGCTATGACTCTCTCTCTTTCTCTTCCGTACATAACTATATACCATTTTTCAATGTATATCCCTCTCCGACGACCGAGAAATCCCAAAGCTTCAAAACCCAACGACTTTTCATGTATATCTCTCTCCAACAGAGAAAATCCAACGGCAGAAAGAGAGGGATTTGATCTACCGTAAGACATTTAGCTAGCCTTCTTCTCGCCTTCTTCTTCAACAAAAAGGGAGAGACAGAGAGAGATAGAGAAATAGAGTTGGGGGCTCATGTGTACATTGGGCGAGTTTTTTTGGTGCCAAACAAAAAGCTAAAGATGCGTGGGCGGTAAAAATTTACTGAGAAAGAATTTTACAAAATGGAGGGGTATTTACTTCCTGGGGTCTATCAGGTCGGGTGGATTCGGACCCTTTCGATTCGGATTTTCGAATCAGTTCTATTCAGATACACCACTATCTGAATCCAACCTGAAAAATGATCGGATCTGGATAGACAGACTCGATCAGGCCGATCTAGGTCGTCAGTTTTATTAGGAACGGTACCGATTCGGGTCAGATCAAGTCGGATCCACCAGATCGGGTCCAACTTACCCACCTCTAATCGACCGTGGAGGACCCATATCAGTTCAACGGTCATCGTCACTCGATCAGGGCCACAAGTATACTGACCTGTGTAGGGAAATTACTTTAATCCAAGGGTATAGTTTGGTCAGAATCTGACAGTTCGAAGTCTTCAATTTCGCCTGTAAGAAAATGGTCCAATTCACTTAAATTTAAGTTCATTTTCTAAAGGCATTCGCGTTTCTCATACACTTTGCTCAGGGCTCAAGTTGTGCGTTTCTAGATACTATTTGAGCTTGATTCCCGCGATGCTTGTTAAGCCCAGTACGGTGCTCATAACCTTATAGTTTTGCGGTAATCGAACTTTTGATACATAGTCCAGATCCGATGCGGAGTTTCAATGTGCTCCCGAGAGCAATTGGATTTTGAGATTGCTCTTAGGTTCTAAAGTAATGTTGAGTTAGTGATTCTAGTGGTTTTGGGTCTCACAGTTCGTATAAATAGTGGTTCAAGATAATTCACCAATTAACTTTGTTTAGTAGTTAACTAATTTTCATCTAATTTCTGCCGAATTCGATTCTTAGTGATTTCTGCCTGAGGTGATGCTCGGGTCTTTGTACGAATTTTTTCAAGACGTTACAATACCCTCCTTAAAGGAAAAACATTATCCTCAAAATTAGTACCTTTTTGTACGCCTCGAGAATATGAGGGTAGTTTTTATGGACTTAAGCTTCTATTTCTCGGGTTGCATCTTCCTCAGTGTGATGTGTCCATAATACTTTCATAAGCGGGATAATTTTGCTGTGAAACACCTGTTCCTTCCTATCCAGAATACGTGTTGGCTATAGTACATAGGTAGCATCTTCACTCAACTGCACCTGCTCCTACTTGATAATGTGAGTAGGATCAAGAACATATTTCTTCAGCATCGATATGTGAAATACGTTGTGCACGCCTGCGAGTGGTGTGGGTGATGCGAGACAGTATGCTACCACCCCCACTTAGTCTAGAATCTAAAATGAACCAATGAATCGCAGTGTAAGCTTCCCTTTCTTGCTAAAATGAAGAACTCCCTTCATTGGGAAAAACTTAAAAAACACGTGGTCCCCAACTTCGAATTCCAATTGCCGTCATCGAGTATCGGCGTAACTCTTCTATCTGCTTTGTGCTGTAAGAAGTCGACGCCTGATAATGTCAATCTTCTTAGAGGTTGCCTATCCTAAATCTGTGCCAATCAGGCTTCTCTCGCCAACTTCTGCCCAACAATAGGGTGCTCAATAAGGGCGCCCATACATTGCCTCGTAGGGAGCCATGCCAATGCTCTCTTGAAAGCTGTTGTTATAAGCGAACTCTGTATATGGAAGCTAGGCATCCCAACTATCTTTAAATCAAGCACACATGCCTGCAACATATATTCTAATACCTGATTTACCCATTCTATATGCCCGTTAGTTTGTGGGTGGAATGCGGTACTGAACTTCAGCTTCACTCCCATTGCTTCTTAGATTTGAGTCCAAAAGATAGACGTGAATCGCGTGTCTCGATCCGATACAATCTCTATAGGCACTCCATGCAAATGTACTATCTCCTTGATGTACAACTTGACTAAATCATTTGTTGAGTTTAAGACTCTAATCGGGAGGAAATGAGCTGTTTTCATCAATCGGTCCACAATCACCTAAATGAAGTTGTGTCCCTTCCTTGTCTTTGGCAACCCAGATATGAAGTCCATAGATATGAAGTCTCACTTCCATTCAGCTATGGGCATGGGCTGAAGTAGATTAAGAGGTCGACGATGCTCGGCCTTGACCTACTGGCACGTGAGAAAATGAGATACAAAATCTACTATGTGGGCCTTCATGTTGTCCCACCAGTATGAGCGCTTCATATTTTGATACATATTTGTACTACCTGGATACATTGCCATCTTTGAATTGTGAGCAGCTTCGAGAACTTCCTTTCTCAAGTTATGAAGATTCAGGACGCATAGGTGGCCACGATAACGTAATCCTCCATCCGAACCAACTCTTCATTCAGAGTCTTCATCGTCACTAGCTGATTTTCTTATCTTTACCAACCATTCATCTTCTATCTGAGCCACAATGATCTGGTCATCAATAAGTGGCTGTATATGAATATGTGCGACGCTCACAAACGGCTCCTCTACTGTAAGCTTCTGCTCGAAGTCTTGAATAAATTCTACCATGTTTCATTCTTTAATCATTAGCAGAGCCACAAATTCTATTGTCTTCTTGCGGCTCAACGCATGTGCCACAAGGTTATCCTTGTCAGGATGGTAGGAGACCTCAAACTTGAAGTCTTTCAAGGTTTTCATCCTTCGTCGCTGCCTCATATTCAGGTCTCTCTACGTGAATATGTACTTGAGGCTCTTATGGTCGTAAAAGAGGTCGAACTCCTCTCCGTAGCGGTAATGTCCCCAGAGCTTTAATGCGAAAATGACCACTACTAATTCCAGGTCATGCATGGGGTAGTTTTCCTCATGTTTATGAAATTACGGTGAAGACAACTTTAGTTGAAGTAAAAATTTTCCAATATATCCTAGAGGGGGGTGAATAGGACTTTTTAATAATTTTATAATGATTTAAATTCCTATCACTCTAATCCTGACAACAAGCATATATTAGGATTACTCAAGAGTAACTCTATTGGCTTCCAAGCCCGGTAGAGGATCTAATCATAAACTATTTGACAGATGAATAATATATAAACTAGTTTATGATGGATATGACTGTGAGTGTGTATGAGGTGTGATCTCAGATAATCAGATATGAAAGTATTTAAGGAAATCACATAAATGAAAGATAATACCAGTCTCAAATACAGTTATTTTTGTAGTGGTTAGACGACTTGTCTACTCCACTCCCAGTAATCGCACTCAACCCTTGAGTGTACCAGATTTCACTAAGGAGGTTTCACACAGTTTACCCCAAACCCATGGTTTCAAAATTACGTTCACCTTTAACCTTTACAACCTACACCTAGGCTGACTGTTTATGCTCTCACGAGTAAGGGTCAACACAACGCACCCACTTTTAGGCACATTGGTCAAGGATCTGCCACAAAATCCTAACTGTTTATACTCTCCACGGAGCAAGGGTCAACACAAAGCACCCACCACGTACACTCTCGCCGGAGGCCTCCTAGAGGACTTTCAAGGGGTGAGAAACACCTTATACCCGATCCTACAAAGGAATGATCACAAGGGTCATCTGGACTCTGATAACTTACAGATAAGCAGATGAGTCCCTTTTATCTCGTTGTCGAAGATCTCCTCCTTTGTTGATGAAGAGTCTTCTGTTTCCTTGAACCTATAGACACCCCACCCAAGCTACATCTTGAGAAGGCAAAGACCATCCGGGAATCATGATCGTACCTTAAACCAGAATTCCAACCTAAACTAAACCCTAACCCAAAAGACCCCAATCCGCAACCCAAAACCATGATCCAAACCATTCAATGCACATGCAACCCCGCCTATACCCTATACCATGACCCATATCCCCTTTATCCAAGCTAAAACCCACTTTTCTAAGCCGAAAAACTCGAAAGGAGACTTCTAGGCGAACCCACACGATGTACAAAGCTCGCACGCGCGAAACCGGCCCGAACTGAGCCCGGGCGGTAGTCTGACTGCTACGGGCGGTAGTCTGACTACCGCCTGAGGTACTTCAGGTGCCGCCGCTCACGAGCCGGGTGTGGATAGCTGTCCCAAAGTCCAAAAGTCAACTTCCCTTCAAAATTATCCCTCTAAACTCCGTTATTTACCTTTTTACCAACCTCAGGAGCTAATGAGAGCATGTCATGTGGCATTCCCCTCTCCTCAACCACTCACATGCTGTCATGTCATCTTTTAATCCTCTCAAACTCGCTAATTACAACTATGCCATTGGAGAAGACTATAAATAGCCCTCTCCTCTTTCACATTTCACACAAAATTTTTTTCCCATTAGCCCCTTTCCTTTAGCTTAAGTGAGTGGGAGAGGGAGAGTGAGAAAGAGAGTGAAGGAGAGGGAAGGAGCTCCTAAGCCTCCAAAGATCTGATTTTTTCAACCTCCCCCTAGCCTTCCTCTCAACTCTTCCAACCCATAAGCCTAACCTAGAGTAATCATGGTTCAACTTATATCTTAGCCTACTCAAAGATCCAAGCCAAAGATCTATCTATATACAAGCATTCATCACGATATCTATTCCCTTCTCAACCCCCTGCTCCTCTAGATTTCTAGTGAACGTATGCTCTGTGACTCGCCGAACATCGAATCTTGTCACATCAGAAATTTCTATCGATCTAGTCTTTTTTTTCTTATTTCTTTACATGTGCATCATCACATCCGTCCTCTAGACACGCTGTTGAACGTATGCTCTGTGGCTTGTCGAAATCTCGGATCTTGCTGCATCAGAAATCCACGTGCCTGCCTAGTCCATCTTCAACCACAGCATCCATCTTTCCCTTGAGATTATTTACCACACTTAGTAGGGACTATACATACATATGGGTAGAGAGGGTGCCTAACACCTTTTCTCTTTGTAGCCGAGGTCCCTTACCTGGAATCCTGGATCACAAACCAGGAGTGAATTTAAGGTAGGGAAGTCTTCGAATTTCCCTCACCTTACGTATTCCGTGGTTTTAGCCGACCACGGGATTCTGAGATTTTTTGGCTAGTGGCGACTCCAACATCCACAATTCAGCTTAATCACCCCCACTACCAAAAACATAACATACAAATCAGCATGGGCACCAATTTTCAGTGTCTACAAAATGGCGACTCTGCTGGGAAATTATTAGAGTACACTAGTTGAGACTCGACTCGAAAATGTGTGGTATTTCAATCTCAAGGGACATTCATCACTCCATTCAGAAAAAGTTAAAAAAATATATCTTTAGCTTACACTTGTTTGGTCATCAATCCTAGCCACGACCACTTAATCCCATGCAGATATGGCTACCCATGAAAAAGAGCCGGCAACTTTTCCAGCTCCTGAAGCATTGGCATTGGTACTAGCACCGTCATTGACACCTCCAGTAGCTCCAACAAACCGACAAGCTAATGTAACCATGCAAGAGATAGCCCAAAGTTTCCGAGCACTCTAAGAGCTATTACTTCGCTTGGTACTAGGCGTCATACCAAACATGCAGGCAACATAGCCTAGTGCTCACAACAGTTTAACCCCACAACCTCCCTTTGCTTCCTCCCTTCCTCCTCCAGCAAATCCCATTCTACCCTTCCCTACAGAATCAACTCAAGATCACCAGCATCCTCTTCCTAGTAGGAGATCTGGTCAATTTCAGGGGGCAAAACCCCTCTCATATGATCCTTCTGAACTCACAGAACTCAGAGAGTAATTGTGCAATGTACAGAGGAAGCTACGAAAGCAGCAAGGGGTGGATCTCCCATCCACAAAATTTAGGGATCTTTGTCCCTTCCCTAATGCAATGGTACCTCAAAACTTTGAGGTACCAAAATTCAAAAGGTATGATGGTACAGGGTGTCCTATGGACCATTTAAGAGCATTTTGTGGAGAGCTTAATACTTTGACAGGTAATAACGGAGAGTTGATCTGGTTGTTTTAAAAATCCTTGAAAGGCGATGCGCTTGATTGGTACATGTCATTAGACTACCATCAAATCAAAACTTGGGAACAACTTTCCCAAGCTTTCATTGATCGTTTTGTGTACAATCTTAATGTAGCGCCCAAAAGGGCGGATCTTGCTGCCTTAAGGCAAAGGAATGACGAGTCATTGTCAGCTTATGTTAGATGGTAGCGGGCCATGACCGCTAAAATTAAAACACCCATTGATGACGAGGAACCAATCTACATGATCATCCACTCAACAAACCCGAGTATCTCCGGATACCTCGTATCGTATCCATATGCAAACTTCACCCAACTCATCCGTGCTGGGGAACGAGTCGAAGCCGGAATAAGGGCTGGAACGATCTCCCCTTGGTGGCCTCATCAGGCCTCCCCAGTACAGCGGATAGTGGAAGGAAGGCCTATTGGATACGAGAATGGTAACAGAAGTGTTCCTGACCTCCATCCAACAGAAGAAGACAATCCCATCGACTCTACCCAAGGTGCTCAATTTGCTCCTTAAGAAGGACAATGGTAACAACAACAACAAATGGAGATTCCTTAGTACCCCAATCCTGGTCAGCAGATGAGGATGACCCGGGAACCTAGGCAGCCTCTCCTACTGTTGCCACCACCAATTACACTCTCCAGAATCCCCTGCCATCATATTAAGTATGCCCCAGTTTATAAGGAACTCCTACTAACAATATCAATCAAGGAGATCCACCCCCGGTCAATCCAGTCCAATGCATCAATTCAATCACCGCCAGCCCAACAACAATACCCCAATGTCTACAAGGGGCACTCCCTACCAGTCTAATCTCTTTGCTCTCAAATATGCAAGGGGCATTTCCAGTAGGTCCAGTCTCCATGTCCCTGAGTCTACAAGGGGCACACCTTGCCAGTCCAATCTCTTTGCTCTCAAATATGCAAGGGACATCTCCATCTAATCTAATTTTCATGCCCCCAAGTCTACAGGAGCCACCACCGATCAATCCAGTCCATACATCCTTTTTTCTCGCAAGGGGCACCACTTGCCTATTCAGCCCCTACTCTAACCCTCGTGATCCAAGAAAATGCTCCTTCCCCGATCAACATACCGTATGGCCTAGCAAAATCAGGGTTCAGCTTCAATCATGCGGTAACTTTCCAAGAAGAACATTCTGCTACTCAAAGAGTTTTGCCTAGCTCTACTTAGTCTTCAATCCTTCAAGAGAAGAGTCTGGGGTGAGTGGTTCCCGCCTCTAGGAGAAAGGTTGAGGAAGAGATTAACGTCGAGATCATGATTAGCCCCAAAGCATCAACCATCACTTTTTAGGTCTTTGACATCACAGCTCCATTTTATCTTCTCCCCGATCGGTCTTGGATCCATAGAGTCAAGGCTCTCTCTTCGACTCTTCACCAAAAGGACAAATACATTTTCGAAGACAAGGCGCTGACCATTTTGGATGATCCCGAACAAATCTTTCCGATTGAAGCAGTCAACCGTTGAGAGTTAGATATCCTGATCACAGACATACAATGCTCTGATGAAGATATCCTATACCATAGTCTTGAGTTCGAGATTGTGAATTGCATACCTCTTGCATGTCTCATCGGATCAAATTATGTCTTCCCTCCAGTCAAGCACCAACATTTTTATTATCAGCTCGAATATCAAGAGAATGCAGGCATGAGAGGACTGAAATATTTGCCTCCTATGGGTGAGATACCAAAGCACAAATGGATCGAAGGAAAGCAAGCTCGGCAAGAGGAGGATGATCCCCTCATCCATGCATCAATCAAATCCATCGGAGAAGGGATCATCTATCCAGTTGGCAGGCTGAGATCCACTATGGAGGATCAAGTGAGCAAAATGAGTCCAACTGGACTGTTTAGAAATGACTTGGGTAAGGGGCAAAAATTTTCTCTGATTAACTGGACCATAGTCTGCGTCCCACTTGAGCAGGAAGAATGTAAAGACTCACAATACATCGAGGTTGAGCTGAGGAAAGTGACATCCAACACCAACTCAGAGCCCAATCCTAAACTCATCACGACATTTGAGTACAACAATGAGGGCCCACCTACTGATCTGTCTGGCCCTGCCTCTTGAGGGGAGGGAGTGTAGGGTAATAGTTGGTTCGCAGTCCCCAAGATGGCACAATAAAAGCAACGTTTGGCTCCTCAAAGCCGAATCAAGCAATCCCTGGTTCACATTGCCACCGTTCTAAAGAAAAAAAAACTAAAAAATTTCAAAAAGCCAAAAACATTAGATATTTTTGAAATGCCAAAAAAATCAAATACTTATCAAGAAAAATAGAAAATTTCCAAAAGCCAAAAACATTAGATATTTTCAAAATGCCAAAAAATTTTAGATACTTGTCAAAATGCCAAAAAATCATATATTTTCCAAAATCTAAAAAATAATG
Source organism: Magnolia kwangsiensis (assembly GCA_037074715.1). Taxonomy (NCBI): domain Eukaryota; kingdom Viridiplantae; phylum Streptophyta; class Magnoliopsida; order Magnoliales; family Magnoliaceae; genus Magnolia; species Magnolia kwangsiensis. Next base: position 81,848,669 of record CM073577.1, on the reverse strand, counting down.
GAAATTTCTCAAAACACAAAAACAATAGAAAATCTTCCAAAACTCACAAGCAATAATGTGCCAAATGCGTCTGTTACAAATGATTTCGATCTAGAGTTATACTTCAAACATATGAATTTGGACGAAGCCCAGGATGGGGAAATGATAATCCGACTTTCGTGCTAAAGGATTCCTTCCGAAAGCTCGAAACAAAGGCCAATGTCATCACGGATGTTTTTGAAATTATGAACTTGGGATCCCTTGAGCTTCCTAGAACGGTACGCATCAAGAGATCCTCGCCTCCTAAATGCAAGCAGACAATGACAGAATTCTTGAGACCCGGGGCTATCTAACTTTCGGTTCTCCTATGGAAGCCTTACCCAGATCGAATGAAGAACCAATCATACACCATCTACTATGAAGCCTGAAGTCAAGCCCATCAAGCAAAGCTGTTAAGATCATGTCTGAAGTCCACAACGAAGTCCTACTGATGAACGATGGAGATAAGTCATTGCGGCATATCAGGAAGTGCTTCAAATATCTAAAGCTTGTACAATGGATCCACGTGCATGCTTTGAGTCTTCATAACCTGGCAACACCTTAACCCTTTTTCAAGATGGGGTGTGGACATCATCGAAAGAATGAACCCGAAGGCATGCAATGGTCATGAGTGCATTCTCGTGGCATACAAAAGCGGGCACCGACAACATCCTACATCATCAGTACTAATAAAAAAAGAGAAGTCAAGAAAAATGATTGGTGGTAATCTTGATGCAACTAACTACATCTTGCAGACGTAAAGCACATAACAATCACTAGGACCAATCACAAGAAAGTCTGAAAGAAAGATTAGCAACATGGTAACAATGCACATCTTATCATTGCGCCTACTAAATTCATGGGGCAACTCCAGGCCATCCTGAGATGGTCTGTTGATCATCTGCGAGGTGCCCTTCGTTTCACCATCGTTAGGGACAAAGATCTTCCAGAGTCCATCAACACCGACAACATGGGTAATCTTACCTGACTATGTCAACAACCACAATCGTAAAGCTAAAGTCAAATGACAAAAGGTTATCATCCTGAGGTACATTCCATCATCATTCTTTCCCTCCAATAAGTGTTCCAAAAAATAAAGGGTTCAAAAAAAGTGATAAAAAAAAGTAAGAAAAAAAATGGAAGAATAAAGTGCGCAGTCCAAAAAAAAGAAAAAAAAAAGAAAAAGAAAAGAAGAGTCTAACCCAATGAGTGAGAACACAAGTCACCAACCCATTTCCCCTCAGGATAGTTTTACCCAAAGTTAACAGCTTCACGATCGTGATTGAAGACAAAGTCAGGTAGCTCACCAATCGGCCGACAATGAATGGAGTTTAGCCTCTTGCCTTTATATAAGAAAAAGAGAAATCAAAAGAAAAGTAATGTGCCTAAGCAAAATGGGCGTGGTGAAAAACCCGAAAGGCCGCCTCGAGTAAAAACAGCGGGCATGTAGCGTACTTGGTGAAAACCTGAAAAGGCACCAAGGGTAAAAAGAGCACAGCTGCCTTGAGGTAGGCAAGAGCAAAAACTTAGGACATGGTGAAAATTTGAAAGGACGCCATGGGCAAAAATGACGAGAAAGCCTGTTGTGGTGAAAACCTGAAAAGGCACTATGGGCAAAAATGGCTTTAAAAAAAGAAAATAAAAAGTGTAGGAGCAGGAGAAGCCAAGGTAACAAGCAAAGTGAAGAAGCACAAGGAAAAGATAAGTCTCAAATCAGAATTCTGTCAGACTCTACCTAAATCCAAGGGGCATGATCCTAGTATGCGCTACTTTCAGGGAATCGGGATCCCTAGTAAACAACTCAAAATATCGGATTCAATGTGGGCTAAGTCCAATATTTTGATTCCACCATCCAAAGAACAAATCTAAACACAAGCAAACACTGATAAATTTGGCACAAACAAAAATTTTCATTCCTTTAAAAAAAGTCTTTTTATATATCGCTTTCCTTTTTTTACAAAAAAATGAAAAAAAAAATATTCATGCATATACAGGACAAGCAGCCAACAAAGTCGAGGATCCACAAAGTCAAAGTCAAAGTCAAAGCCCCAAAGGCCCACTTTTCAAAACCCACAAGGCCTATAGTTCAAAGCCCCAGAGGCCCACATTTCAAAGCTCACAAGGCCCATGGTTCAAGGCCCATGTTTTCAAGCCTATTTCCTAGGCCCACATATCTAAACCAAAGCCCACAGTTCAAAGCCCCAGAGGCCTACATTTCAAAGCTCACAAGGCCCATGGTTCAAGGCCCATGTTTTCAAGCTCATTTCCTAGGCTCACTTATCCAAACCAAGGCCCACTTCATATGCCCTATTTTAAGGCTCATGGTCCTAGGCCCACATGTCCAAATCAGGCCCATGTTCCCCAATTGCCCCATTAATTCATTAGTAGACGCCATCTGACTTTTCTACAAATAAAAACCGAATGACGACGCCATTCCGTGAGATCAGACGGATGTTTCAAAAATCTAAAAAATACCTCAAATAAAAACCATTAGCCTAGCCAGCTCATCAGTGGAGGCAACGCGACTAAAAGGGCCTAGCTATATGCCCTAGAGGGGGGGTGAATAGGGCTATGCCAAATAAAACTCATAACAGCGGAATAATAAAAGAAATAAAGCACAATGCTGAATTAAAAGCAATCTTAATAAACTAGAATTAAGAGAATGATACTATATCAGTTCTAAGGACAACCTTACACCAAAAACCAAAGGTTTAAGGTAGGACAACCTTATTTCTAGAACGTCCTTTGTATCTCAAACCAATGAAGAATAAAAAGTAAAGAAACCAAAATGACTTGCAGAAATAAATCCTAAGTTATTACAACATTCCCACACTTGCTTGAAATAGAGATTACACCATTCATCCACAAATACAATCCACAAAACTGAATGAATAAAGGAATGAAAGAATAAAGCACATCCATAACACAACGAAATATAGTGGTTCGCCTATGTGTACACCAACTGTTATCCAACAACCACACAGAATGCTACTCCACTCCTAATATCCTCACACAGGGGATATTAGCATGCACTATCAAAATAGGTGTCACAGGTTCACCTAAAACCTTCACAATTGTGTCTTTTTATCTCAGGCTTACACAATCCAAAAACCCACACAATCTGAGTTTTCTGACTCTCCTCAGATAACCAAAATAATGAGATTTTTCTGGAAAATCTCAAACAAAACCAAAGAATGTAAATTACAAAAATGTAAATACCTGAATCTCCTTTTGTAGTAGCCTAGTAGAACCAATCGGAGTAGAAGTTCGATTCAACGTTCAAAGTCCAATACTCACTTTTTGAATGGTTCTAAGTCTAATTGATTTTAAATCAAAAGGGCTAGTTTTATTTGATTTTGAATCCAAGAAGAAGGAATATCAAAAATTCCTCTTTTCTAATAAGATTAGAATGTAGATCAAAATTAAATATAAAACAAGCTAGCAAAAGGAATATTAAATAAGCACAAAGTAGCTTAAAGACAAACACGAACTTATCTCAGAGTATGGCCTTAAAATTGCTTGAATTGAATTGAAAAACTCTGAAATTCGTGCTCTATTTATAGCCTGAAAAATCTCATCTATGACTGGTCTTAGGATCCCTAGGGCTGGTCGTAGTTTCAACAGATTTTCAAAGATTTCTGCGGGATAAGGATTAGCTGTTCCACGATTGGTCCTGGGTAGCCTACGACTGGTCATGGGCCACCTACGACTGGTCGTGGGCCACCTATGATTGGTCGTTGGACCCCCAGATTAGTTGGTGGAGTTTGAGTCGTAAGTCTAAGACCAGTCGAAGGACGAGTCGTACAGCTCACAGGACTGGTCGTAGGATGTCCAAGACTAGTCGTAGGACAAATAGAAAGATCCGAAAATCTTCAACAACCTAGGACTGGTCCTGAAAAACTTAAGACTGGTCGTAGCAGAGCTAGGACTGGTCTTGAAGTCCTTAGGACTGGTCTTAGAACAGCCCGTACAAGCATATTTAAAATATACGAATTATGTATCCAGAATGACCTACAATAAAGCCCAACCTAAGGTCAATCTAAGGTCAAACAAACCTTGAAAGTGAGATGAACATTGATAGTCTGTACTCTCAGATGACCCTTAAGAGAAGCTTAAGAATTTACGAATCTTGTTGTAGGCCTTCTTGAGCTTGAACCTTTCTTGACTTGATAAAGTCTTCTTCTATTCTTGTACTTGTTAGAATCTTGAACATGCACACTTAATGACTTCTATTCTTGTATACTTCATCCATGACTAGACTTGAAACTTTTTTCATTTAAGTTCTTGTCTTGAAATACGATGTCTTGAAGCAATGAGTAGTCTCAAACATGAAACACAAGATATACAAGACATAGATATAGGTTTTGGCACCACAAAATTTGACAGCCAAAGGGATATGAAATCATAACACTTACAGCGACTGTTTACTTAACTTGTACATAAAAACTGGACGACGACGTCCTCCCGCGAGATTGGACGGATCTTTCAAAAATCCAAAAATATTTCAAACCATTAGCCCCATTAATTTTTTAGTGGAGGCCATCTGACTTTTCTACAATAAAAACCAGACGATGATGCCCACCCTCGAAATCGAATGGATATTTTTCAAAAAATCCAAAAACTATTTTTTCAAACAAAATCCATAAGGAGTCTAGCTCTAAAGGGAATAACTTTCAAACAAAGTTTTCAACTCTGCACGCGGCGCACAGTAAACTGAGGAATCTTCTATATTCTCCAGTTGCAGTCAGTGCAAACAGCTAAATAAGATTTGATCTCTTCCGGTTTCTCCGAAGGATGATCAAATCTGTACATGATACATGTACGATTGGCCCGATCTCTATATCTGGACAGTCGTACAAATACTAGTAAATAAATGGATCTATCTCTGGAAAGAATAATCAAATTCAAAGTGACAACAATCCATTATAACTAAAGTATCAGAATCAGCAGACTGCATGATAATAGATTACCTACACATACCTAGTCCGGGATGTTTAGAAAATTTGATTGAGTCCAAGTTGGCGTATTAAGTTCCCCGTAAGGCCACACCAATGCACAGGGCAGCTAACCACTTTGACAATCAAACAGACCGAATACTCCCAGGGTGATTACATTGCAAAGAAATAATAGACCAAATAAAATGGAAATCCTCGTAAAGCCGCGACAAATGCGCAGAGGCCCTTACTTTTCAGACTTACCCTCCTATATTATTAACAATCTAACGTGAAAGGGTTGTGATTGGTGATCTGTAAAGCCACGACGAATGCGCATGAGGCAATCACAACGTTTTTCTTAACCCTCGTGATATGTACAAGTCATCTCTTTTCCAGACAGTCGACTGACAATGATACAATGGCAGACAACAGATTCGAATCACTACCCTTTTTTCTGACCATAAGGGTGGGGTGTCTACTTGCTTTGACCGTCGGTTGCTCGCAACCTTAGTCAAAGAGGGGCATCTATAGACACCCCACCTAAGCTACATCTTGAGAAGGCTAAGACCATCCAGGAACCATGATCGTACCTTGAACTAGAATCCCAACCTAAATCGAACCTTAACCCAAAAGTCCCCAATCCACAACCCAAAACCACGATCTGAATCATTCAACGCACATACAACCCCGCTTATACCCTATACCATGACCCAGATCTCCTTTACCCAAGCTAAAACCCACTTTTCTGAGCCAAAAAACTTGAAAGGAGACTTCTAGGCAAACTCACACGATGTACAAAACTCGCATGAACGAAATCGGCCCGAACTGAGCTCAGGCGGTTGTCTGACTGCCGCGAACGGTAGGTTGACTACTGCCTGCGGTACTTCAAGTGCCGTCGCTCACGGCCAGCGTGTGGACAGCTGTCCCAACATCCAAAAGTCTACTTTCCTTCAAAATTATCCCTTCAAATTCCGTTATTTACCTTTTTACCAACCCCAAGAGCTAATGAGAGCATGCTATGTGGCATTCCCCTCTCCTCAACCACTCACATGCTGCCATGTCATCTTTTAACCCTCTCAAACTCGCTAATTACAGCTATGCCATTGGAGAAGGCTATAAATAGCCCTCTCCTCTTTCACATTTCAAACAAAAAAATTTCCCATAAGCCCCTTTCCTTTAGCTTAAGTGAGTGGGAGAGGGAGAGTGAGGAAGAGAGTGAAGGAGAGGGAAGGAGCTCCTAAACCTCCAAAGATCTAATTTTTTCAACCTCCCCCTAGCCTTCCTCTCAACTCTTCCAACCCATAAGCCTAGCCTAGAGTAATTATGGTTCAACTTATATCTTAGCCTACTCAAAGATCCAAGCCAAAGATCTATCTACATACAAGCATTCATCATGACATCTACTCCCTTTTCAACCCCCCTGCTCCTCTAGATTTCTAGTGAACGTATGCTCTGTGACTCGCCAAACATCGAAGCTTATCACATCAAAAATTCCTAGCAATCTAGTCCATTTTTTTCTTATTTCTTTACATGTGCATCATCACATCCGCCCTCTAGACACGCCGTTAGATATATGTTCTGTGGCTTACCGAAATTTCAGATCTTGCTGCATCAAAAATCCGCATGCCTGCCTAGTCCATCTTCGCCATAGCATCCATCTTCCCCATGAGATTAGTTTACCACACTAAGTAAAGACTATACATACATATGGGCAGAGAGGGTGCCTAACACCTTCCCTCTTTATAATCGAGGTTCCTTTCTTGAAATCCCAGATCGCAGACCAGAAGTCAATTTCAGGTAGGGAAGTCTTCAGATTTCCCTCACCTTACATATTCCATGGTTCTAGAAAATCGAGGGATTTTGAGATTTTTTGGCTAGTGGCAACTCCAACATCCACAAATTAGCTTAATCACCCCCACTACCAAAAACACAACATACAAATCAGCGTGGGTGCAGATTTTCAGTGTTTACACAACCGCAACTCAGAAGATATACCAATGTATGGTGACGGGTTGGGTCAATGTTATGATGGAATCTTACTCTCAAATATTTTCCTATAAAGGAGATAAAGTGATTCTAATCATCTATGCATTTAAGGCATCCCAGCTTAATGATTTGCCATTAAGGTGGTAGCTGGAGGATCCTTGAATGCGGAAGTTCATTCCCCAATCCACTCTATTAAATATCAATGATGAGGGTGGATTGGAGGATGAACTCCTTTGAGAGAAAGTGCTTTAGGTAAATGATCTAAGTTTAAACACTCAAAAGCACTCCCTTCTTTCTCTACCAGTAACTAAAGATAAGCTCTCTATATATAGGAAAAAAGTTCCAACAGATATAAAATGGTCACATTTATGACAGAGTTTGATATCTTCGAGCAGGGTTGATATCATTGAGCGTATACTCTCGATTGCATTAACCGGCCGCTCGAAGACATAAACTCAAATGTCATACGCTTTTGAAACCATTTGCCAGCTGATCGAGGTCATCGAATTTCGAACTCTGATTTCATCGACACGAGGATCGATTCCTTGGCATTTAAAAATGAGAGAGATAAAGCCTTTAAAATTTTTTAGGTCAAGGATATGATCGAGGTACACTCGATGCCATCAGAATGTGAATGTTGATGATATCGAAGGTCGTGTCGATGCATCGATAAATCTAAAGATTTTATTAGTGAGCTTGCTGGACAGTTTATGTCCTTTCTCGACGCAATCGATCCGACTTCGTTATCATCGATATTTGAATATCGATTCTATCGAGTGACCCTCGATTCAAGATAAAAACTACCTAAAAAATGTTATTGAAAAAACTGAGTCCAAGACCGATGTCATCGATGGCCTTCTGATATCATTGGTTTTTGAATTTCGAGGATATCGAAGGGTACATCAATATATCGAAGGTCTACATAATTTTCTTATAAAAAATAAGGATACAAATACTCTGCTGTCGATTATATCAAGTCTACTTCGATAAACTCGAGTTTCAAATATCGATCATATCGATAGGGGTATTGATACATTGATAATTCCGTTCAGATGAATATGAGGTTACTGGACATCTTTGATCCTCATTTTGATAGTATCGATTGATCATCGAGGACATCGACAGCACTTCTAGATTATATCGATCAGTCTATCGATAAATCGACAGAGGTAGAAAACTTAGAGATTTTTTAAATCTGTAAAAAAGTTTTCTAACCCAAAAACCCTATGATATCTAAACCAATTTTAATGGTTTTATTTACCTAGTATTTTAGGACATGAGATGTGAAGCTTAGATTTACCTGTGGCGAGTTCGGGCACACGTCCAGTTGAGGCAGACAGCTGATTGATCTTCCAATGGAGCTTTTTGTCAAGTTGATTCAACACTCACGCTAATTGACAAACCAAGGCACTTTTAGTTTCCTCAACTATCGTGACACATAGGCAATCACTATGTCCTTCTGCATAAGAACATAACCCAGCCAAACACGAGATGCATCGGTGTATATCATATAGCTGACCCCTTGCTCTGACAATACTAGCACGGGTGCGGATGTTAACACGACCTTCAATTCCTGAAAGGCTGCTTTTAGTTTCTCGTTCCAGGCAAACTTAAGATCCTTTCGAGCAAGCCGAGATAATGGCCTGACTATCTTGGAAATATCTTTAATGAATCAGTGATAATAGGCAATAAGTCCCAAAAAACTCCTCACTTCTGTAACCGAACTGGGCTGCTCTCAGTCTTAAACTGCGGTCACCTTTGCAAGGTCCACAATGATACCTTCCTTAGACATCACATGTCCCAGGAACTTGATTTCTTCCTTTCAGAAGTCGCATTTCTTGCACTGTGCAAATAAATGGTTCTTCCTGAGAGTATCGAAGACTGCTCATAGGTGCTCTTCGTGATCCTTTCGGCTCCTAGAGTGTAACATCTCGAAAATTGGGGGGTCAAGTAAAAACCTAACTCCCGAGTTCCAAAATGTTATTTATGCAACATAGATATGTATGATTGAATGTTGTCTGTGTTAATGTATTAAACATGAGTGAGATTAAGCCAGAACAACATATCCTACTCCAGAGTCAGTTAAATTAGCAAGCGGAAGACTGTGATAGTATGTATAACATATATAAACTGTCGTATGTCTCCAAAGTGTGAACATGTTACCAGGTTATATATATACATGTATGCTCCAAAAGTAAACCAAAAGGATATACATGAGTGTTCTAAAAATATAAAATGACAAGTGTCAAGGTATCTAATCAACCTCCCTGTAATCCCGTCAATCAGATCATGCATAAAGGAGAGATCCTCCTCATCATCATCAAGTCCAGCACCACCTCGCAGGCAGCGCCATCATCTGCAATCACAATAGGGACTGGTGGGTGTCCGAAAATATCATCCCGTAACGTGGGAGTGAGTGGTCAACTCAGTGGGATAAGAGAGCAGAGATTAGCATGTTATCAAATCAATTATGCGATAATAGTAAAGCAGTAAATTAAAAAATCCTAATACTGTTGTTAATGCAATATGACATGACGTGATGTATGCCCTCACCGACGATCTCCCTCATACGGCACCATCTTACGACCGCGGCATGCAATCGACCCTCAAGTGCTCCACATCTTCTAGGCACATGCAATGGTATGGATGATATGATTTTCGAGTTGTTATTAGTCCATTCAAACAGCAGGATTGGGAAACTAAGGTACTTCCCTTATATCAATCCCAACACAGATCCTGTCTAGGGTCGTCACTCCTAGTAATCTCATTCGATGTATATTTTGTAGGTCGCTGCAAGGGCTGTTGCACGCACTCGTTGCTCCGCTCCCCCATCACCTTATCAATACAGGCCTACTGTACTCTACTGCTATTGAAGGGTCGTCGCCTCCCGTAGACTCAGAATCCGCTCGCGGTCACTACAAAGGGCTGTTGCTCGCACTCGTTGCACCGCTCCCCCATCACCTTATCAATGTAGGCCGACAGCAAGAATATAGTGTCCCATACCACCATAATCTGCTCACGAGTCTAGGTGCTCACTGTCACTACGGGGAGGTTTGTGGCCCCAGCGTAGGCCGACAGCTCGACCACGGTGTCCCATACCACCATGCTCGGCTCATGAGTCTTTGTGGATCAAGGTACCATGGTTAACAGGGTTTACAATGGTAAGTTCAGTACCCTAGGTTGAAGCAGTTATGACTCTTGCAGGGTGAACATACAACGGCCAGTCGGGTTACTTGACGGGCTCGACTAGCACGATCGCATCTAAAGTTGAACGACATGAAGTGCGTAAAACACTTCGCATGGCCTAACCACAGCCGCCAACTCTAGAATATGACTCGCGTTCATCGGCGCGTCGTTTGTGGCAAAGATAAGCTAACCACGATATTTCTCGGTTACCGACTGCCTGGACTAGGCATAGTCCCAAACACATGAAATCACATCAGCAAATCAAGTGAGAGTATTGGAAATGAAATACAACCATGTGAGTATGTTAACACATGTTATAACGTACAACTTAAGTAAATCATCTTACACATGTCTATCACGCATATAATGAAATTATGCATGTCACCAACATATAGGACATCATCACCATCAGCGTATTAATTAAGAATTCGATCTTAAACTAAATCATAAAGAAATCATCAAGCACATGTTATAACATGCCACTTAAATGAAACATCAAGCATATGCATTTCATACATATAATGAAATCATGCATATAGCTATCATGTAGGAAATCATCTACATCATTATTTTAATTGAGAAATCAATCTCAAATAAAATTCATAACACCATTTAATTCAATACATACTAATACAAACATTTATACAAACACTTACACTACACACTTAAGTCTACATATAGTATGTCGACCCGAAGTGTGCATTTAGGCGAATCCCTTCGCCAAACTAATTATGCACGCATTCCTAATATCCTAATGCGGCAATTAACCATGTCAATTAGATCAGCAAAATATGCATGAAAACAGTACTTCCTACAAATAACTAAAATGCCCTAAATCTTATATTCTTCGTCTATTTACGAAACAGGAAACAGACAGCATGTTGTACATGTCAAACGGCGTTGCCGTCAAGAATCTATTATTAAACGACATTGAAAGTGTTGGAAACAGTCAATCAAAGCGTCTAATATCTGCACCTTGTCTCTTATAGGTGTGTGAATTCGAACGGAGCGTATACGCTTCGTCTACGGCGAATAGAGAACCTGTTTTACAAGATTTATCAACTAACAAGCTATGGAACGAAAGGAATCTCAAATCAGCAACTTCTAGGGTATTTTCTTACCTGAAAATGCGAAGAAATCACCGGCGAAGTGATTGAAGCGTGTTGCTAAAGCACGTACAACACATGGCACAAGCAGCAGGGAATTCTCCTCCAATCTCTCTCATAAACTCTCACCTTTTCTCTCTCCCAATCTAAGAATTTTTGCAAATTCGGATGGGAGAGAGGAGTGAGGGTTTTAACCCTTTTTATAAGCCCAAACTTGCCCGAAATAGGCTCGGGAACAAGTTTCACTTGAGGGGTAACCAAATCGGGGCTGTTTCGGTCCAAAAGGACATTTCTGGTGGTCCCCTGACCGAATGCGATCGAACTTAAGCTCACGCGTACCAGATCTAGCACGTATTAAGTTTTCAGTCCGGCTGGGTCCGCAGATCGCACGTGGCGGACCAGTTTCAGTTCAGCGGTCACCGCACGTAGATCAGGGCTGAAAGTCTCATGATATAAAATAAAAATTTCTCCTGATCCGAGTGTGTAATCTGGCTGAATTCTGATGGTCAGAATGCTTAATACTGACGCGTCAAGTCGTGTGCCAGATTTGAATTTAAAATTCCAATTCTTTCCCTATTTGCACTCTCTTCAGTCCGGGCTCAATGAAATAGCCTGTGGTTATCGGTTGGACTTAATTTTCGAAATGATTGTCAAGTCCAGCAAGGCGATTCTAACGGTCTAAGATAGGAGGTATCGGACTTTCGATGCTCGGTCTAGATCCAATACAAAATTTTAAAGTGGTCCAGAGAACAAACCGGCTTAGAGTTTGATCCCAAGTTATAGAGTATCATAGAGTCATTGGTTCTACTCGATTTGGGTCTTATAGAACGTATTTAAAGTGATTAGGGACTGTTTCCCAGCTACTCCAACGTTGCGCTAGCTAACTTATGCTTAGTTTCTAAAGGAATTAATCCTAAGGGGTTTCTTTGGCTATGGAATTGGGTTCTGAGCAATTTTTCAGGTGTTTTAATTGACTCATTGCCTAAGGACGTCAAATCCCAAATTGGCCAAAATCCGGGGTATTACATAGAGTATATTCAAATGTCATCTATAAATACGATGATGAACCTATACAGGTACGGCCGAAAAACCCAGTTCATGAGGTCCATGAACACTGCTGGTGCATTTGTGAGTCCAAACGACATCACAAGGATGTTATAGTGCTCAAAACTAGTCCTAAATGCTGTCTTTTGCATGTCTTCATCCCTAATGCGCAACTGATGATATCCCGACTGTAAGTCAATCTTTGAGAAATACCATTCTCCTTTCAACTGGTCGAACAAATCATCCATCCTAGGCAAGAGATACTTGTTCTTCACTGTCACTTGATTCAACTTGTGATAATCAATACACAATCGCATCGATTCGTCCTTCTTCTTCACAAACAACATAGGTGCTCTCCACGGGGATACACTCAGTCATATGAAACCTGCATCTAACAGATCATCGATCTGTCTCCTCAGCTCCTCCATTTCATATGAAGGCATGCGATACGATGGTAGAGAAATGGGTGTCGCACCAGGCACAAGGTTGATAGTAAAGTCGATCTCACGCCGAGGAGGTAGTCCAGGTATCGTTCTGAACATGTCCATGAAATCTTGGACTACGGGTGTGTCCCTAAGTGTCGGACCATCAACATTTCCTAGCAAAGTAGCATACCAACTAATGCAGTACTAACTGACCTGAATTGGGAAAGTAAAGGTTGTGCCCTCAGATGCATGTGCTGTCACCAATTTGGTATCGCAATCGATCTCTGCCTTCATCTCGGTGAGCCAATCCATACCAAAGATGACATCGTAATGACATAGCGGGGCAATGATCAAGTTAACGAGTACTGTTCTTCTTCCTGAGTCTATCGAGCAACCCTTACAAATCTTGGTAGAGTCTGAAAAGGTTCCTGTGGCGGTAAGGAGTCTCACCCCAATCATAGGAGTAGTATCCAGCACTAGCCGCTTGACTGCCGTGCATGATATTATCGAAATAGTGGACCCCGTGTCCACCAATAGGAAGATTGGTATACCTTGGATGTGTGATGTGACTTTGAAAGCCAATGGTGCTGCGGTTACTAACTCGGATTCTTCGGCTGCAAGTGAGTGTAACGAGCTTATTGAAGACGATTTGGCTATGCTGGTATAGGCCGTTGAGGCGGCCTACTTCGAGGTACATTTGGTCTGTAAGAAGGTTGTGCTGGTGGTGCTAATCGTAAAGGTGGAGCTGAAATGGCTTGTGGTAACTTAGAGATTTTTTGAATTTATAAAAAAGTTTTCTAACCCAAAAACTCTATGATATCTAAACCAATTTTAAGGGTTTTATTTACCTAGTGTTTTAGGACATGGGATGTGAGGCTTAGATTTATCTGTGGCGAGTTTGGGCACACATCCAATTGAGGCAGATAGGTGATTGATCTTCCAATGGAGCTTTTCTGTCAAGTTGACTCAACAATCATGCTAATTGACAAACCAGGGCACTTTCAGTCTCCCCCTTTGTCAATTACGTGACAAAATACCAAAACACACTAGAACAACATCTAGACAAACACATCCTAAATTGTGTGTACATGTATTTTACATAATTTTACAATGTCTAGTAAAATCATACACACACTCAGTAGCTGCTCCCCCTAACAACATTCTCCCCTTATCTTGATGCAGCTGCTCCCCCTAACACAGATATCACAATTCAAGTAGATAAAAATTTTTCCTTTCGGGGCGTTTAAACTACTCTCCCCCTTTTTTGTCAGTCATTGACAAAGGTATAGGTGTTGATATTGATTGAAGTTCAAACAATTTGGGAGACCCAACATTTAGAGAGCATACGTATATAAAAGATAGATGTATAATGATCAAAACATTTTAAGCAGACACCATTTTTAGAAACTATGTATGCATAGCAAGCCAAACAGAGCAGTGATATAAGCAGATAGAAAGATAATCAAAACATTACATGCATTCCACATATTATGAACTAGATAAACCAGAGGATCTTAAAACATGCTCATGGCAGTAAGAATGTGAATTATACCCAGCCATATTTAAAATATCCAAAACACATACTGCCTTAGATTGGCAGCAGTATATAAAAAAATAGGCCCATTCACGGGCACCCAAAACCAAAGTATATTCCTCGCTCAAAGGATATTACACTAAAAAAACTTTTTAAACTTTGTAAGTTAGTAATGCATCATATACATATATATGAGTGAAGGGCATTCAAAAAGATATTTATGCTGTTAGCATTTTAGGGAGACTCCAAGTATGTGATGCATTGGACGTACTATAGAAAGTCAAAAACCTTTACTGTGGTGGTAAGACTTTCAGAATGTGTTGTGTAGCATGTTGCAGAGTCGCCAACATGGTTTTAATTTCCAATAGACAATCTTCACAGTCATCCAGCCGTTTCATTATGTAGGATTGTCTATCAAGCATATCTTGTATAATGTCTCATTCTGTGACAGTCTGAATGTTCACAACAGAGATGGGGCTGTGCACAGGATAACCTTTGCTTAAGATTGAGTCCATTTTTCCCCTAAGAGACGTGTAGGCAACGATATTCAGTTTGCAGATATCTTCTTGGTTGAACCAGGCGCACGGGCATGGGAGATCATTAGTAGGAGTCAGCCCAAATTGTCGTGATAACTTGGACACAAGACATGAGAATGGAAGTGTAGTGATTGATTCATCTGAAGACACCTGAATTAATTATTGTAGAATGAGAGTGGGTAGGCAGACATGAATACCAAGATGAACATCATATAAAACATTTAGAATGTAAGGAGAAAGCTTGTTGCCAGAGACTTCACAGGGATAGACATTTGTGCTGAAAATATTATGAAGAATTTTATATGTAGGATTGAGATATTTGATATGAAGAACATTCTTTGCATTTCTGGGGATTGTAGCTTCGTTACACAACACTCGAGTAACTTCTCCCCATACACCAAGACCATTTATATTTCATTCTGACACGGGTATCCTAGTAACTTCTACACCAACCAAATAACTTATCAGTTTGGGAGTGATGTGCTCAGTCTGATTTATTACAGCGACTGAAATGAGTGGAGGATTATTTTCAACATTGTAGATTAAGTTCAGAAACCGATGCACAAGGTTACTTTGAAATCCTCCTCCAAAATTCATGATATTACTCCACCCAATCAGATTTAAGAGATTGATGATCCCAAAGGGTTCAATGCACTTCCTTTGAACGACTCATTCTACCACAATTTTTAAGTCAAAAAATGAAGATGAGGCAATTGCATTCTTCTTACCTTTCTCGCCCTCAGTTAAGGTACTTTGTGGAAGAATCAAATCTTTGACTTTAGACATCCGAGGATGAAAGGAGACTTGGATTCTGTAAGAGAAACCGTTCTGAGAGATAGAAAAACCAAGTTGAGATCAACAAACAAAACTCTTTTTCTGTTCTTCTAATGTTTACTGAGGAGTAACCTTCGATATCATCGATCATAGGTTCGATGATATCGATATGCCCTGATTTAAGTTTTTAATGAAGTGTTCTAGGGAAAACCAACTGTCCCGACGTTTCAGTTTCTCGAGAGATCGTCGATGACATCAGTCCTTGGTTGATTTAATCGAAAATCCATACGATTCATCAACAATGTAACACCCCGGATTTTGGCCAATCTGGGATTTGACGTCCTTAGGCAGTGGGTCAACTAAAATACCGGGAAAATCGCTCAGAACCCAATTTCATAGCCAAAGAAACCACTTAGGATTAATTCCTTTAGAAACTAAACATAAGTTAGCTAGCGCAACGTTGGAGTAGTTGGGAAACAGTCCCTGATCACTTTAAATACATTCTACAAGACCCAAATCGAGTAGAGCGTATGACTCCATAATACTCTATAACTTTGGATCAAACTCTAAGCCGGTTTGTTCTCTGGACCACTTTGAAATTTTGTATTGGATCTAGACCGCGCGTCGAAAGTCCGATGGCTACTATCTTAGACCGTTAGGACCGCCTAGCTGAACTTGACTATCATTTCGAAAATCAAGTCCAACCGATAATCACAGGCTATTTCATTGAGCCCGGACTGAAGAGAGTGCGAATAGGGACAGAATTGGAATTTCAAATTCAAATCTGACACGCGACTTGACGCGTCAGTATTAAGCGTTCTGACCGTCAGAATTCAGCCAAATTACACCCTCGGATCAGGAAAAATTTCTATTTCATATCATGAGATTTGCAGGCCTGATCTACATGCGGTGACCGCTGAACTGAAACTGGACCGCCACGTGCGATCTGCGAACCCTGCCGGACTGAAAACTTGATGTATGCTAGATCCAGTATGCATGAGCTTAAGTCCGATCGCGTTCGGCCAGGGGACCACCAAAAATGTCCTTTTGGACTGAAACAGCCCCGATTTGGTTACCCCTCAAGTGAAACTTGTTCCCGAGCCTATTTCGGGCAAGTTTGGGCTTATAAAAAGGGATGAAACCCTCACTCCTCTCTCCCATCCGAATTTGAAAAAAAAAGTCCTAGATTGGGAGAGAGAAAAGGTGAGAGTTTGTGAGAGAAGGTGGGAGAGAATTCCCTGCTGCTTGTGCCACGTGCTGCAAGTGGTTAAGCCACGCGCTCTAATCACTTTGCCGGTGATTTCTCTACTTTTCAGGCAAGAAATAACCCTAATAAGTTGCTGATTTGGGATTATTTCCATTCCATAGCAGGCAAACTGATAGAACTCGTAAATTAGGTTCTCTTATCGCTGTAGACGAAGCGTATACGCTCCGTTCGAATTTACACATCCATAAGAGACAAGGTGCGGATTTTAGACGCTTTGATTGACTGTTTCCAAAGCTTTCAATGTCGTTTAATAGTAGATTATCGACGGCAACGCCGTTTGACATGTACAACATGCTGCCCGTTTCCTATTTCGTAAACCGGCGAAGAATATGAGATTTAGGGCATTTTAGTCATTTGTAGGAAGTACTGATTTCATTCATATTTTGCTGATGTGATTGTCATGATTTGTTGTCGCATTAGAATATTAGGAATACGTGCATAATTAGTTTGGCGAAGAGATTCGCCTAAATGCGCACTTCGGGTCGACATACTATATGTAGACTTAAGTGTGTAGTGTAAGTGTTTGTATTAATGCTTGTATTAGAATGTATTGAATTAAATGATGTTATGGATTAGTTTGAGATTGGTTTCTCAATTAATATGCTGATGTGAATGATTTCCTACATGTTAGATATATGCATGATTTCATTGTATGTATGAAATGCATGTACTTGATGATTTACTTAAGTTCTATGTTATAACATGTGTTAACATGCTCACATGGTTGTATTTCAATTCCAATACTCTCATATGATTTGTTGATGTGATTCCTTAATTGTTTGGGACTATGCTTAGTCCAGGCAGTCGGTAACCGAGCAAATTTGTGGTTGGCTGATTTTGGCCACTAACGACGCGTCGATGAACGCGAGCCGTGTTCTGGAGTTGGCGGTAGTGGTTAGGTCACACGAAGTGTTTTACGCATTTCATGTCGTTCAACTTGAGATGCGATCGTGCTAGTCGAACCCGTCAAATAACCCGACTGGCCATTGTATGTTCACCCTGCATGAGTCATAACTGCTTGAACCTAGGGTACTGAACTTGCCATTATAAACCCTGTTAACCATGGTACCTTGATCCACGAAGACTCATGAGCCGGGCATGGTGGTATAGGACACCATGGTCGAGCTGTCGGCCTACGCTGGGGCCACAAACCTCCCCGTAGTGACCAGTGAGCACCTAGTCTCGTGAGCAGATTATGGTGGTATGTGACACTATATTCTTGCTGTCGGCCTACACTGATCAGGCGACGAGTCCTTTGTAGTGACCGAGAGCGTATTCTGAGTCTACGGG
The DNA here is from genome assembly GCA_037074715.1 of Magnolia kwangsiensis. Taxonomy (NCBI): domain Eukaryota; kingdom Viridiplantae; phylum Streptophyta; class Magnoliopsida; order Magnoliales; family Magnoliaceae; genus Magnolia; species Magnolia kwangsiensis. The sequence continues at coordinate 81,830,569 of CM073577.1, read as the reverse complement.
AGGCGACGACCCTTCAGTAGCAGTAGAGTACAGTAGGCCTGTATTGATAAGGTGATGGGGGAGCAGAGCAACGAGTGCATGCAACAGCCCTGGCAGCCCTTGCAGTGACCTACAAAATATACCTCGTATGAGATAACTAGGAGTGACGACCCTCGACAGGATCTGTGTTGGGATTGATACAAGGAAAGTACCTTAGTTTCCCAATCCTGCTGTTTGAATGGATTAATAACAACTCAGAAATTATATCACCATTACATTGCATGTGCCTGAAAGATGTGGAGCACTTTAGGGAGTGTGGCATGCCGCGGTCGTAAGATGGTGCCGTATGAGGGAGGTCGTCGGTGAGGGCATACATCACGTCATGTCATATTGCATTAACAACAGTATTAGGATTGTTTGATTTACTGCTTTACTATTATCGCATGATTGATTTGAGAACATGCTAATCCTTGCTCTATTATTTCACTGAGTTAGCTACTCATTCCCACGTTACGGGATGGTGTTTCCGGACACCCACCAGACCCTTTTGTGATTGCAGATGATGGCGCGGCCTGCGAGGCAGAGCCGGACTTGATGATGATGAGGAGAATCCCTCCTTTATGCGTGTTCTGATCGACGGGATTACAGGGAGGTTGATTAGATACTTTGACACTTGTCATTTTATGTTTTTAGCGCACTCATGTATATTTGCTTTGTCTACTTTTAGAGTATACATGTATGTATATAACCTGGTAACATGTTCACACTCTGGAGACATACAACAGTTTATATATGTTATACATACTATCACAGTCTTCTGCTTGTTAATTTAACTGTCTCTGGAGTATGATATGCGGTTCTAGCTTAATCTCACTCATGTTTAATACGTTATCATAGACAACATTCAATCATACATATTTATGTTGTATAAATAACATGTTGGAACTCAGGAGTTGGGTTTTTGCTCGACCCCCCGATTTTCGGGATGTTACAGATGGTATCATAGCATGATTTGGATTAAATCGGGCCTGGGTTATGGTCACGCGACGTATGCTATCACTTCCTTTGACTTAGATGGGTGCGAGAAGGGTCTAGAAACACCTATATGATTGCAGATTCGCCAATAGGCGAAGACTAATCGAATCGATCGCGTGATCGAGTCCGTAACGCATCTAGGGTCGCGTGAAGTAACCCGAATAGCTCCTAGGTTGTAGGTAAGTGGGTTAAGGTGTTCTTTGAACGATTCTAAACCCGTAAATGTGAATCCTTGGGCCGTGGGACAACCACAACCCCTGCATTCAATCGTCAGGGCTTAAAAACCCCGTTTCACCAAAAATCTTCAAAATTCTTCCTCCCACCACTCCAATATTTAATTATTTCTTATAATTTTCATGTTAGGCATCAATATTAATGTAAAAATAACATAAAATCACAGTTTCATAAAATTTTACAGTGAATAGTAAAATTTCATGAAAAATGGCCATAAGACCATTCTAACTTCGCTTTCTTTAGTAAATAATGGGTTAGATGGATGTACTAGCTCCTTCTACCCCAAAATCATATGCTGCATGATAGGGGTTTGTATTCAGAATTTCAGATTGGCCCCAGGAAGCCCCGAATAGATGTTTGGGCCTCCCTAGGGCAATCTACAATGAACCAAAGTGGGAACCATACTCTTTTGGAGTCCCTAGGGCAGGGGGAACCCATCCCATATAGCCTCAATGGCCAATTTGCAAGTTCATCGGCGATGTCATCGCCGATTCGGCTATGCATCGCCGGTCAAACTCATCAGTTGGGTCTGGCCTTTGGGCTGGAGGAGTTTGGGGGCTAGGGTAGCCCCCTGGTATGTGGGCCGTACCTTGAAACCCCCCAAAAGACGTACCTCCTTCATAAAATGCTCCTCCAAGCTCTCCTTTCTTCACATTTTTGCTGCCTTCCCCTCAAATCTCAATGTCAAACCTCTCCCAATCTCATTTTCGGTCACAACCGACCCTACTCCATCACTCACAGCCATTGGCACTCCCTTCTTCTCCATTTTCGTTGTTTGGAGCTCCCACATCCTCCATGGAAGGCTAAAAATCGTGTGGAGCTCCATTTCCCTTTTTCCTTCTCTTTTCTTTTTGAAAATTCAGCCTTTGGGAGCTTGAAGCATCCCTCTACAATGCCTAGATTTCATTCTGTCCATTTGGACAACCATTTCTCCGCATTTCCTCCGCTTTTTATGCTTATTGTTAAGGCTATTTTAGCTTTTCCTCCCTTTCCATCATCCTCTCTCTCAAGTCCCTTTTATTTGATCCTCAGACTCGTGGAAACCTGCTTACCCATCCCATTTCTCCACGTTCTTCACTTGTTTGATTACTATTTTGAAATTTCTGTGTTTTGTTGTTGTTAGGTAGAAAATGTGTTTGTGTTGTGGTTTGAGCTTAATATAGCTGAAATTTGTTGAATGGAGTGCATGCCGTTCATTTTTTTATTAGGTATTGTCCCTAGATTGGGAGTATTGTAACTCCCGAGATTCAGCCTACAAATTAATTTTTATCCCAACCCACCCTCCTACCAAGCATGCCACTTCCAATCCCGCCATGGGACTAGGAATGCAGTTCCATTTGATACAACTAAACGCTGCTGGCCACATAGGCCCTTGACGTTTTGGTCCTAGAGTTAGCACTTCTAGATTTGAAGGGTCTGACGATATAGGAAATCCAATTCTATTTAGATAATCTTGACTTTAAGCAATAGAACAATTCCCTGTAGTAGAAATGGTATGGAACCATGTACTGTATAAACTTAGGCTTTAGATTATAGCTATTGAGTTACGGACTAGCCTACTAGTTACATTAAGTAATGTAAAGCCTGTATATGCTAAGGAATTGAAGGTTAGATTTGGTTGAAGTAGAACCTTATTCCCTCGATAGATCCCCTTATGACTTATAGACTTCTGTTGTTGCTCATAAGAAGGAACCATTCACTCTCAGGGAACATTTATAAATCCCTCAGATTGAACTTAGTATGTACCAGCATGCCCCTCAGAATTGCCTTCTCCAAGAGCTTATTGCATTCGGGAACGCGGAATAAAGGAAATGCAATTATCAGCGAAGTATTCGCGGTTTGAATCGACTTCTTAATCCTAGTAGTTACCACTAAATCCAATGCTCTGATCAAGCAGAAGATCAGCATCGACTAGGATTGAAGACTGTACAACAACTTTTCTGTTATCGCGGGGCAGAAGGTTTGTATATCCGGCTCAGACCCATTACACAACTATTCTTCCGTGTTGGCCTGACCACCCACAACCACAAGTTATTGCTTTGCCCTTGGTAAACGTTAAGGACTTTAAGCCAGTAGAGGATTCGACATCTTGCCACCAACTCATACCTGCCCCTGAACTTAACCACAATAGAGATTAGGCTCATCTCTATGATCATAGGTACCAATGCCATATAACGCATCATTAGCAAGAAAAACCATGTAGAGAAAGGTTGTTTCCATTTTAGTTTAAGGATAGCCCCTAAGTTGCGCCTCGTTTCGATATACGGATCGATGCAACGATTCTTCAACCATAAGTAAAACCAAGTTTTAAGGGGGGTAGAACGAATTAAATCCAATCCAGTTAGGTTAGTCAACTCTACCGTTCGATCAGAGTGGCACAGCGGAAGCGTGGTTAGGCTCTTCCCCACTGGCCCAAGATCGAAAATTTGATTTAGGTTATATGTACGGTTAGGTCATTAAATATAATTGAACCTTCCTTAGAAAAAGATGCTTCTTACCCTTTGCCAATTTCGGGGACGAAATTGTGTTTTAAGGGGGGTAGATTGTAACACCCCGGATTTTGGCCAATCTGGGATTTGACGTCCTTAGGCAGTGGGTCAACTAAAATACCGAAAAAATCACTCAGAACCCAATTCCATAGCCAAAGAAACCACTTAGGATTAATTCCTTTAGAAACTAAACATAAGTTAGCTAGCGCAACGTTGAAGTAGCTGGGAAACAGTCCCTGATCACTTTAAATACATTCTATAAGACCCAAATCGAGTAGAGCGTATGACTCCATAATACTCTATAACCTTGGATCAAACTCTAAGCCGGTTTGTTCTCTGGACCACTTTGAAATTTTGTATTGGATCTAGACCGCGCGTCGAAAGTCCGATGGCTACTATCTTAGACCGTTAGGACCGCCTAGCTGGACTTGACTATCATTTTGAAAATCAAGTCCAACCGATAATCACAGGCTATTTCATTGAGCCCGGACTGAAGAGAGTGCGAATAGGGACAGAATTGGAATTTCAAATTCAAATCTGGCACGCGACTTGACGCGTCAGTATTAAGTGTTCTGACCGTCAGAATTTAGCCAAATTACACCCTCCGATCAGGAAAAATTTCTATTTCATATCATGAGATTTGCAGGCCTGATCTACGTGCGGTGACCGCTGAACTGAAACTGGACCGCCACGTGCGATCTGCGAACCCTGCCGGACTGAAAACTTGATGTATACTAGATCCAGTATGCATGAGCTTAAGTCCGATCGCGTTCGGCCAGGGGACCACCAGAAATGTCCTTTTGGACTGAAACAACCCCGATTTGGTTACCCCTCAAGTGAAACTTGTTCCCGAGCCTATTTCGGGCAAGTTTGGGCTTATAAAAAGGGATGAAACCCTCACTCCTCTCTCCCATCCGAATTAAAAAAAAAAGTCCTAGATTGGGAGAGAGAAAAGGTGAGAGTTTGTGAGAGAAGGTGGGAGAGAATTTCCTGCTGCTTATGCCACGTGCTGCAAGTGGTTAAGCCACGCGCTCTAATCACTTTGCCGGTGATTTCTCCACTTTTCAGGTAAGAAATAATCCTAATAAGTTGCTGATTTGGGATTCTTTCCGTTTCATAGCATGCAAACTGATAGAACTCGTAAATTAGGTTCTCTTATCGCTATAAACGAAGCGTATACGCTCCGTTCGAATTTACACATCCATAAGAGACAAGGTGCGGATTTTAGACGCTTTGATTGACTGTTTCCAAAGCTTTCAATGTCGTTTAATAGTAGATTATCGACGGCAACGCCGTTTGAAATGTACAACATGCTGTCCGTTTCCTATTTCGTAAACCGGCGAAGAATATGAGATTTAGGGCATTTTAGTCATTTGTAGGAAGTACTGATTTCATTCATATTTTGCTGATGTGATTGTCATGATTTGTTGTCGCATTAGAATATTAGGAATACGTGCATAATTAGTTTGGCGAAGAGATTCGCCTAAATGCACACTTCGGGTCGACATACTATATGTAGACTTAAGTGTGTAGTGTAAGTGTTTGTATTAATGCTTGTATTAGAATGTATTGAATTAAATGATGTTATGGATTAGTTTGAGATTGGTTTCTCAATTAATATGCTGATGTGAATGATTTTCTACATGTTAGATATATGCATGATTTCATTGTATGTATGAAATGCATGTACTTGATGATTTACTTAAGTTCTATGTTATAACATGTGTTAACATGCTCACATGGTTGTATTTCAATTCCAATACTCTCATATGATTTGTTGATGTGATTCCTTAATTGTTTGGGACTATGCTTAGTCCAGGCAGTCGGTAACCGAGCAAATTTGTGGTTGGCTGATTTTGGCCACGAACGACGCGTCGATGAACGCGAGCCGTGTTCTGGAGTTGGCGGTAGTGGTTAGGCCACACGAAGTGTTTTACGCACTTCATGTCGTTCAACTTGAGATGCGATCGTGCTAGTCGAACCCGTCAAGTAACCCGACTGGCCATTGTATGTTCACCCTGCATGAGTCATAACTACTTGAACTTAGGGTACTGAACTTACCATTGTAAACCCTGTTAACCATGGTACCTTGATCCACGAAGACTCATGAGCCGGGCATGGTGGTATGGGACACCGTGGTCGAGCTGTCGGCCTACGCTGGGGCCACAAACCTCCCCGTAGTGACCAGTGAGCACCTAGTCTCGTGAGCAGATTATGGTGGTATGGGACACTATATTCTTGCTGTCGGCCTACACTGATCAGGCGACGAGTCCTTTGTAGTGACCGCGAGCGTATTCTGAGTCTACGGGAGGCGACGACCCTTCAGTAGCAGTAGAGTACAGTAGGCCTGTATTGATAAGGTGATGGGGGAGCGGAGCAACGAGTGCATGCAACAGCCCTGACAGCCGTTGCAGCGACCTACAAAATATACCTCGTATGAGATAACTAGGAGTGACGACCCTCGACAGGATCTGTGTTGGGATTGATACAAGGAAAGTACCTTAGTTTCCCAATCCTGCTGTTTGAATGGATTAATAACAACTCAGAAATTATATCACCATTACATTGCATGTGCCTGGAAGATGTGGAGCACTTTAGGGAGTGTGGCATGCCGCGGTCGTAAGATGGTGCCGTATGAGGGAGATCGTCGGTGAGGGCATACATCACGTCATGTCATATTGCATTAACAATAGTATTAGGATTGTTTGATTTACTGCTTTACTATTATCGCATGATTGATTTGAGAACATGCTAATCCTTGCTCTATTATTTCACTGAGTTAGCTACTCATTCCCACGTTACGGGATGGTGTTTCCGGACACCCACCAGACCCTTTTGTGATTGCAGATGATGGCGCGGCCTGCGAGGCAGAGCCGGACTTGATGATGATGAGGAGAATCCCTCCTTTATGCGTGTTCTGATCGACGGGATTACAGGGAGGTTGATTAGATACTTTGACACTTGTCATTTTATGTTTTTAGCGCACTCATGTATATTTGCTTTGTCTACTTTTAGAGTATACATGTATGTATATAACCTGGTAATATGTTCACACTCTGGAGACATACAACAGTTTATATATGTTATACATACTATCACAGTCTTCTGCTTGTTAATTTAACTGTCTCTGGAATATGATATGCGGTTCTAGCTTAATCTCACTCATGTTTAATACGTTATCAGAGACAACATTCAATCATACATATTTATGTTGCATAAATAACATGTTGGAACTCGGGAGTTGGGTTTTTGCTCGACCCCCCGATTTTCGGGATGTTACAGACAATCATATCAAGGGTGAATATTTTCAATTTTTTCAGCATTTAGACAACCTTTCATGTATACTTTTAGTATATTTATGAATTAACAGTATACACAACAAAATTTTGCACAAGCACTGTACAAATTAGACTTATAAACATTAAAATGTTTATATACAAAAAGATTGAGGTGAGGAACCTCAGATATATCATTAAAAGCTCAGCAAAATTGCATCATTTCAGCAAATATCCAGATCTTAATGCATGATTTGGACTTATTTTCGTTATGTTTAGTATTTCTAGGCATAAGGATCATCCTTTCCTTTACCTTCGATGACATAGCAGTGGTTATTTGTGCGAGAACCCTTCTTCACTGATTTTTCTTAGAGATCCAGGATTTCGCATTTTGCCTTGTTAAGTGTAATCACATGCTCATTGTCACATATTTGACAAATGCTTAGAAGATTGTGTGTTAATCCTTTTATGCAAAAAGCATTCTTATTTTTGAGTAAATTTATTCCTTTAATAATTTCCTGTCTAATTACCTTAGCGGTGCTTCCATCTCCATAGGTGACTATCCCATTATTAAGATCTGAGTAATTTATAAGAAGAGATTTGTCACCTGTGACATGTCTTGAACATCTGCTATTTAGGTACCACTTAGCTTCATTGCCTGTTATATAATTTGAACGAGTGACGATGCAATTTTTCTTTTCTTTCATTACCCATTTTGTGATAGGATTTTTATCAGTGGTAGATTTTGCTTTCCTATTTAATTCGACCACTTGATTCAATTGCTCTTTGTTAGTCATTTCAGGTGGTGGTGGATGTGAATCTCTTTTATCCATATTCCTAGGTGGACTCTTGACATTTTGTATTTTTTTGGTTGGCTTGAATTTTCCAATGTGATTTTGACCAGAGTTATGTTGAGTCCTCCTAGGTGTCGAGCATTCAAACTTATAATGACCCGAATCACTACATAAATGACAAATTGGAGTAGTTCTTCTATTACTACCTAAAGCGGCAAATTTTTCAGTTGTTGGTGTTGCATTTCTAGTCTTTGTTTTAAATTTATCATATCCCAAGCTGCTCTTGTCCTTTCCAGGTCTTCCCATACCTAAGAGTTTTTCTAACTTCTCACCACTCCGGGAAAACTTATAGTTTAGCTTAGCGATTTTTGTGGATTCTTCTAAATCAAGCAAGAGTGTATGATTTTCATTTTAAAGGAGCATGTTTTTATCTTTTAATTGCTCAACCTATTTGTTTAGTTTTTCAGTCTCGGATTTAAGGAAGGTGTCAATTCTCTCAAGTCTATCATTATCTGAATGATATTGTTGTAAATCGTACAGAGTAAACTCTGTTGGGTCTACAATGAATGTATTGGGTTATCCATGCCATCCATAAGTTTTTCGATATCATTTTAGTGGTTGAGTCTAAAAGAGAAGTATTCTCAAAGCTCAAGTGGACCACACTATAAGAAAAATGCAAATAATGACTTCCACCGTTGAAACCTTACTAGGGCACACAGTGATTTTTATTTGTCATCCAACCTGTTCATAAGATTACGCAGACATGGATGAAGGTAAAAAACAAATATCCGCTTGATCTAAAAAATCTGATGGCCCCAAGAAATTTTCAACGGTGGAATTTCAATTCACACTATTTCCTGTGGTGAGGTGCACTTAAGATTTGGATGTATCTCATTTTTAGGAGGAAACCATAAAATTATCTGCTAAAATGGATGGACGGAGTGGATAAAATATATAAATCACGGTGGACCCCATAGAGTTTACTCAGTACACTTAGTGAATTGAGTTAAATAGTACACAATCTGCTTCCGTAGCTAACTAACTATGCTAGCTGGTGTGCGAAGATGAAACTAACGCTCCTCAAGCTCCAAGTTGTATGAACGGTTTAAAGGAGATCAAAGTTATATGGGCCCCATAGTGATGTATTTATTATATCTACACCGTTCATATATTTTTAGAGATCATTGTAGAGGATTATCCAAGATAATATCCAAAGATCATCTGGACCACACCACAAATAGCAGCAGAGAATAATTTTCACCGTTTAACATTTCTTGTGGTCCACTTGATAGTTCGATCTGTCTTATTTTTTGACTTAAGCCTTAAGACGAGATCGCTAAATGGATGGACGGTTTGGATATAAGACACACCCCATGTTCAGGCCCACAGAACGGGTAACGTTAATCCCAGTGCAAGTTGTGCTTACGTGAAAAGCAAGTTACCACGATTTCGTGTAGAGCACAATACACAGTCCAATAAAAACATTGATTTGGTGGATGGAAAGTTCATCAAAGATATGTGGGGCCCACCTTGGTGTATGTGTTATCTAAGCCATTCATTGACATATCATTTTAGGCATTAAGTATAAAAAGAAGGCATATTAAAGGCTGAAGTGGACCACACCATATGAAGCAGTTGAATTAAATTCTTGTAATCTGAAATATACCTAATCTGATCAGACTCGGTTCCCTTGGATGAGTCAGACCTGGTTTGGGTCAGGCCAACCACACATTGGATCGGTCCGAGTCAGGTGGCCTGGACTCGATCCCAGATTGGCTCGGGTTCGGATTAAACCACTGAGATTTCAGTTCGGATCGAGTTGGATCCAATCCGATCCAATCCGGACCGATGCCCACCTCTATATGGAAGGGAGATTTGGAAGAGAAAATGTGATTTTGGAGGGGTTTAGTGAGCTAGGAGAGGGGTGAAATGAACAAGGGGGCCAAAAGAGGTCAAATAAGGTGGTCCCACACGAAAATGGGCCCCACACGTGTGTGTGGAGGGCGGTGGGCCGCTGGAACTGTGGGCTCGCCACGATGCACCACAAACCGAGTGGTGCCATCACAGTCCTCTGGACTGCTGGCGGTGGCCTCCCCCTCCCAGGGCTCTAAAATGATGTGGGGGACCCCCTAGGTCCCATCGAATTTTTGGCTTTGGGCTCCTACGCTCGTGTGATGCATTTCCTAGGTCCATTTCACACATATTCATGCCTTTTGGCATGTTTCAAGTTTGGTATTCGCCGACTAATAGCTTAAACCCATCGATTGAAGGTCTAAAAAGGAATTGAGATATTTCACATGATCTCAAATGTATACGGGTTACATTTTAGTTGTCAATCTTGCCCGTCGGTGAAACTTGGGATCCTACGATCATTTCTGCAGTTTTTTCCCCCCTCCTAAGTCAAAGTGTGTCAGAGTGCGTCGTATTACCATAACCCAGGTCTAGTTTAATTTAAATCATGCTTTGATACCAACTTGTTACGCCTCGAAAATTGAGGGTCGAGTAAAACTCAACTCCCGAGTTCTAACGCATCACTTATGCAACATAGATAATAATGTTTAAATGTTATCCATATTAGTACATTAAACATGAGTGGGGTTACACTAAATCAACATATCATACTCTGGAGTTAATGTAAATAAGCAAGCAGAAGATTGAACTAAATATATAAAGTATATACGTGTTTCATAACCTCAAGAGTATGAACGTGCTATTGGGCGGAATATATACATAATTTGTTTTAAAATATACAAAATGATAAAATGTGAATGTACGACTAATCCATGTAATCCCTGTAATCCCAACGACGCAGCTGTAGGTCTACACAAACCCGCTCGAGAACTGTACTTAAGAGAACTCCTCGTCTAAGAAATCCAGATTTGTCGCGTAAGCCTCACTATAAGCTGCATCTAAATCAGAGTATGATTGGTGTTTTCAAGCACCGTCTCAGGGTGGGAGTGAGTGATCAACTCAGTGGTACTATAAGGAAAAGGTTAACATGTTATCAATTCAATCAAGAAGTAATGATAACGCAATACAGCAATCACTTCCTAATTACTCTTGTTAATGCAGGAATGTTATACAGTAATGATGCATGCCCTCGCCTGCTCTCCCTCAGTGACTTCATCTAACGATTGCGTATGACAAACTCCCTAAACTTGTGCTTCCTCACTAAAGCACATGCAATGCGGTGCATGATCGTGTTAGCCAAATACTTAATTAGGCTTATTCATACTGCAGATTCAAGAAGCTAAGGCACCTCCCTTTATATCACTAACCCCAAATGGAGATCCATTTAGGGTCGTTAATCCTAGTTAATCACATACAATAGGCAAGTTGAAGGGCATCACCCCTAATGAGAATAGTGGATATGTAAATTCAAGTGTTTATACTCGAGGTCACTACGGGAGGCTCATCACCTTAGCGTAGGCTGACAACTCGAATATGGTATCCCATACACCACCACATTCGGCTCACGAGTTTTAGATGCTCACTAGTCACTACGGGGAGGCTCGTCAACCCAGCGTATGTCGACAGCTCGACCACGGTGTCCCATACCACCATGCCCGACTCATGAGTCTTAGCGGATCATGGTACCATGGTTGAAACGGGTTTTACATTGGTAAGTGGTACCTTAGATTCAAGTAGTAGTGTTCATACATGGTAAACACATAATAGGCCAATCGGGTTATTTGACAAGCACGATTAGTACGAGCGCACGTTGAATTAATCGACATGGAGCGCATAAGTACTCCACGTGGCCTAACCACTGTCGATAATCACCGTAAGGATCAGATTCATCGAACGTATCTAATGTGGTGAAACTAGTTCGGCCACTCAATTAGGAACCGTTACTGATTGCCTGGACTGTATAGTAGTCCCAATCATACCCAAATGCAATAGGTAGTCACATACGTTACTCATAACGGTATTTAACAAACAATTCAAACATAATTCTCATTTGAGCATTTTATCAAACACATTGAACATATTATTATACATATGCATTTCATCTATAAATCACATAGTAGCAATTACATTACATAAAGGAAACTATAAACATGAATAAGGTAGTTGAGTCCTATCTCATCACTCTTATTAAAAGCGATTCATCAAACAATTTCTCATTCAGACATTTTGTCAAACACTTAGACTACACATTACTACATATATGAACTAAATTTGTTATAGCATATGTTATGGCAAATCCTTCCCCAAAGGAGTTGTCATATATACAACAAACATGTATTCTTGATTAACAATCATGACAAGCACAAATCATAATTACAATTTCATTCGAACATTTCAACAAGCACATGAAATGTAATATATAGTCACATAGTTCACACATATGTATAATTTATTGAATACATCGTAACTAAGATCATATGGCAACAATCAAGTCAGACATAAATCATTGCTGACATTGAAAGCCTTGAAAACCATAGCCTCAAGCCCAGTATAACGGTCGTAACCCTATTATTTTGCGTTCATCGGACTTTCAGCGCGCTGTCTAGGTCTGATACGGAGTTTCAATGTGCTCCCGAGAGCATTTGGGTTTTGGGGTTTCCCCAAGGTTTTCATGTAATGTTGAGCTAGCAATTTTAATGGTTTTGGGTCTTGTAGTTTGTATAGATTGTGGTTCAAGCTAATCCATCGATTAATTTAGATTAGTACTTAATTAATTTTCATCCAATTTCCCTAATATACGTTCTTTAGGGATTTCTGCCTGAGGTGGTAATCGGGTCTTTGTACGGATTTTTTCGAGACGTTACAAAACTGCTGGGATAACCAAAACTGGCCGTTGTTTGCTCCGGAAGCCTAAACCACATTGCCAGGAGTGAAGGGATGAGATTTCCCATAGCCGGACGGGAAGGATTAGGATTTGCCAACTCATGAATTGCCAGCTTGACAACGCAAAGCATGGAGACAGTTTTCATTTTTGAAAGTTTTTCACAGTGCAAGTCTCATTTGTACTGTGAATCGTGTTTATGCACACGTGCTCCCAAGTGCGGGATTAAGTGGGGTTTGGTCAGAACTCGCATTGTTCACAACCTCAAGTGTAGGGCTGCGATGTAGTAATAACTCGATGAGACCAAGGTCGAATCCATAGGGACTTAACTTGTATGTGTTTTGAAATAAACTAGAACTAGAACTACGCTAAGAATGTAAACTAAAATCTGGATTAAGAGAAATTAATTGTGAATAAACTATCAATAATAAAAAGAAACTAGAGTGCCAAGGATCCACTGTAGCTATTAAGATGCTACCTTACTTGATTCAATAAGCACAACTGAAATTGGAGTCCTATCTTATTCAGTTGGAAGATAAAATAATTAAACCATAATATGAACTTTTTATTGAGTTAGTTCCCATGTGAAGCACCATTATGATGATTGGAAGGGAATTCAACCATCCACCATGCCCAGGAGACGATGGTGAATCACAAATTTTACCAATCTCAACAATATCAAAACATATAAGAAGATATTCAAAGCTCTCATAACATCTACTGTAATTGAAGTCACAATAAACTATAAAAATCTGAAAATATTCCTTTAATCAAATTAAAAATTAACGAAGTTCAACATAAACTTGAATCAAAGTAAGAAAAATATCCAAATAAACTACAAGCTTCACCTTTTAACTCTAGCTAAGAGATGAGCTAACCAAAGACATGATTGAAACTAAAACTCTTAAAGAAAACATAAAAACTAACTAGAAGAAGAAGATTAGGAAAGAAGGAAGGATCCTTGAAGTTCTCCAATACCTTGTTCCACTCTTCAACCCTAATTTGTGCTTAGAAACAATTATGAGATCCATATTTATAGTCTTTGCTTGGACTGACTTTGAAACCGCTTCAAATTTACACAAAAGTTACGCTCGGTCGGACCAAATTAAGGCTGAAAATCCCACTCTCTCACTGGACGATTCTGCGCAATTTTGGTCGGCTCGAAGCTGGCTTCGGTCTGACTGAATTAAGGATAAAATTTTTCTTCCCACTGGATTGTTTTGCCTGATTTCGGTCAAACCAAAATTGAATTTTGGTCAGACCGAAATTGAATTTTGGTTGCACCAAAGTCTGTTTCAGTACTTTTCTATTTTAGACTCACAATTTCAGAATATGTTTTTTCAGGATAATTTTTAAGATTCATTTTCTTCACTTCAAATCTTCGATTTTTTTCATTCCACCCTTTGTTTCTTTGGATCTTTAACATGTAAATTCTTCATTAATGACTTCAAAATCTCCAAATATTTATTTAGTAATCTTTTGAGCATAAATCTTCTTTAACATCAATTTCACCTTAAACTGTCGAAATCACCTTGCACATGAAAAATGCATAATTAGATCGATTAAGCACTATCATGTTTATGAAACTAAGGTATAAATAAAGGAAAATATGTAATATTACACACTCAACACACCCCTAACCAGCATTTTGCTAGTCCTGAGCAAAACGTGTGTGAAGTAATCCTCAATCCTCGAGTTTCAAAACCTCTCTTGGAAAATAAACTTTTGTGCAATCAAGTATGAATGAGTAGGATTTCAAAGATGAGAGAGTAAAAATTTAAAACTTAGAGTTGAATCTCATGAGTAAACAATTGGATCAAGTCTTCCTTCATCGATTAACTAATAGTAATAGTTCATATATCAATTTCCTAATGTGCTCAGTGATTCTCAACTTACTTTCCATGTAAAACAACTATTATTTCATAATGTTAGTAATGCACATCATTTCAAGACAATTAGATTAACGTAAGAACTAATTCTGAACTTATCCCAATTTCCCTCTTTTTTCAGTTTTTGATTTTATATCGACATCCCCTTTTTATATTAATTTCAATCTTTTTATTCTCTTTCAGAGAATTCCTCATTTGAACCATGACCTTTTTGTCGATCTCATTATTTTTTAAACTGATTTTTCTCTTCTTTTAAGGTGGATGAAGATCTCCTGACTTGGTTCCTAACACTTTTCAGTGATATACATACTAACAATCAGAAGTTCTAGTATTATTCACAGAAAATAAATCGAGTGTGAATGTATGAATTAGGATATTCAAACTTTTCTTTTAGTCAATCAGTTGAAAGGTCTTAATTAATGGTCTACTTAGTTGATTGAACTCCAATAATTTAGGGTTCAACTCTCTATCATATCATCATACTCAAAACATTCTTAATTACATAAACTATCACTTTCAAACAAATTTTTAACTTTGAAAAATTCAAAAGTTTTATTTTTTTTTCTCGAGAAATAACAAAACATAGATTAGTCTACCTAATACACACCCCCAACCTAAAATCTACATCATCCTCAATTTAACAAATATGAACATGTAATGCATATGAGACAATGAAAATAAAGGGAAGTGATGGAAAGATAGTACCTGAAGAAGAAGAAGTTGAAGTTTTTTCAAAGTTTAGCATGTAATGGGTTAGCAGGAAGACTAAACACAAATTAAAACAACTATCCTAATCCTAGGAAAGCAAGAAATATAATCATAATCTAACAATTATCCAAAGGTAATGGTTCTTCCTTGGGAAAATATCTCAACAAAGTTTTCAACAAGATCATCCAATAACTTGTTTTAGAGCAAGTGTGGATGTCTTGGACCATTATCATACAGAGAAATTTGATCATGTCATTAATGAATTTATTCTTTATGTCCTGAGGTGTCCAACGAATGTATAATTCACCTACAACACAAAATTTCTCAATATTAGTAGGCTGAGGTGAATGAGAGACTATAAACAATTTAATAATAGAAATTTTGTTCTTCGTGGTCTTTTAAAAATCCTTCGGTTCAGAATGCATCTCCTCCACCTTTAATGGTGAAATTTAGTATTAGTGGAGGGAGTATTATCAACATCTCGACCAATATTTGGTACCGGAACACAATCTCGTAAGGCATTCACTATGTCTTGTATCACAGGATTGTTTGAATTCGCAAAATGTGCCAAGTAGACTTCCAGAGATTCAGGAGTTTAAGTTGAAAGAGGCTCATTATCTTTAAATGTATCAATCAAGTTTATCTCATAGGTCACATCCTTATCCTCTCATGGTTTGTGTAAATGAAACACATTCAATTTTACAGTCATATTACTAAAAAAAAAAAATCTTCATAATCCCATTCCTACAATTGATTATGGCATTTGCAGTGGCCAGGAATGCTCGGCCTAATATGACAAGAATTTGAGTGCCCATATTTGTAACCGGGTATGTGTACAAGACGATGAAATCTACTGGTTAGTAAAATCTATCAACTTGGATCAACACATCTTCTACCATACCTCTTGGTATTCTAATCGAGTGGTTGGCCAATTGTAACATTGTTTTGGTGGGTTTCAAATCACCAAGGCCCAATTTCTCATATACCAAGTATGGTATCAGATTAACACTAGCCCAAAGGTCTAAAAGTGCTTTATCAACCTGAAAGTTTCCTATCACACATGAGATTGTGGGACTTTCAGGATCCTCATATTTTGGGGGAGTGTTTTGATTTATGATGGCACTCACTTATTCAGTAAAAAATGCTTTCGTATGTACGTTCAGCTTCCGTTATACTACGCATAGATCTTTTAGGAATTTTGCATAACATGGGAATTATTTAATTACATCCAATAAGGGGATGTTGATCTTGACTTGTTGGAAAACCTCTAAAATATCCCGATTCTCACTTGGCCTTTTTAATGTGATGAGATGTTAGGAAAATGGGGCCATAAGCTTGTATTCTTGGGATGGATCTTTGTCATGTAGAGCATTGCTAGATTCACCACCATCCTTTGAATTTTTAGACACCTTATGTTTCTTAACATTCCTCAAAATTTCTTTGTCAATTTTCTTTCCACTTATTAAGGTGTTGATGGCTTGAACATGTTCCACATGTTATATTGAAGAGTTGAGACCACTTGTTTGAACTTGACCTTTTGGATTAGGTTGAGGTTGGGTTGGAAAGGTCCCAGTCTCCTTAACATTTAATCATGTCTCCAATCTTGTAGCTGACGTCCTAAGTTCATTCATAGCCTGCAGTTTTCCCTTCATGAATACATCCCAAGTATCCTCGAAGGTTCTTCTAGGTGGGGGTCCACTAGATGGCCCTTAGGGATAATTAGTTACATTTGCAATTGGTCCATTTCTCCAATTAAGGTTCCACCAATTAGGAGTGTGTGTGTTAGAATTTGGTGCATTGAAGGGTCGTTGGTATGCATTTGTAGCATTTACTTGAACATGTAACACCTCTTGAAAAGCTAGGATTGTAGGACAATCTTTGGTTAGGTGTACATCACCCTCACAAATTCAACTTACGATTTCAACGACTGTTTTGGGTCGAGTTGATTCCTTCCTAGATTCCCAGTCCTTAATTTTTTGTGTGAGGTTAGCCAACTGTGCACTAATGTCATCCTCTTCCTTGAGTACATGTACTCCTCTCTCTCTTGGCACTTCTTTGGGATTACTAGCTCGGTTTGATGTGTCCCATGATTGGGCATTTTCAACTAGAATGTCAAAGTAATCCTAAGCTTCTTCAGGTTCCTTATTCATGAACTCACTATTACACATCATTTGTACGAATTGGCGCATATTCGGACTAAGTCCGTCATAAAAAAGATCAATTATTTGCCAAGTTTTGTAGCCATGGTGTGGGCAAGCGAGAAGTAAGTCTTTGAACTATTCCTAACACTCGAAGAAAGTCTCATCTCTTTCTTGGGAAAAGTTCATTATGTTTTGTCTAAGAGTGTTGGTTTTATGAGTTGGGAAGAACTTTTTGAAGAACTCTCGGTTCATCTCAATCCATGTGCCAATGGATCTAGGCCTTAATGAATGAAACCATGATTTGGCCTTCTCCTTTAGAGATAATGGAAATAACTTGAGTTTCTTAGTGTCAGGATGAACATTATTAAAGCACAATGTTGTAACAACCTCTTTAAATTCTTTGATATGAAGGTATGGACTTTCTGAATTGAGTCCATAGAATTTAGGAAGTAATTGAATAATCTCTAGTTTAAAGTCCGCGCCTCCTGCATTGGTTGAAAAAATTATTTAGGAGGGTGTAGTTATTCTCACTGTTTGTAAATAATCACGAAGGGTCCGAGTTGGTAGAACTTGATGCACCTCATTCTCTTCATGCACCATCCTAACCGATGGTATGTGATGCACAAGATCTTCATTAACATAATATTCTTCAGCCATGATCTCAGATGATGTTTCAAGAATATTTGGGGGTTTTCTAACTCGTTGATGGATTGTAAGTCCTTCAATCAAATCTCCTTCACTTAAAAGTCTTTAAGTGTTGTCACGAACCCAGTTGGGCATGAAACACTCACAACCTTTAAGTTTTAAACAACTAAAACCTAAGAGAAAAAGAAAAGAAAAACAAAAACTATAAAAATTAGAAATCTGAAAAGAAAAGAGTTGGAGTGGAGTTACCCGATTGGAGTTGCAATGTAAGTTGCTACAAAAAAGAAAACAAGGTTAGTTTCTAAAAACAAATTAAGAAAAACTGAACCTAAAAACATAGAAAAAAGTTATCCCTAATCCTAAACTAATTCCAATACTAATCAATCTCAGAAAAATGTATAGCTAAAGTCCCCGACAACGACACTAAAAACTTGTTCACAACCCTAAGTGCAGGGCTGAGATGTAGTAATAACTCTGTGAGACCGAGGTTGAATCCACATGGACTTAACTTGTACGTATTCTGAAATAAATTAAAACTAGAACTAGACTTAGAATATAAACTAAAATCCGGAATAAGAGAAATTAATTGTGAGTAACTATCAATAATAAAAAGAAATTAGAGCACCAAGGATCCACTTGTAGCTATTAAGATGCTACCTTACTAGATTCAATAAGCACAGTTGGAATTGGAGTCCTATCCTATCCAGTTGGAAGATAAAACAATTAAACCATAATCTGAACTTTTCATTGAATTAGTTCCCACATGAAGCACCATTGTGATGATTGGAAAGGAATTCAACCATCCACCATGCCCAGGAGACGATGGTGAATCACAAATTTTACCAATCTCAACAATATCAAAACATATAAGAAGATATTCAAAGCTCTCACAGCATCTACTGTAATTGGAGTCACAATAAACCATAGAAAATTGAAAATATTCCTTCAATCAAACTAAAAATCAATAAATTTCAACATAAACTTGAATCAAAGTTAGAAAAAGATCTAAACAAACTGCAAGCTTCATTCACCTCTTAGCTCTAGCTACGAGATTAGCCAACCAAAGACATGATTGAAACTAAAACTCTTAAAGAAAACATACAAACTAGCTTGAAGAAGAAGATTGGGAAAGAAGGAAGGACTCTTTGAAGTTTTATAACACCCCAAACTTTTTAATACCCGAGTATTGAAAGTTCTCGAGTGTTACCAAAAAATTTAACTTAGTACGTACATGTGTATGATACCAATTTATCCAATCCTAACCTTATATCTATTCTCCAACAATAATATGACCCTCTAAGCATAGGCTCAGTGGTTAGATCTCTACCTATGCCAACTTTAGAACACCTAAAACTAGTAAGGAACGGGTAGGAAACATTGTCACTCCTGCATCACGAGATCCAACTGTTGGAATTATAAATTAACTACGAAATCCAAGATAAATCATTGGAGTTGGGCCTCCATTTAGACCAGGGAATTTTGATTGGCCAGATCTTTGGCCAATGGACTCCATTCAGTCCAGGGAATCAGATGGTCAGATAGAATTCTAATGCAGCAGCATGTGCCCATGGTGCACCGGACCACCAACCACAGTCAAACCGAGTTTGACTCATACTCACCTGAAGGAAAAGGAGAACTCCTTTAACTCTCCCGCCACACTCGGTTTGAACGGACAATGTCTGTTTGAGAGATGGTGGCCCACCATCATGATTACCCATGACAATCTGAACCATCCATCATGTTCACAAGCCGAATCCGACCAAACCCCAACCCTTTCCACCCAAACTCGATCGAACAACCCGATGGATTTCATTCCACAAAATCCTTCCACAAGTAATGTCAAGAAACTGAGAATCCTAATGGCAAACCTTTCAAAAACAGAAGACCCCACGCACGATGGGATATCCAACCTCAATGAAATAGATTTCAGATCCTTCGATAGCAGAATAAGATAAGAAGACGAAGAGAAGAAACCAGTAGGAACATCGTATCTCAAACACGTGGGAAGATCTTGTGGAAAACCCATCAACGGACTACACCCCGAACTCTTTGCATGTAGGACAACCAAACCCTGGATCATGGCTCCGATCCAGACCGTCCAAACCACAAAGACATGGATTTCGATTCCTCTTATATCGGCAGAAAAGATCGGAAGAAGAATCGTGGGCCACCATGCTATCCCGATTCTTGTTACGTAGAAACAAGGCTGTGTAAAGGCTTCGCAGGAAGAGTCCAGAGACTCTTACGCTTATAAAAAAATCCCCCTCAACCGATGGTGAAAGAGAAAGAAGACACAACAAGTGGAGAGAGAGATAAAAAAGAGAGGAAGAAAGAAAGAAAACAGGGAAGAGACGTCCACCTTTTGCCGCTAGAAGACGTCCATAGTAAAATGGGAGAGGAGAAAGAGAGAATGGAGGAGAGCACCGCTGATATCCTAGTAAAGGTTGGTTCTAGCTAAAGAAACTGCTAGTTAATTTTCAGGGGGTTGAATTATCACGCCCCAAACCCGGAGATTAGAATCACAAGAACCCCGATCATCGAATCCGGTGTTGACAGCCTCCGTAGTACCCCATTCTCGATTCCCAGCGCCTATACACCAGATTCCGATCCTGGGATGCTATAAGGAGGATTTTTTTTAGTGTACATTTATCTCGTAATACGCATAACCACAAGCATACCCAAATCATAAAGGCAACATCATCATCACATATCCACTAATATAAACTGTTGAATACAATACTGAAAGGGAAATACATATGACAAAAATCAAAACTCCATAAGTCCGCTGCACGCTCCAAGCTCAATGCTGCTGCAACCTAGCGCCTTCTGCACGCATCTATCGTGCATAAGCTTATAGAAAGCTTTGTGGGTGGTGAAAGTGTGTACACAAGGTAAGTGTCAAGTAAGCAATATCAGAGTAATCAGAGTAAGCAGAAATACTGACAGTCCATGAATCATATAATATCAGGGTATGCAATGCAAATCAACAATACAAATGAGGAGTCAAAGAAAGCCAAATATTAGATGCCGAGGATGCAATGCCATAAATCATACAATATCAAAATAAGCAGAAATATATTGATAAGTCTATGAGTGCCTTCAGCCCTACAAAGGCTATGTGATGCAAGGCATGAATGCTAACGGCCATATCAATACTGAAACATGGCAACCCAAAATGCTAAGTACTATGGATGCAATGTAATATGCGGTGCGAATGAAATGACCATGCTGGAATAAAGTTGGGGTGATAGTTCGTAGTATCACAGGCTTTGGGGTCCATCACAAGGGACTTCTATCCAAACCAGTCCCATACCTAAATTTGGATAGTCAGACTCAATATACTAAACTCCTGATCTCAGGTTAGTCGCACGCCCAACCGAAATCCTGGCCATGCAAAGGTACACGTAACAAATAGTTACGCACTACCAGCCTGAGTGGATCGTGAATAAATGAATGAATGAATATGTAATTTCTGCTTAATAAGTCCACATATCAGTATGGTTCCTCTCTGGGATCATCAATGGGGTCTAGTACACTCCACGCCACCTGACGCCTCATCAAGCCCACAACTGGGTAAGTGGAAGAGATCTCACTATCAGCCTGGCCAGTAGTCTGCCAATACCTACTCAGCTCATCGATAGCGGACCCATTTCTTGAGCTGGTCAAACTCAGCCTAGCTATGCCTACTCCCTTGGGCGGGTAAGGCCACACCCCTTCCCAACCGACCATCGCACAGTGGGAGACACGGCCTTCTGATATTCGGCACTCGGGTGCTCATATGTATCCACTAGGTTTCGACGTTGGGGCGTCCTCTGGTACCAAGAGGGTTTTAGGGATTTTCACCCAGGGCCATCTATGGCAGCCCGATGCTCGAACCAAACATTTTCGGTGTCCTATCTGGCCATCCACGATATGCCTGTGGAGGCTATATCCCTGATGTCGCTAGGGCGTACAGTAATCACACAATGCAAGATGCATGAGTCATATAATCCAGTCAAGCACCAATCCTGTGCATATCATGCACTCATGTGAGATAACCTCTGCCTATCAGGGAGTCTCATAACAACCTGCCCAATGACATGTGCAATGGTTAACCACATCTCATAACAAACATGCAGATGATGCGTATGGGCATGTATCATGATGCTATGCGATCACATACTCATAATCGGTATCAATAAGCGGCATTGACAATTAACCTCGACAATGTGGACATTTAACGAACATTGCCCCCAAGGAATGACCACATAGAGCCTAATATATAGTGGACCCATAACCTCACATAAGGACCTAATATACAACACAATGGGCCTTGCTCAAGGCCACATATATATAGCAGGTGGGCCTTGCTCATGGGCCTCGAATACATTAAATGGGTCATGCCTCATGTGCCTATTACATATCACACTGGGCCTCGCCCATATGCCACGAATACATCACAATGGGCCTTGCCCATAGACCTCACGTACATCACAATGGGCCCCATCACATAGACCTCCTACTCATCACATTAGGTCTTAAACATGGGCTGCACGTACATTACACATGCCGAATACACATCTCAATGGGCCTCAACTACAGGTCACATATACATCATATAGGTCTCAATAATAGGCCTTGACAATCAAAATCGACCTTGACAATCAGATTTGACACTCAGAGCCGGCCTCGATACTCGGCCTCGGCAATTAGAATCGGCCTACACAATCGGTATCAAGGAGAATGGGCTTAACTAGGCCCAAGGGAAGGTCACCATGCGGGCGTTTAACCATCATTACCCAAAAATGTGGACAGTGGTCCACATAGAGTCAAACATATGGTGGCCCAAATATCCAACAAATGGCCTCAAATAGTGATAACAGGTGGGCCTTACACATGCAGCACGTGGGCCTACACATCACGGTGGGTCGATACATTGGGCCGCACCATTGACCTAATATACACATCACGGTGGGTCGCATCATTGGGTCTTACTAATGGGCCTCATATCCAACAAGTGGGTTGCATCAATGAGCCGCACTAATGGGTCTTGTACACATCAAGTTGGGCCTCGATAACTAGGCTGAAAACATATCACAATGGGCCACGACATACGGGCTGAGAATAGGTCACAATGGGCCTCGACCCATGGGCCGAAAATACATCTCTATGGGCCTTACCAAATGGGCCATAAACACACCCTAATGGGCCTCTAACATATCATAATGGGCCTTGCATCAATGGGTTGCACTAATGGGGCTCATACACATCAAGTGGGTTGCATCAATGCGCCGCACAAATGCACAATAGGTAGGCCCTACGCATGCAGCAAATGGCCCCACCAGATGGTTGGTGTGGTTTAGAATGCATACATCTAGTAGGTCACATGTCCCACAGACAGTGTGAATAAAACATACATCGAGGCTGACCCTATATGACCTGTGAAAGTGCACCTACTAAGTACCCTGGTTTGTCAATTACGATGTAAGTTGAGTCAGTCGGACAACAGCGCCTGACAGGAAGATCAAGTCAAGTATCTGCCTCAACTGGATGTGTGAAAGCTCGCCATAGGTAAATCATACCCTCACATCCCATGTCCCAAAACACCAGGTGATTAAAACCCTTAAAAAGAACTATAACATCTTAGGATTTTTGTGTAAGAAAACTTTTTATCAAATAGGAAAATCTTCAAGTTTTTCTTACACTGTCGATTATATCAATTCCCCTTTCGATATGATCGACCAGCTCTGTTGATGTCCTCGGCATCTCAATCGATACAATCGAGTGAAGACAAAAAGCGTCCAGTAATCAAACAATCATCTGGACGATTTATCGATATATCGACTTGTGAGTCGATATCATCTATATTCGAATATCGATCATATTTGAAGCGGATTGATAATATCGACAGACTGTTTTTCGACGCCCCTATTTTTCTAAGGAAAACTAACTTAAGCTTCAATATATCGATGACTATCCGATTCAATCTGAACTCAAAAATCGATCATATCGGAAGTCAGTCGATCATATCGATTATGGGCGCATGTTTTCTCCAACATAAATTTCAGGTTATTTTTAATGTTGATCGGGGTGCCAGTCGATAAATCGATATTCATATGTCGATCATATCGAGAACTTGTTGATTGAATCGAAATCGGACACAAACTGTCCAGCAAGCTTATAGGTAAATCTATACGATTTATTGATCCCATCGACATGGTCTCCGACATCATCGATATAAAAATTTTGATGACATCGACTGTTCTCCGATCATATCTGTAGAACCTGAAAATTTTCAAGGCTTCTCTCTTGTTTTCACCTGTCGATAGATCGATCCATATCTCGATAGAATCGGAGTTCGAAATTCGATAATATCGATGTGTGTATCGATCTCATCGACCAGTTGGTGAAAGGTTTTCAAAAGTGAAATGACATTTGAGTTTGTATCATCGAGTGGTATGTCGATACAATCGAGAGTATACGCTCGATCATATCGACGATTGCTCGATGATATCGAACTCTGTCATAAATATGACTGTTTATATCCGTTGGAACCTTTTGCCTATAAATAGAGAGATTAGTCTTTATTGCTGTGAGAGAAAGTAGAGAGTGCTTTTGAGTGTTTTAAACTTCATATCCTTTATTCTAAGCCCTTTCTCTCAGGAAGTTCATCCTCCAATCCACCCTCATCATTGATATTTCATAGAGTGGATTGGCGAATGAACTTCCGCATTCAAGGATCCTCCAGTTACTACTTTAATGGCAAATCAATAAGCTGGGATGCCTTAAATGCATAGATGATTGGAACCACTCTATCTTCCTTATAGGAAAATCTTCAGAGAGTGGAACTCCATCATAACCTTGACCCAACTTAAACCTAGCATAGGTACATCTTTGTGTTGTGGATCAAGGAAGCTGAAGACTCTTCATCAACAAGAAGGAGATCTTCATCACTAAGCTAAAAGGGACTCATCAACTTATCTGTAAGTACTTAGAGTCCAGAGGACAATTATGATCATTCCTTTTTAGGATTGGGTCTTAGGTGTTACTCACCATTTGAAGTCCTCAAAGGAGGCCTCCGACAGGAGTGTACGTGCGTGGGTGCGTTGTGTGGACCCTTGCTCTGTGGAGAGCATAAACATCTGGGTGCGTTGTGTGGACCCTTGCTTTGTGTGGGTATAAACATCTGGGTGCGTTGTGTGGACCCTTGCTCTGTGTGGGCATAAATATCCGGGTGCGTTGTGTGGACCCTTGCTCCTTGTGGGCATAAACATCTAGTTAGGAGTGCACCAACAAAACTCCAGGGTTTGAGGTGAACCGAGTAGAAACCTATGTAAAGGTTGAAGGTGAACGTGATTTAAAACCTTAGGTTTGAGGTGAACCATGAGAAACCTCCTTAGTAAAATTCGTTCACTCAAGGGTTGTGTGGAAGCCGGTAGTAGAGTAGACAAGTAGTCGAACCACTATAAAACGACTGTGTTTGAGATTGATATTGTCTTTCATTTATGTGATTGCTTTATATGCCTTTATATATGATTATCTGAAATCACATCTCGTGCACACACAGTCATATCTATCACAATCTGATTCATAAAGTTTTTTTTTTATTACAAGTAATTTGTGATTGGATCCTCTATCAGGCTTGGAAGCCAATAGAGTTAATTTTTGAGTAATCCTAATCTGTACTCTGTGATAGGATTAGTGTGATAGGATTGAAATATAACTTATAAATCTTTAAAAAGTCCTATTCACCCCCCTCTAGGACATATTGGCATATTCCTACTTCAACTCAAGCGGTCTTCACAACTATTTCAACCTGGACGGTTAGGATGGAACATATGAGGTGGGCTCTGCTCACGGGTTCCAAATATATTACAATGGGCCCTAACTCATGGGTTTTGAATATATCTTAATGGGCCTCAACCCATGGGCCCTGATATATATCATAATGGGGTGCCTGCCCTAGATGGCGTGGATAAAAATACATCATGGTGCATCTCATCCAAATAGTTGGACAGTATGGATATGAAAACATATATATTATGTGGGATCCATGTGTACAATGGATGCATCAAGGTGGGCACTCGAATGGACCACAAAATACATCAAAGTGAGCCTGACGGATGGGCCACAAAGTACATCAAAGTGGGCCCGATGAACGGGCCACAGAATACATCAAGATGGGCCTCACAGAGGGCGATAAAACACATCAAAGTGGGCCTCATAACATGGGCCTCCTATATATTAAGGTGGGCCCCATTGGACGGGCCATTACACCACGATGGGCCTAGTCACATGGGCCAGACGCACATCAAATGGGCCACACCAATGGGCTCCATGTATATCAAATGGGCCACACCCAAATAAAAGTGGTGATAATGATTTCCATCATTTAAGTTCCTAAGGCCCACCATAACATATGTTTCCCATCCAACATGTTCAGAAATTAACGTAATGATAAATTAAGTGGAACAAATATCAGATTAATAGGAAACTCCCATGGCCCTTAGAAATTTTGAACAGTGGACGTCATCGTCCACTATCTTAAATGGTGGGGTCCACTTGAACTTTAGATCTGACTTATTTTTTTTTTGTCTCAAGCCTTTAAGACAAGCTTGCCAAATGGTTGGACGGTTTGGATGCAACACATGCATCAAGGGTGGGGTCTACATGAGCTATGGATCTGACTCATTCTTTAGCTCACGCCATGAAATGAGCTTTCAAAATGGATGGACAGCTTGGATGCAACACATGCATTATGGTGGGTCCCATGAAGGCCCACCATCATGTACATATAATATAAAATCTATATATAATATATATAATATAATATATATATATATATATATATATATATATATATATATATATATATATATATATATATATATATATATATACACACACACACACACACACGGACACACAGCAGCCCCACATGTGGGGTGGTCCCACCGTCCAGGTGTGGATGGTGGTGTGAGTAAACACATACGCCATTGGTGGGGTCCATTAGCCGTCCAGCAGCAGCTGGACGACATTAATAAAACACATACGTCTATGTGGGCTCCACTGTCCGCCTGGACGGTTTGAATAAAACGCATACATCATTGTGGGTACCACGTGGGGTCCACCATAATGTTTATACACCATCCGACCCGTTGATAAGGTCACGTAGACCCAGATGAAGAGGGAAAACAAATTTCATGTTGATCCAAAGCTTCTGGACGCTCAAAGAGTCTTAATGGTAGACGTTTAATTTAACACTGTTTCCCGTGATGTGGGCCACCTGGGTCCCAGATCAAGCTGATTTTTGGAGGGAGCCCACTTCAAGAAGGGGCCCATCAACTGAATGGCATGGATGAAAAATACACATCATGGTGGGGCCCATGGCTGGGACCGTGGGTCCCTGGTCGTCCGCCCACAGCGCAGGACGCCTGCGAGTCCTCTCTCTCTGTCAGCAGCAACAACAATGCTGCTGTTGTTGTATTTATTTATTTTTTAAAAAAAACTGAGATTTAAGGTTTTTCATACGTGGGGCCCGCACTAGCTGAATCCAGCCCATCCATTGCACTCCACGGCTCAAGACCAACCAAATGAGCCCAATATGAAGCATGTTTCGGTGTACCGAAACATCAAGGTGAGTTTTAACGGTGAAAATCATCATTTTCTATGCTATGGCCTGCCAGAACCTCAGATTGGCTCCGTTTTTCAGTTCAACACCTAAAATGAGGTAGAAAAGGGGATGAACGACTTGGATTAAAAACATACATCAATGTGGGGCCTGCATAAGCGGCCTATCCCAAACCTTATATTATATATATATATATATATATATATATATATATATATATATATATATATATATATATATATATATATTAAAAAAACTGATAGCACGCCCACTGTCTTCACGCTAAAACAACGACCAGCGTCCCTGGACACTGGACGAACAGCGTGGGTATATATATCATCAAGGTGGGTCCCACGTGTGGGGATCATGGCTGGTGGGTCCCATGTGGACGTGGTCCACTTGATTTGAATCAATTGGTATATATGTTTTCCCATCATTCATCCAGAAGGTAGGGCCCACATGGCTTGGATGGTTTGGATAAGACATTCATCAAGATGGGGTTAATTTGGGTGGACTACACATCCACATCATGACACCAAAATATTAAAGAGAGGGGGAGAGAAGCACCCACCTTTCCTTTCGCATTAGGGCGATCTAGCTCCAAGGAAAAAGAATCAATGGTCGAGATTGGATTTTAGAGGTTGGATGATGGGGTATGAAGCTTCATAGTGGGTGGAAAATGGAGGAAAGCTTGGACGTTGGGAGTTTTTGGGATTGCTTGGAGAATGAGAGAGATGAGAGAGAGTGTGATGTAAGGGAAGTGATGGGAGAGAGGGATGGTGAGGTGATGGAAAGTTGACTTTTGGGGTTGTTGTGTAAGAGAGGTATGGGTTGTGATGGGGTGAGTGATGTGTTGGGTGATGGGTTGATTGATGTGTTGTACTTGACATTGATAGGACATGATTTGAAAGGTTGTCTTGGGTTTGTAAATGTGCGGCGTTTCCTCGAACTGAACGCGGGCCTACATCTCTTGGCCCAGGTATCGCCTCAGCGCGCGAGACGCGGCATCGAAACCGCGGCGATGACGCGGTCACTAGGGTACAAGTCTCTGGTCGAGCTGACTCTGGAATACGGGATACAGCTCAGGCTTGTGCGCAACTGTCGGTTACAGATCGTGGGTTGCCGAATTTCGACCGGGAGGACCGTGGAAGCCTAATGAACGGTACGGTCCAGGATACGGGCCTTACATGAATCAAACCTTAGGTAGAGTTACGCACCCTTTTTCTTCTCTTCTTCTTTCTTTTATATATTTTTCTTTTCTTTCTTCTTTCGTTCCAGCAACAAAGGTGTAGAAATACCTCTCCAGGTTGATCCGAGTCGACTCAGTGAAAGAATACATCGAAACCTCCAAATTTCTATATGAAAAATCATTAACTCATGTGTTATATGGCACGTCTAAATCATGCCTTAGCTAGAGTCTGCCTTTAACATCATTAATTTAGTTTACCTAACACTATCATAACCCGGGACTTTACTTATTCTTAATCATATGAATTAGGACAAATTTGACCTTAAAGTGTATGTCCAGGCATCTAACCTTGGTGGTAGGCAATCCAACCAAAGGTGAGGGTTCTATACATTAAGTTTACTTGATTTAGAGATGATATTATCTTGACATTTACATGCTTTCATGACATAGTGAACTTCTTCATATTTATTTAATTTATTAACACTCACTATTTATCCTTGGGGAATAGTGGTTAAAGTGTAATGTTACTCTTTCATGGCCTTTCAGAATTTATGTGAAGGTTTTTCCTTTAAGTTGACATTACTTAAAGTTGATGTGAATTACCTTGCCTTTTACATGCTTTCGTGATTTTCTTCTTGCAATTATTTAATTTTTCATCAACATTTATCTACCCTTTTGGAAATTATTATATGATGTTAATTACAAATGATCTTTATGAATTTATGTGGAGCGATGGATACAGGGCTTACCTCTGCCTTTATCAATTTGTTGAGTTAGCCCTTGTGACTCTTCTCTTTATTGAGTTGGCCATTGCCACTCTCCTTATTATTAAGTTGGACATTGCCACTCTTCTATTTGTTGAGTTAGCCATTGTTACTCTCTTTTTATTGAGTTGACCATTGTCACTCTCCTCTTTGTGAGTTAGCCATTACTACTCTCTTCCTTACCTTATAAGCCTTGTGCTATTTACCTTTAAGGCTTGGGCATGTGTTTTGATATTCTAGAAGCTCCATGATTTGGCTTTTGTTCTCTATAAGTATAAGTGATGTGTTAAGAGGTATCACAACTAGTGATTCGAATATTTTATCATGGACATAATGCGCTTTGGGTAGAGACTCTCTTGGTCGACATGTAATTCCATGGGTTTTTGGGTAGTGGGACACAAATCAAAGTAAGTAATTCGTAATACATGTTACATCACTTCGGGATTGGATGTCGCAAATAGTTTCTCCATGAGCAAATCGTATCACGTAATTTATCTAACTTAGGTGTTGTGTGCCTTGAGGTGTTCACATAAAACCAAGATAGTGTTGGCGATGTTGGCGAATATCCATAGTTATGGGATGCGGGTCGAGTCAGATTTTCTATGAATCATATTCCACATTGTGATGATCACTACGTATGATGAGCCGCACACACTTTGCTAGGCATGCATCTCATGTAGGTTGTTTGTGCATACTCCTTGTAATAATGGAATATGAGGCATATCAGAACATTTATATTTCTTTTACGAATCTCTTGAAGCATTGTTAATCTTAAAGGATAACCATCACTATGAGTAGGGTGTTGACCCTCTCCAATCGTATAAATGATGCAGGTTATGTACAGATTGAAGATATAGAGGACCATCTCCCTATGGAAGATTATACTGAATAAATAAGAAGATAGTCTCATGATTTAGTTTTATATTTCCGTTGCGAACTTGATAATTTAATAAGCTCTCATTGAGAGGGCATTTGATTATTTGTTGAATTCTATTACTCTAATAAAATAATCAATATAGTTGGTTTTATTCTTGTGAATGTTACTGAAATGCCCCGTGTTTTCAGAACCTGAGTATATGAATCATTCTCCAAAAACTCAAGTGTTAACCTTTAAAGCTAGTCAAATTCAAGTATTTTTTTCTTTCAGAGTTAGAAGTTTAGCGAAAGATGAACAAATCAAACATAAAGAAATTTTTTTATCTATATTTAGAATGTACGAGCGGCTGCCCATAATGACTTATATAAACCAATGTCTTTATATTAACAAATACAAAAATTATATAATTTACACATGAGAAATAATAAAATGCATATAAATTTGAGCCGCAAGATCGCGCAGCTTCTTTTGGTAGGTACAGCTAGGCATCCTTGGCACTTGTACTTTGCTCCTCATCAAGTCTGAACATACATATCATTTATGCCACCTGTACTACCTTTACGGTTATATATTTGATGAATAAGTGATCAGCTTAGTATGAATTCTCCTCAAGATTACACACCGCTGCATTAGTCAAGCATAGTTTTAAAGAATAAAGCATCCAAAATAATACATGATGCAGTCTTGTTTAAATGTATGGTTGCGTGAATGCACATCGATTTGGGGATGCTCATCCAGTTGGACTTGGGCTCTCACTTATGCATATGATTGGTCATCAGCGCAACACATCACGTGCGTACATCATGTACAACATAATGACTAAGTCATCCCACATCACGTACGTAGGTCGATAGTCGATGGTCTGAGAGCTAGAAAAATGATACCCCACTAAGCTTAAGGGCACGTGCTATTTAAAGCATCCAGAATTAGCCATCCGTCATCGCCAGAATGCTATGAATGCATGATTAACCCATCTATTATTATTCTGATTACAACCAGCCAATTAAAGAAAGCTCAAAGGTCATTATGGGGAGCTCGTCATCTAGTGTAGGTCGATAGCTCGGGCATAGTGTCCCATTCCCACCATCCTCTGCTCATGAGACTCCAACATTGGGATGTGTAATGGTAACCTCCTTAACTAGTAACCAATCGCAGTGCCACAAGTGGATCTTAACATCGCATAGATATACAGAAATAATCCATTAAACCACTTAGGGCAAATGAAAGCCACATAAGGCAAAAAGGACAGATATCACATCAAATGCGTAAAGGGCAGATTCACATCAAAGCCACAAAGTGTAATTATCACATCAAAGGCATAAATGGCAGATATCACATCAAATGTGTAAAGGGCAAATATCACATTAATGCTACAAAGGGAAGATATCACATCAAAGACGTAAAGGGCAAATATCACATTAAAGCCACAAAGGACACAAAGGACCCTCAATATGGTAAGTCCGCACAAACTTGGGTAAAATGACCACTAGGTCGGGGCCCATTATAGCCACAATCAGTCAAGGTACAACTCGATGGTGAGTATAAATATATAAGTGGGGTTTCCCACTGATAGAGGTACCAGTTTAAGTTTCATAAGCAATCCACAAGTAATCCACAAGCATGAGAAGGTATACAAGTGCAACGTACATATATTTATACAAGATAAATGTTGAGCATATAAGTTAGAGATCAAATTCAACAACTAGTGCAAGTAATAGAGATATCAATTATCAACTGTAATTAAAATAAGAAATATCACTTAGACTAATTTGAAAATGGAAAGCTTAAGGGGAAGAAGTCATCACCTTATAAGTCGGATAGCCAACTAACGTTGCTAGGAAGCACGTGTGCCCTTGGAATCAAATCCTACCATGAATTGTAAAATTGTATGGACAGATACGAGTTTTATACGCTTCCTATGGTTAAGATCATAACCTAGGGTTTAGATAACTTAGATTTAAGGTTTCGTTTTACCTTAGATTTATATCACTTGACAGCTATAAGGCTATAGTAGGCTAGATCCAAGCCCAAGCCAACCGAGCCGGACCCGGTGATTCAGCTGAGTTGACTCGATAGCAACCAATGATCCAATCTCCCTCTCTCTCATTCTTCTCCTCCTTATCTTTCTCCCTTCTTCTATTTCTATGCTGGAATGTCCAGCTAGGCCTGGACCATGCCTAAGCCTGACTCGACCCAGTTAGACTTGGTTTCAACCGAGTTGACTAGACAACAACTTAGGAGTCGACCTCCATCTTCCTACTTGCTCCCACTGCTGGAATGTCTAGCAAGAAGATTGGTCCAGATAATGCTCAAAATGTAGCCTAAACCCAACCAAGTCGAGCCCACTCAGCTTGACAGCAACAGTTCCTCTCCCTCTTGTTTTCTCTTCCTCTCTTTCCTTTTTCTTCTCCTTCTTCTTCTTCTTTTGCTTCTCTTTTCTCACCTCTCCTTTTTTTCCCAACTGGAATATCCAGCCAGAACTAGAGTAGACTAGTGCCTGAGTCACGCTGGAATCAACGACGAGCTGGTCTCACTCCAGTGGTTGGATGCAACACCCCTCAGCTCACAAACAAGAGTGCGAAACCACTCCTCTCTCACATTTCTCTCCCTGCTTCCTTCCTTCCCTACTCTTCTTCTCTTTCTCTGCTACTTCTAGTAGTGACTGGACCTGACACAAGACTCAGCCCGAGTCGAGCTGGTGTGGCAGCAGCATCCGCAAGGAGGATAATGTCCTCTCTCTCTCGCTTCCTTGTTTCTCTCTTCTCTCACTATCTTCTCTCTCGACTTCTCTCTCTCTTTCATTTCTTACTCTCTCCCTGTGCTACTTCCAGCAATGCGTAGAATGAGTCAACCCGACTCGAGCTAGTGCGGTAAGGGAGAAACGACGCTTATGACCCTCTCTTTGGCTTTCCTTCTTTGAACAAGGGCTGCCCTAAAAGGGCTCTTTTATAGGTCTTAATAGTTGCCCTAAAAGTCTCAAATGCTAATCCTTTAATTAGGAGAAATCTGTATTTTTGCTCAAGCTAAAACACCTTAAGAATGCCGATAATGTGGAGTCCTTAGTGCATGGCTGTAAAGCGTCCATACAGATGGATTTCAAGCATGATGGTCCACCTGATGGACGTTTTAGATTAGCAAATGAGGCCTATCCTACACTAATGGGTTTTGTTAAGCCGCAAACTCAGAAACTGGGCTTACAAAATTTCTGATCGCCGAATCCGACGTCGTCAGCCTTGGTAGTGTCCCATTTTTGGCTCCCGGCACCCATATACTAGATTCTGATCCTCGGATCACAGTAGGAAGATTTTTAACATAAATTTATTTCATAATAAGCATAACCATAAGCATAACCCATGAACAATAACAAGAACACTATCACAAAATTCACTATGATAAAAAAAAGTTTCAAGTACAATGCATAAGGGAAGTACAATAACAATATTTAAAGCTTCAAAAGTCCACTGCATGCTCCAATCTCAATGCTACTGCGGCATCCTAGCGTCACCTACATGCAACGATCATGCATAAGCTTATAAAAAGCTTAGAGGGTGGTGTAAGTGTGTGCGCAATATAAGTGTACTCAGAATACAATATCAGAGTAATGTGAAATATGCTGGCAAATTCATGAATACTATGAGCTGTACCAAGGCTATACGATGCAAGACATGAATGTTAACGACCATATCAAGGCCATGCAATGCAAGGCATGAATGCTGTCGACCATACTATGGCCATGCGATGCGAGATGTAACTCAAGCATACTAATCCTCATCCGAATCCACATATCAATACAACTCATCACTGGAGCATCAAATATCAGTACAATTCTCATTCTGAATAATCACCGAGTCTAGTATACTCTATGCTGGTTTGTCGCCCCTATCTGAGTGCACAATCGGGTAAGTGAAAAAGACCTCACTATCTGCCTGCCAATATCGGGCCCGACTCATCGATAGCGGATACATTTCTCAAGCTGGTCAAACTCAACCTAGACATTGCCCCCTCACTCAGGTGGGTAAGGTCATACTCCCTTCCAACTGACTACGACACAGTGAGAGACACGACCTACTGGTATACGGCCCTTGTAAGCTCATGCATCCACTCGGTCTCGACATTAGAGCATCCTCCTAGTACCCATAAGGGTTCAGTGACTTTCACCCAAGGACATCATTACGCTCTACTGCTTATAACTAAGTATTTCCAGTATCCAATTCTTCCATCTAAGATATGCCTGTGGAGGTTATAACCCTGATGCTACTAGGATACATAGTAACCATATCACACAATGTAAGATACATGAGTCATACAATCTAGTCATGCATCAATCCTGCATGTATCGTGCACTTATGTGGGATAACTCTGTCTATCAGGGAGTCCCATAAACAACTTGCCCAATGACGTAATGCTATGATCAGTCACTCCTCGTAACAAGCATGCAGATGATGCGTATGAGCATGTATCATGATGCTATGTTATCACATAATCATAGTCAGCATCGATAATCGGCCTATATATAAGGCGGGGTCCATAGAAGGACAACGGGTTTGATCTATACATGAATATCGGTCTTCAATAGTGGATATACTGAATCTGATGCCATAGATTCTTCCATCTATGGTAAGGGGTGATGATGTATCCTCCTCATAATAAGGATGAGCTTAGATGGCCTACTCATATTGATAATGGGCCAAAGAATAAAGAGTGGGCTTCCGGGTTTAGGTACTTCTACTAGCATCAATGGGGGCCCAAAGAATTGGGATATGCCAATAAGGAGAGATGAATCATACTAATGATAGTGGAGCCCCATCAATTTGGGTTAGCCCACTGAGGGGGGGAATGAGAATGAGCCTAATCAATGGGCCCTAGGGAGGATTACAAGGTGGACATTTAACCACCAATGCTTTTACAATGTGGACATTTAACCATCATTACTCCCAAGGCATGACCCATTTAAAATCTATCCTATGATGGGGGCCCAAGGTCTAATACTTGCTAGGAATGGATGACCATCGTAAATGTTATCACATACATCATGGTGGAGTCTTCCATCACATTTGGGCCTCATCACATAAGCCTCGCCTTATATACATCACCATGGGCCTCATACAAGGGACATATATACATCACATTGGGCCTCACACATGGGCCACATATACATCACATCGGGCCTCATCATATGGGCCTTATATACATCACATTGGGCCTCACACATGGGCTACATATACATCACATCGGGCCTCATTATATGGGCCTTATATACATCACATCGGGCCTCACTCAAGGGCCACAAATACATCATATTGGGCCTCACACAAGGGCCCATGAACTAGGCATAAGGGATGGATGGTAAGTGCATCACATACATCATAGTGGGCTTGATGGGGACAGCCCACATAGCCCCAAAAATAAATGGGCAGCAATGTCAATATACACATTAAGGTGAGCCTCACAGGTCAGCTCAAAGGTCCTGAAAAATAGCTGGACAGTGTGCTTATAATACATTCATCAAGATGAGCCTATTGCATCACAAAGTGGGCCTCACCACTATTGGCCAGGTGGATATACAATGCATACATCATGCTGGTCCCACCGTCCAGTAGGCTGGACTGAGGAATAAAATAAACAAATCATGGTGGGTCCACGTCCAGCTGGACTAGACGGCGTGGATGAAACACGTACAGCATGGTGGGCCCATGCACCACCGTCCAAGGATGGACGGTGTGAATATACAATACATACGTCAAGGTGGGCCCTACCCCCACACATGCAGCGCGTGTGGGGTGAGTCCTACGTCCAACAAATGGACGGACGACATGGGTATACAATAAATGCATCAAGGTAGAGTCCCACCATCACCGTCCAGATATGGACGGTGTTAATATACAACGCATACATCTGGTGGGCCCCACCTCCACATGTGCAGCACGTGTGGGGTGGGCCCCACAATGGACGGACGGTGTTGATATAGAATACATACATTGAGGTGGGTCCACACATGTTGCCCACCAGCTAATCAAGTTGATATTTGTGTTCTCATTTGTCCAGGGGTGCTGGATATCCATTATGTTCAGCACATGTCTGCTACATGTGCCGTATCCTTATGGTGATGCTGCAAGACATAAGACATACATCTTAGCCATTTTTCATAGGCATGCTATTCTAGCGTGACATTTTCACTTTGCATAGGCTGGAGTCCATAAGTCGCCTTGCGGAAGCAACTTCTGGTTTGACAAGAATTACAAACAGCGTACAATAAGCTTGTGATACGTATTTATAACTGTCTACGAACTGTTCCACTTTGACGGGAGCACTTATTCCCAGAGGCTATAAATACCCCCTCGGGTCCTTAGTTGAAGCTCTCCACTGTTTCAGATCTCAAGTTCCAGAATATCCCTGCCTCCCTTCTCATTGCCTTAGGGGAGAGGGTCGAGACAACATGAGAATGGAGGATAATTCCAAGGATTAATTTTCTTAATATTATTTAGTAGAGGCCCACCCTCTCAAGAGAGGGTAGTGCGAGATGGTTAATCCCGAGTGACCAGAGTTTGGGGGTTCCCTCATGCCGGAGTGGTTCCTGTTGAAGCAGGGAGACCTAGAGGAGTGACGAAAATTACTCTTGCTTGGATATCTGACGTGGTGGAGTCCAGAAAACGGCTGTAACATTATTTTTATAATCAAATGATCCAAGAAAAGCATCAAGAGACGGAATGCAAAATGAGAAATCCAAAGCAAAAACCATCATCAGAAAAAGCAAGCAGATGAACAGTAGAACATCCATCAATCTGCTGACATCATTGTAAGACAAACAGAGGCCTTCATATAGCCTGACAAGAGGATTGTTTTGCTTCAACAACATATCATTATAATTCCCCAGCTATGATACTACCAAGAGAAGAAAAAGAAAAAGAGAGGGAAAAAGCCCAACACATGCAGGTTACAGTCTACAGCACCATGGGTGCCCTCCTAATCAAGGAATGTTGAGGTGCAAACACTTTGCATGCCGCTTTGCCCTCGATTGATAAAATTTACCATAATAGAGAAGATGGTACATTGACCTCTTGCGGCCCCATTTCCACCATATTGGGATGAATGCACACTTTCCTTTCTTGGCCTGTCTCTCTGGAAGCATCAAATTATTAGTTAGGAAAAAAAATAAAATAAAATCAAACTGGAAAGATATTTTGATTTGTTTTAAAGATTGTTGAATGTTAAGATTATTCCACTATCGTGAATCAAAGCATGCAGAATGCATTTCAAATCCACTGGAAAGGGTTACAGAGCACAAGCTGGCTGGAGATGGATTTTCAACTGATATGGTATAAAGAAGGGTTAAGCAGAACTATTTACCATGTTAAAATTGCAAACTACTGACTGATTTCCTGTTATACAATGCCTTAGGCACATGAACCCACATATTCTTTATGAGGCAAAATTTGAACCTTATTAGCACCAGGGTTGTCAAAATCATACAATCCATGCTTTGTATCATCACATGATTCCAATCTAATCATACTAAAAAATATTCAAATCACCTAAAAATAGCTCTCCATGTGAATATAATATCCAAGCTAACATTGTCTTTAACTGCTCTCAGCTTGAGGGGGAGTCATGGGTGACTCTCTCGATTGGTTACTCTTTGGTTGGGCAGCACATTCTTGCTGCATGTGCTTGGATGGAGAGCATGTTTCATGTGTAGGATCCCCAAGTGCACAAATCAATCGAAAGTTGGAATCTATCTTTTCGAATGATATCCACATTGTTCAAAAATATTTATTTTTACTTTAAAAAATGCTTATGGGTCAAATTGGATCATATGATAAAAACAAATTGTATATGGGGTCAAATTGGATCATATTACAATCAATTTGGATCTTTTAACACAGAATTTCAATTTTCTAGAATTAATGGATTTTTTTTTAATTTTTTAATTTTTTTTCCATCTTTTTAACCTTTTTCAATTTTCATGAAGAAAAGAAAGAAAACCTCCAACATGTGTGCATAACTGCATATCCCCTCCCAAATAAAAGCATTCTTAAGCTTTTTAAAATCATAAAACAAGCACTATTTAAGATTTGGTAAAAGAAAACCCTAAATTATGGCTTTTCTAGTTTTTCTACAAAGGAACCCTCCCATCAAATAGCTGCTAAACATTGCATATCCCATCCTTTTGTTATGGGGTTTTTGTTTGTATGGTTTATTGCTTCTGATATTTGTTATTGATTTTATGAAAAAATGTTTTGTTGTCATGTGATAGTATGTGGTTATTTTGTTGATAAATAATAGGTAGTGGTGGTGCACGGGATGGGTTACGTGGTGGGTGGGTTTATATACTGATACGAGGTTGTTGAGATGCTTGAGTCCCAAGAAAAGGATGGGTAGAGGCATAAGAAAGACTAAACCTAGCAGAACAATTAACCACTTGCTCTAAAAGCTCGAACTATTAGAGCATGGCGAATTAATCCCTTTATCTCGTAGCCCAGGCCCCACATCTCAAGGGTTAGGACCTCGGCCGAACCCTCTTCGTGGGTCCCAAATCACATAGGTACCACCTCACACGACCCGCTCACCCCGAGTGTGTCCCCACATCCCACAGGCTACCCCATTCGTGCCTGGTGTGAAATGCGCATTAATCACCTTTGTTGAGGAGTCTCGAACACGAGACCTCCCCCGTGGGACCCGCCCACCCCGAGTGTGCCCCTGCATCCCACAGGCGGTCCCACTCGAGCCCGGTGTGAAAATGCTCCTGCATTAATCACCCCCGGTGAGGAGTCTTGAACACGAGACCTCCCCCTATGATACCAATTTGATGCAGGACAATTAACCACTTTCTCTAAAAGCTCGAACTGTTAAAGCATGAAGAATTAATCCCTTTATCTCATAGCCCAGACCCCACATCTCATGGGTTAGGACCTCGGCCGAACCCCCCTCGTGGGCCCCAAATCACATGGGTACCACCTCACATGGGCCACCCACCCCGAGTGTGTCCCCGCATCCCACAAGCTACCCCACTCGAGCTCGGTGTGAAATGCACATTAATCACCCCCGATGAGGAGTATCGAACACGATATCTCCCCCGTGGGCCTCGCCCACCCCGAGTGTGCCCTTGCATCTCACAAGCGACCCCACTTGAGCCTAGTGTAAAAAATGCTCCTGCATTATGTATGGTCCACAATAGTGTATTGATGGAACAAGATTCGTGCAACTTATTCCAATTAAGTGGGATAAGACTTAGATGATGATTATGATGATAAAATAGGCAATTTGTCAGTCCCCTTATTCCTTAAAAGAGTGTTGATACCTCTAGTGTTTGTTATGAACAACTTGAGACTAATCAAGAATTTAAAGAAGGGAGAAGCAAAATCAATATACAATATATTTATCGAATATTGACAGGGATGATGAGTGGATTACTGAAAATGAGGATCCGACTCCAACTGAACAATCTTGATTAACAGCTAGAGATAACATGCTTGAAGATGTAGAAGAGTGGCAACAAATGTCTACCAAAGGACTGAAGAAATAAACAAGTGTCTACATTTTAAACAGTTCGCGTGCGTGTGTGCATTATATATATATATATAAAGAGAGAGAGAGAGAGAGAGAGAGAGAGAGAGAGAGAGAGAGAGAGAGAGAGAGGGGAATACTCACCTGCGCACTAGTTCTTACGAGAACTTGAAAACTTATCTCCCATGATATGAGCCCAAATTCTGAACCGTCCAAGTGATGTAGCACCCCATGAAACCCCTAGGGCCCAATTTTACCCTGATTCAAAACTTTGGTGGGCCATGGCAAAAGAGAGGCAAATCAAGGAAGGAAATTGTTTTGTTTTTTCATGGCCCACCAAAGTTTGGGATCAAGGTAAAAGTTGGGACCTGAGAGTTTCATGGGGTGATGTATCACATGGAAGGTTCAAATTTTTTACTCATATCACGAGAGATGAGTTCTCAAAAAGTTCTCACGAGTTCTCGTGAGAACTATTGTGCAGGTGATCATTCCTCTCTCTCTCTCTCTCTTGATATATATATATATATAGAAAAGGTTCTATGTGGTCGAGCTCATGGGAACTTCCCATGAGGTCGAGCTATGGGGGCCCCACCGTGATGTGTGTCGACCATTGACACCATGCATTTGATGGGTCCCCTTTAAATTATGGGATATCCCAAAAATCAGCCGTATACGAAACTCATGTGGGCCATACCATCTAAAATCATGTGAAGACATGCCTAAAACATATAAGAGCACTTGGTGGGGCCCACTTGAAATTTGAATGCATCCGAAACTTGGTCTGACCCCTCATCCAAGTGGGACACACATAATGGATGGGCTGGATTTGTGAACCACATCTCAGTGGGCCCAACAAATGATTATGAATGTTTTAATGGAGGGTAACCCCTCTCAACTTTTGTATGTGGTGTGGCCCACACAAGTCACGGATTGACTTGATTTTTAAGCCTTAGGCCCACCATGGAATGGTGCATCTGACAGATGGGGTAGATTTTCGACACGCATCATGGTGGGGCACACACAACTCGACCTCATGGGAAGTTCTCATGAGCTCGACCGCATAGAACCTTTTCCTATATATATATATATATATATATATATATAGAGAGAGAGAGAGAGAGAG
Source organism: Magnolia kwangsiensis (assembly GCA_037074715.1). Taxonomy (NCBI): domain Eukaryota; kingdom Viridiplantae; phylum Streptophyta; class Magnoliopsida; order Magnoliales; family Magnoliaceae; genus Magnolia; species Magnolia kwangsiensis. The sequence goes on along the minus strand of CM073577.1, from coordinate 81,789,521 downwards.
AGAGAGAGAGAGAGAGAGAGAGAGAGATCAAGGCAAAAGCTTCCCACATGGAGAAGAGCAAGGAGCCTATAAAAGAAGAGTGTATTGAACTAGAAGATGCAGAAAATGTTGAAGATGAAAATGATGAAGAAGAAGATGATATTAATTTCATCATATACTCCTAAATACTTCAAAATTAGTCTCAATTGACAACTGGTTGAAGGAAAATTTTGAAAAAAAATATGGAGAACATGAAGAAGCAATGGATATCGAAATCAAAGCTCCAACTCCATGATTTTTAATGCAAAACATGAAGAACTAATGGATTTGTAACCATTAAATATTGATTTAACAAAATTTTCAACAAAAGGGATTGAAAATTGAAACTGCTAACCGGATCAAACATGTGAGATATATCGGCACTACTTGTGCGTTTCGTATTGCACAGGTGGGATACAAGATATGTATGCCAATATCGTCGACATTTAAAACATTGGTACTACCTACTGCTAAAACAGAAAAACTGCTAAATCCCAAAAGATAATAAAAAGATAAAAATAAAACCACACACAACTTGATAATATCCAATGTTCAAAGTATTGCTACCGCTACAAGTTTCACTAGCTGGGGATGCGGAAAACAATATCGATATCGCCGACAATATTGTCGATAACTGGAAATGTGGGGAAACATTGGGAAAACATTGGAAAATGGTGGGATTTTTCAATGAAATTTCGAGAAATGCTAAAATACACACATGTACATATTAAGGAATCAAAAAAATTGCAAAAAGAATATAAACATAATAAGTTTCTATTTAATGGGGGCCTAAAAGTATGTTTTTTATAAGAAATTAGTCCCACCATCCCATCCATCCATCCGACCATCTAATCTTCCATCCAAACATACATTGATATTTCAAAATGTTGACAACACAATATTTTGTCGAGAAATAGTCAAGAATTGTAAGTGAAATGAAAGATTGTGGTCCTGATATTCCACATGTTACAATAATGATAATATCGCGATACGAACAATATTATCGTCAACAAATTGAACATTGCATATAACTATGCTCCCATACAAAAGAGTTTGAAATGATTTTTTTTAATGAACAAATTTTTGGCAATATCGATACATTGGTGGTATTATCAAAACATCACCGATACAATGGAGATACAAGCAAGGTGTCCTGTATCCGTTATGATACGGCTGTAAAAGCCGTTACGTATAGGTAATGATTGTGACTGTTATGCGATACAGGGGTGAAATGGGGCAGTTGATTTTTTTGAATTGTATCGACTGTTACATGAGTCGTAACGTCCATTACTCATGTAACGGGAAAAAAAAAAGGCCACTACTTTTTCTATATAAATCCATTTTTTCTCATTTTCCCACTTTTCTCATTCTAAAAACTTTCTTACATCATTCTACAACAGATTTCGACCACTTGTACTATAGTTTTTAGCATTAAAATTAGGGTTGTTCACGAGTCAAGCTAGCTTGAAAAACTCGCTCGACTCGGCTCGAGTCAGCTCGGATTGACTCGGCTTGAATGGTCGATTCGAGCCGAGCCAAGCTAATTATTTGAAGCTCGAGTTGAGTTCAAGCCAAGTTCGACCAAGAGGCATTTCAACTTGACTCGACTCGAACTTGACTCGACTCGGCTCGATTAATAATATTATATATATATATATTATAATATTATATAATATAATATAATATATATATTATATTATATTAATATAAGTTTTAGGTTTAAACTTAAAAATAAAAAAATAAAAAACAAACCCTAGAGTCTCTCTCACCCAACAAGCTTGAGCTCAACTCGAGGTAAACTCAACTCGACTCGAACCACTAGCTCGACTCGAACTTGACTTGACAGCTTTGGCAAACAAGCCAAGCTTCAATGATGAGCTTGAGGCCGAGCTCGAGCTCGAGCTCGAACTCAAGAACATCATGGACAAGCCAAGCCGAGCTTGGCCCACCTTGACTCGACTCGGCTCGATGCCCACCTCTAATTAAAATAGTACATTAAAGTGCTTTGAGTGAATAGAAGCTTCGAGGGAAATTTATAAAATTTTTTTTTAAAAAAACTAAACTAAAAAAAGGGGTAAATATAAGAGACGCATAACCATGTTCATAAATTTATTAGACAACCCAATACAACACTCACCAAAGAAAGAACTGTTACGCTATCATAAACATGTTCAAAATAAAAAATGAATACAAAATTTGGAATATTTACATTATTTTAAATTTTTTAGAAATTTTCGAGCACATGTTTTTGAACCATTACAAGGGTCATTACGGTTGTTACGCCACAATATTGGCCGTCATGACCAATACCCATATCAGTAGCAGTGTTGACCGTTACGACCACTGTTACCGATACAAATACCCTAGATACAAGTGTGATTGGCATTTAAACAGTCGAAAGTATTGGCTATACATTGGCGATATCAATACATTGGCAATACAAGCAACACCTAAAATTTATACAATCAAAAATATTGGCGGTACATAACGTTGCATCGGTGATACCTGAAATTTCTGATATTACTGGTTTTATTGGTATTTGCTACTAGTGTCACTAGTATCATCGAGCTGGAGATACAGATAATATCGGAGATATTTCGATAATATCGGAGATACTTCGAACCATGATAGTATTAGAAATGGATCCTTTTAGCTATTTTGTAACTTCAAAAATCTGATAGCAAAATTGTTTTTCTTCTCTTTTTATGAATAATAAAAAAGCATTAATAAGAAGAAAAATAACGATCAAAATAGTGCTCATGTGAAACAAGATGCCCATAATTGGTAGGAATGGTTGTAACCATTTCAAATGTGGGAAAATGACTCATTTTTGGCAGGAACAACTTTTCGAGGCCTAAAAATACAGGGCATTTGCAAGTGAAAAGCATCAGAAATTGGAGGGAAATTGGAAAAAGCACTAAAGATCCAGATAATCAACAAAAGAACCAAAACCCAATCAAAACAAAGATTGGATTAATGCATTGGCAACAACTCTCAGCAAACTGGGCCAGGAAATGGGCAGACAAGTATGACCCCTATATGAACATCAAAACATAGGAAACAATGAGAAAATCAAACTCTACCACCTGATAGTGCCTAAGAAACCATTTTACTAGTTGTTGCCTTGTTGGGAGATAAAAAGCAAGTTTGATAAAAGAAAGTACAAAATTGGGCACAGGCCGTTGGTGTAGCCATGTTAATGGCCCTGAGGATGTTGAAGTCGATAGGTCGGCGCACGTGAACCCCTGACGACAGTTGGAACGACTGCACCGACCCTATTGTTAATCCGCTCCTCTTGGAAGATTGTTCAGGTCGATTTGCTATTAGTGCGATAGTGCAAACCTTAGTTGATGTGGTGCCAGTCACAAATGTAACCTTGTAGGAGGGCACCATAGGCCACACCCTAATGATAAGCATTACACAGTGGTCTGAGGGGGCCCATGCTCACTCCACATCATTCACGAGCATGGCTTGTTTTTCGTACAATAGATGAAAATGCCAGATAACACGCAACTCGGATAGTCAGATGAGAAGCCAGCTCTGCGCCACCTGATGAAGGGTCAACTAAATGATGACGATGGTGACAATGCCTGGTCAAACCATGATGAGAGTGGATCAAGAGCATTGATGAATGCCAACATAATTGACAACACTGGAGTGTAGGGCCCACATGATAATCAGCACTGATAAAGGCCCACATGTCGGCCAACTATTGATCGTGTGCAAATGTTGCTGATCATGAGGGGTGCAAATTTGGCTGATAATATGGTCCATAAGGAAGACGCTGAGGTGTGGAGCCCACCATGATTAAGGCGCAAGTGTGAGGCCATCATGAAAGGGTTGGGCCAACGCTAACTATAAAATATAATGGATGGTCCCGACATGTAATTCAATAGAGATGGTGCCAATCATGAGACATTCTTGGCCAACTTTGTGTGTGATGAACACATGCTGCATGAAGATAAACAGTTGTTGGGGGTCTCGGATAGTTGCTGGATGTGGATAAGCAGCAACTGAATGCTTAGGGCAACTGTCACATGCAAATGGACAGCCGTTGGATGAATGGATGTTTGATCTTTGATGTAATGAATGGCCATGAATACAGCACTGAATGTGGCCCATCTGATCAGTGGTTCTGACCTGCCACATCATATTACTCAACAGTCAAGATGAAGGCGATGTTGCTTGGTGAAGGGAATGAAGACCCATCAAGCAGACAGCGTTTGTCTCAAACGTATGAACAGCACTGGATGTCTCAAATGTTGAACAGCAGTAGACCTGGATGGACAGTTGTCATGTACTTTGGGAACATTTGAGAATGTTTACAAATGCCTATGAGAATTTCAATAAAATCAATACTAATTGCAAATACAAGTAAACACTAGTTCAAGCCTGAATGAATTTTTTTTTTTTTTTAAATTATATATATCTATATATATATATATATATATATATCTATATATATGTATATATATATATATATATATACATATATATATATATATATATATATATATATATATATATATATAGGGAAAAGGGATTATGCGCTCGACCTCACGATAGGCTCCCGTGAGGTCGAGCTGTGTGGGCCCCACCGTGATGCGTGTCGACCATCAACACCGTGCATTTGATGGGTCCCCTTTAAATTATGGGATATCCCAAAAATCAGCCGTATACAGAACTCAGGTGGCCATACCATCTAAAATCATGTGAAGACACCGTTAAAACATATAAAAGCACTTGGTGGGGCCCACTTGAGTTTTGAATGCTGCTGAAACTTGGTCTGAACCCTCATACAAGTGGGACACACATAATGGATGGGCTAGATTTGCAAACCACATCTCGGTGGGCCCAAAAAATGATTATGAATATTTTAATGGTGCACGGCCCCTCTCCACCTCTATATGTGGTGTGGCCCACACAAGTCACGGATTGACTTGATTTTGGAGACCTAGGCCCACGATGGAATGGTGCATCTGACTGATGGGGTAGATGTTCGAAACGCATCACGGTGGGGCCCACACAGCTCGAACTCATGGGACAGACTCTTGAGGTCGAGCGCATTGTACCTTTTCCCATATATATATATATAACAAAAACAAAAAGAAAGAAAGAAAGAATCAAGCAGACTGTCAATCATAATGCAAATATTAACTCTATGATTACTTCCACCCACCAACTGTCCTCTAATGTAATGAATGACATAGTGGCCCAACTGCCCAAGTGAGCAAGTGTAAACTATTCACTCTGTGCTCGTTATAAGAAGCAGGCAGTCCAACCCTGTATAAAATATACATTTTATCACCAGCAAGTCACACAATTCAAGCATATATCATAAACATACAATTGAATTTAATCAAGCAATTTACCTTTACTATTAGCCCGCACAATATAATAGGACTAAACTAAAATACCCACATGAACATTTCATATAATTTACTCCATGATGCATAAAACCAAAGCGGCACAAACAAGGAAAGATGGCTACTCACTTCTCATCTCTAAAGAAACTGATTTCCACTGTGATAGCAATCGAATATAGTTCGACTCAAGGATAGGCCAGAATTTAAGTTGAACTTGCAAGACTTCCAAAACAGTTTGTAGTCCAGCATTAGAAGGGACAGCACTATCCATATCAAATGAATAATGTTCACCAAGTAGTACCTTGAGGGGAAAAAGAAAATAGAAAACAAAATCAAAAATTGCACCAAAGAGTTCAGAAATCAAAGCATGTTAAAAATGTAACATTGGACAGGAGCGTTCCATTATAAAACAGTCAACAATGTTGGAAATTTCCATGAACCAGCTTTAGTTTGGATTTGGCTCATATGCCCATAAATCCAAAAGCACATGGTAGCTAATGCATCTAGGACACACATCACATGTACATACACACAATGTTTTAAATATTGACGATATTGGCCGATATATCCCACTATATCTCGTATCCCACCTGTGCGATATGACACTCGCATGTAGTGCGATATATCTCACATGTTCAATCCAACGAGCATTTCAATTTTCGATCCTTTAAAAAAAAATAAATGTAAATCATGTTAAATCAATGTCAAATTGTTACAAATCCATGGTTTTTCATGAAAAAACATGGATTGGGAGTTTCAATTTCGAGATTTGGAGGAGAATAGCCGAGTTGCGGAAAATAAAAATCAAAATTTCCCACTTTCTAGCAAATTGGTTGCAATCCTTGTGTCCAAACATAAAATCAAACATGCATGTTGCATTAATTCAATTAGACAACGCATAGATTAGGACCCCATACAGAGAAAACCTATTATATGCACTTATTTTTTGTAATGTTTTGATTTATAAGTGTATATTGATGCCTTTTTTAACAATCACTGAAGTTTCATTGAAAAAATCGACCAATTTCCCCTTGTTTCCAACAACAACGATACATTACACGATACAACTGATATATCCCATGCGATAACCATTATATATCTATATCCCAAAGGTGCGATATGTAACGCAATACCGATATTTCGAACACTACATACACATAGGGCAAGGGATGGGCACTACCTACAGAATGATCTCATAATTAATATGTTGGGTCCACAGAACCAATTAGATGCCTAGATTAGTGTGCCGATTGGTTTGTGGGGCTCCCAACCAGTTGACTTCTGGGCCCACATGAGCAACCAGCTTGTTAGTTAGTCCAAGTATAGTTTACATGAAGCGTGGATCGAAGTGGCAATAGATTCGGATGTTGAGGTAGCAAGGCATCTGTTTCAAAATGTTAGCAAGTATAAATAGCTAGGAAGTGGAACTAGGAGCATGAATCCCGAAGCGTGATGAGAAGCAGGAGCGGCACCTGATTAGAAGGATCGTGCAACTAAGAGTCCAACCATGTGGCCCACCTAGCTCCAAGATCAAATGATTAAGCATCAATTCCTTTTCTGAAGAAGTTTCCTTTAACCAAAAAGAAAAAAAAAGCAGCAGCAAGAAATGACTATGTCATGGTTAAAGCGGGAAAGATTGGCCTACATATATAAGGCCAAATCTAAGGAATAGAAATGTAATTTTAAATAGGATTTATTTTTTCGCTCCTAGTGATTGGAATATATGAGAAGTAACTGTTTTGATTTTGATTATTTTATTTTTCATAGTAGTGTATTGCCCTAGAATGTTGAAAGTCTTTTATAAATCCATTTATCTATTTGAATATTTTAACATAATATGTAGAGTTATTAGAGGAATTTTGCATCTAAAAACTCAGTATGTGTCATCTTTGCTTGTTTTCTTTGAATATTAGGTCCTAGTTTGGGATTGTTTACACCATGTCAATTTTGGCACAAGACAAGGAGTGTTCATTGGTTAATTGTTTGAGAATTAACCAGGCACCAGTTTTCTTTAAAATCTGCTTGCACCAAAATGTCAGTTGCGCAAACTTTCCACCAATCTGCCAGCCCCACTTTGAATCATGACATTTTGAAACAAATAATTCCTACTCCTGCACCCAAATCTGCTAGCAGTTCACACTCTATGCACCTATAACCCAAAACCTGATAACTTGTTTGGGTGCCACTTAAAATGAGTTCAACTCATTTTAATCAATCATAATATTTTATTAGCTCCTATAACCAACAATTTATAAAACTTTTTTTTTCAACGGTATAATGCAGGGGCATTTTCACACCGGGCTCGAGTGGGGTCGCCTGTGGGATGTAGGGGCACACTCGAGGTGGGCGGGGCCCACGGGGGAGGTCTCATGTTCGAGACTCTTCACTGGGTGTGATTAATGGGCATTTCACACTAATCTCGAGTGGGGTAACCTGTGGGATGCGGGGACACACTTGGGGTGGGCAGCTCGTGTGAGGTGGTACTCATGTGATTTGGGGCCCACGAGGGGGGTTCGGTCGAGGTCCTAACCCATGAGATGTGGGGTCTAGGCTATGAGATAAAGGGATTAATTCGTCATACTCTAACAGTTCAAGCTTTTAGAGCAAATGGTTAATTGTCCTGCATCAAATTGGTATCAGAGCGGGAGGTCCCGTGTTCGAGACTCCTCACCGGGGGTGATTAATGCAGGGGTATTTTCACACTGAGCTCGAGTGGGGTCATCTGTGGGATACAGGGGCACAATTGGGGTGGGCGGGTCCCACAGGGGAGGTCTCGTGTTCGAGACTCCTCACCGGGGGTGATTAATGCTCATTTCACATCGGACTCGAGTGGGGTAGCCTGTGGGATGCGGGGATACACTCGGGGTGGGCGACCCGTGTGAGGCGGTACCCATGTGATTTGGGGCAGACGAGAGGGGTTCGGCTGAGGTCTTAACCCATGAGATGTGGGGCCTGGGCTATGAGATAAAGGGATTAATTCGCCATGCTCTAACAGTTCAAGCTTTTAGAGCAAGTGGTTAATTGTCCTGCAACACAGTAATTGGAGATTTTATTATAAAAGGGCGATTAAAAAAAAGGATGACGAGAAATCATCAGGCTAATACAAAAAGAAAAATAACAAACCTATTTTGACAAGTTTCCATTAGGCTCCCAATGAAACCAATATCAGCCCTAGCCCATTCCATATACAACCATCTAAATTTGTAAAACAGTTGAGTTGGGCTTAAGGATTTTCATTGAAGGTTCTGCTAATGCGCTTTAATTAAATCGATCAATTGATGGGCAAGAGAACCAAACATCAAATCTTCCTTCCTTTCTAGCCAAGTGCCGCAAAGCCTATTGATGAGGATATCTGACCATTTAGAGTATACCAAAGGAGGATGAGAACGGCCCAGCCTTCACTTTGGCTCGATGACTTTTACATGGGACCGGGTGGGCCGCACTGAGGACTTGAAGGCTCCACATGCATGACCGCGTGTCTTACATTAGGAAAATGCATGTGGGCTGCTTCTTTAAGGAGTTTGATTGTTGGATCGTGAGGACACGAGACCATTAGATCATGTGGATCATTTGAATGGGTGGTTGGATCATTGTAATCCTCGCACTTTGGTCATTAGTATTAAGATTAGCTGACTTTACGCTTTTTTTTTAAAAAATAAATGAATATTTATAGTTTAAGATGAATTATTTCCAGTTTATAGCATCATGGGACATGTGAGGGATTTTTTTTTTTTTTTTTTAAGTGATGGGTATTTTTGTCAAAACCCATGTTGAGACTATAAAAAGGTGGGGGGGGGGGGGGGGGGGGGGGGGGGGGTGAATGTCCAGCCTTTAGCACATAATGATGGAATGAAAAACACTCTTTTGCTTGAAAAAAGCACTTTCTCGCATGTGATTTGAGATTCTCTTGTGAAAAGAGACTACTTAGTGCAAATCCAAAGGTGAGAATGAAAAACACTCTTTTGCTTGAAAGAAGCACTTTCTCGCATGTGATTTGAGATTCTCTTGTGAAAAGAGAGTACTTAGTATGAATCCAAAGGTGAGAAACCTAGTTATCCTTATCATCTCTATCCTATTCTCTTCTAAAATATCTTTTTTTTTTTTTTCCTCTCATCTCTTCTCAAATCCATCTTCCCTACCACCTTTCTTCTTTAAACCCTAAATTCCCTTACCCTTTCCTTCTAAACCTAAACCCATTATCTAAATCCATCTTTTTCTAGACATCACTCCACCAAACCCAAACCATCACCACCAGCCCTACACGTACGGATAGGGCTGTATGATCAGCCCCTTCCCTCAATTTTCTTCCGTTTCTTCAATCCATCTTCCTATCCTATAAACCCTAGCATAAAACCCTAATCCCCAATTACATACGAAACCCTAATTCCTCAATTCCCCACAAAATCCTAAATCCTAAATCTCCCATTTTCCCCCAAATTCCCAAAACCCCATGAAACCCTAACCCTAGAATTGCACAAATCTGCCCATTGAATTAGAACCAAACCTATGCTAACGTGAGAGTTCCAATCTCTCATTGGGCCTTAGATTTTCATGCTTATGTGGTATATGCTTCTGTGGGATTGTGATTTAACGTAAATCTGAATTTTATTATCTATTTTGTATTCTTTTAATCATGGTAGAATAGCATGTTATTATATTTGACTTACTTTGATTGATCCGTTAATAATGTCCTACTCCCAAATGGTTAAGATCAAGTCCTGCATCGAATTTTGGCATCAAAGCATGGATTTTAACATAGGTATACATAGGGTCAGCAAATTCATCACATCTAGTCTTATTAGCGCATTCATTGCATATAGAGTTTAGGTTTACATTTTATGGGGTCTAGGTTATTCACTTTTCCTTTGTCATAACATAGTAGGTAAAGTCTTAAGTCTTAGGCTCCTTAGTTTGTCCCTTGTTTATGCCAACGCGTTCTAGGCGAGGTTTTGGTCTTCACCCTACCACCAGGAGCCAAGATCAGATTCTAGAAACTCTTAATGCCATAACTAGACGAGTGGAGGATCGTGAGGCTCAAAGTAGAACCACCAATAACTAACTGACAACAACTAACAATTGTATAGCTCAGTCGGAGACTTCCTTTCATGCAAACCCCGACAATGGGGAAGTTGGCCAGTCTCAAGTGGGAGGTCGCGTTGAAGGATGTGGAAGAGGTTGTGGCCAAGGTGTTGGCCATAATGGAGTGCCTACCCAGTTGCCCCTTGGCGAGTATCACGATCGTTACGATCCAGATAAGCGCATTTTGAAAAGTGTCAAGATCAAAGAACCTAGCTTTGATGGTTGTCCAGACCTAAAGGCTTTCCTCGACTAGCTTAGGAACATGGACCATTACTTTCAGTGGTATGAAATGTCTAATTGCTGTCATGTGAGGTTCACCAAGATGAAGTTGGTGAGCTAGGCTAAATTGTTTTGGACCAATCTTGAGTGCAAGTTAGAAAGGTCTGGACAAGACCTGATAGTAAATTGGGTCTGGATGACGTAAACGTTGAAGGAAAAATATCTTCCTCTCTCATATTACGAGAAATTATTGAATCAATGGCAATCCCTTCGCCAGGGAACAATGCACATGATGGATTACATCACCAAAATTGAATAATACATTATGTGATGTGTAAGTGCTTTTATGTTTAGTTAGCACACATGGATTGTCAAATTTCGTAAGAAGACAAAAGTGCTTCAAGTCAGGTCGCAAGTTTGGAATCACAACTACTCCACATGCCTGAAGATCAGCTTAAGATAGGCTTATGATCGGCTTATGATCGGCATATCGTCTCAAGTAGTCGTCGCCTGATTCCAAGACAAGATCAAGCTAAAGTTCAAAAACAAGTTGTCCCATGTATTTGCTAAAACACAGGTGGTATAACCCTAGAAAGACCCTAGGTTAGGATCTTTAAAGAAAATCATTAACTTGGGTTTTAATAGTGTTTTTGCTATGGAATTCAACCAACCTAGCTTCTGGTTCGGCCAGCCTAACTTCCTCTGCTAACCTAACTTTAAGTTCGGACAAAATAACAAATTCTGTTGAAAATTCGGTCAGCATAAGTTTTGGTTCGGCTGGGTCAAATTCTGGCAATGTGAACTTTTGGTTTTTGCCGAAATTCGGCTGGCCGAATTTTGGATAAATCTTATCCGCGTAATCCGATAGTGGTTGGAATGAATCCAGCCAGCCGAAGCCAGTCTTAGGCTAGCCAAATTTCCAATATCTTTGGCTATAAATAGAGGTTCTCTCATTCTAAATTACATTGAAAAATCACTCTAAACCTTCTGCGAGAGAGAGAGAGAGAGAGAGAGAGAGAGAGAGAGGCTCAAGTCCTCGGCAAGCTAATAGTGTGGTTTTATAATTCATTTTTAGCTAATTTAATTCCCTTTTCTCAAGATCATTTTAATCTTATTCTAAAGAGTATTCTATACTCTTAAGATCCAAAGAGAATTGAATCAAGTAACATTTGGATTTTTTTTATTTCTAAAATCTATAAAACCCTATACTCTTTCTTCTGAGTGAATACTGTCTCCTCTACATTTAAGAAAGTTTTTCTGCTACAAGCTTCTACTACGTTTTCGAAGCTACATTTGAAGATAAGTATTTTACTGCTTCATTTCATTTAGGTTTTTTTGAGATAACCCGTGAAAATCTCAGTGGGTTGATTTGTGATAGCTCATCAAACTCACAAATGGGTTTTTTATTTGTGATAGCCCGTCAAAATCACAAAAGGGGTTTTTATTGTGATAGCCCATGAAATCACAAAGAACTATATTTGGTTGTTAAGGTGAACCCGTGAAAACCTTGTTATAGTTAAAGCCAAAATTACAAGGGTTTAATTTTAGGAGTGAAGTAGGTGCGGTTCTTTTAAGCATCGAACCATTATAACTCCTTGTGCATTTGTGGTGAATGTTTATTTCCTTTTTGGTGATGGATATTATTTAATTCACGTGATGAATGGTGTACTTATTTTATCTTCTCTGGCTAGTTTGAAGGACCGATTTTAAAGATATTCATGAAATAAGGTTGTCCTGCACAATATTTTAGGTGAAGGTTGTCCTACGTATCATTTAGAATCAAGGTTTCAATACTTGGGCAATTGAGATTTTGTATTCTTTATATATTCCAATTTTATTTCGATTATTTGACATTGTCCTATTCACCCCCTTCTAGAACATTGCTAGCTCTCCTTTTCACAATGTAACATCGAGGTGGACCTACTAGTGACTCTTTCTCGTTTCACGGTGTAACATCACCCAAGAGTTTACATGGGAGACTAAGGAGGATTTGATGATGTATGCCCTCGTGGTTAGAGAGGCTATACTCAAGGTTAGTGTAGAGTTGTCACCCGAGGTGAGTCCGGTATTGGAGGAGTTTTGTGATGTTTTTTTCTAAGGATTTACCGGATGAGCTTCCACCCATGAGGGACATTCAGCATGCCATTGATCTTGTCCCTTGGCCGAATAAACCATGTGGAGCATGCGAAGTCGAAGAAGTACGTAGATGAACTCCTTATAAAGGGTTTCATTCAAAAGTTTAAGACTGTGTTGTGCTAGTGCTTCTCACGCCTAAGAAAGATGACACTTGGCGCATGTGCGTGGACAGTCAGGCTATCAACAAAATCGCGGTCAAGTATCGGTTTTCCATACTGTGACTTGATGATATGTTAGACACGATGGGCACAATATTACAATTTTCATCGGCATACTATCCTTAGACTGATGGTCAGATAGAAGCAGTCAATAGGAAATTAGGGAACCTGTAATGGTGTCTTGTGGATGACCATACCAGGACTTGGGACTGTCTTACTTGTAGCCGAGTTTGCACATAACAGTTCAGTCAATAGGTCAATAGGCATGAATCCCTTTGAAATTGTGGCCTAGAAAACCTATAGAACTTATTCCCATGTCGGTCTCCCATAGGCCCTCGGAATCTATAGATGCATTTGCATGCCACATTCATGACTTGGATACAGAGATTACAAAACGAATTAACACAAGAAATGAAAAATATAAGAAATTTGCTGACTCTCACTGTAGGTTCAAAGAATACCAGTAGGCAATAAAGTGATGATAAGGATAAGGCATGAACAACATCCACAGGGGATATTTTACAAGCCCGTGGTGCTGGACCATACGAGATTTTGAAACGATTAGGTCCCAATGCGTACTTTGTAGATCTTCCACCTAGTATGGGTACTAGTGCTACATTCAATGTGGAAGATCGTGTGCCTTTCTAAAACCCCTGTCTTGACCTAGATGATGACACACTTGCCTTATCCTATCGCCCATGGACCTTGCCTTCTTAGGAGGTATGACCCAATTAACTTCTAACAACTCAAACCTAGCCCCACACTTTCCTAGAAAATGTATAAGGCAAGAAGAGATGGTTGCCATTATCCTCATCTTCTAAGCATAAAATGCATCCATTGGGTAAACATCACTTGTCTTTACCTCGAGTTATCTAGACTTATGATCATATTTTTTCCGGTGAGCCAACCAAAAGCCACCACCCAATGTGGAACTAGATACTTTGAAATCTATCAAATCTGATGCCTGTATGTTACAAATGGATATTTTTGAAGCACTAAACAGAAGATCTCACTGTATAAACTCCATTTACAATATTTCCAAACTCATTGAAACTTTATTTACTGCATTTCCCAACACATGGCCCTCTTTAGTGAAAGATTCCCATGGTCATGGAGCATTTCAATCTTTCTTACATATATATCTCCTCATTAAGGAGATCCCTTCCTAATGAAAAACTCCACACCATTTGCACCCCCACCCTCAAGGTGCACTGAGCTACGAAAGCACCTCTCCCTCACCACGGGGTACAAATGTGGAGAAGCAAGACTAGAAGGGCTCCCCACTACACCAACTATCCTCACAAAACTTGATGTAAGACCCCTTGCCTTGGGCAAAGGAAAACTCCTCAATGTAGTTTGTCACTTCAAAAAGTCTTTCGAGTTCCTGAAGCTCTATTTTGCTGAGGATGAAGCTATGAACCACCTTCTGTTGTCCTCCCCATACTTATTAGCGAGCACCTTATTACACAAAATTGTCTCTCTCTTCCCAAAAGTTGAGACATCACCGGTGCACTTGGAACTAGGAATCACATTCGTTCCTTTTTTTTTTGTGGATGTTTGGTGCAGAGACCAAACACTTCAAGAGCTCTTCCCTAGAGTGCCTAGTCTTGCTCCGAATCATTTCATTTCCGTGAACAGTTGTTACTCTATCTGCTGTAGGTTTGATCTCCCCTGTGCCATAGGAATCCTGGTATGAGGAAATTGTGGAATTGGCTAGCTTATTGGACTATCCAAAGAATGTGCATCCCACGTCTCATGAAGAAGATTAGATGCACCTGCGGTAAATGCTGCTATGTGTGGTGTTTTTTTTTTTTTTTTTGTTCTATGGTAGAGTAGCGGAGTTTACTCATGCACAGTGCTCTCTCTACCCAATCGTCATCTTACTTTTCTTGCTGGCACTTCATCTCTCCAAACTTTGTCCTAAATTAGGTAGGTATCTCTGCTTTTGCCAATCTAGTATGCATTGGTCTTACTAGTTCATGGCAAATGGATTTTGGAGTATCTGATCATACAATGGGTTATATTGCACAAGCTATGAAGCAAAGCAGCAATAGATCCGGATGTAAGAATGGGGAAGTCCTATCTCGAAATGTCAGCAAGTATCAATGGTCAGGACGCAGTAGTGGCACTCAATAGAAGGATCATGCAACTAAGTCACGGGTAAGCAATCTCATTTTTCATCATATTCATTTTTTCTAACTCCATTCATGTAAAATTTGTTGATGGGTCATGTACGAATGTTGTGGGAACAAGTACCATCAATTTGTCTCGTTTTCAATCTCTGCCCATCATATTCTGAAATTGACTACTAATCTATTGTCTATTAGCAAACTCACCAGGTCAATTGTACT
Organism: Magnolia kwangsiensis; assembly: GCA_037074715.1. Lineage (NCBI taxonomy): Eukaryota > Viridiplantae > Streptophyta > Magnoliopsida > Magnoliales > Magnoliaceae > Magnolia > Magnolia kwangsiensis. Next base: position 81,774,194 of record CM073577.1, on the reverse strand, counting down.
GTGACCTTCTTTCCTTCCTTCTGTGTATTTTAGGGCCTAAAGACTGGACAAAAGATTGTGAGTGGCCATAAACGTGATGGACTCCTTGTTTGATTATTGAGCAATATTAAATTTGTTGCCTTTCATTCTACACATGACAATTCAAACTCAACTCGCGTACAAGCATCGTAGATTAGGACATATTTGATGCAGGACCGATGCATGAACTGAATTGAGATATTTAACCAAAAAAAAAAAAACACACACAAACATCGCTATGTTCATCACAAATATCATGAAAATCAAAGAAAATCATGCATAATCCTGACCCAAGCTACCAACATCATAACACAAGATCATTAAATAAAAAGAAACTAGGATCTAATTGATGTAGGGACATCCTAGTTTGAAATAGGAAACCTAATACAACGTAGGATGAAAATTAGAGTTTAGGTAATTTGGAAAAGTAGGAAAATAGGGAATTTATGATTTAGGGTTAGGGTTCGGATTGTGCATTGGTATGGAAAAGTTGGGTTTAGGAGAAGACGAAGATTTGGGATGGAAGAATTACGAATCTGAAGGAAATACCTGGATAGGGAAAAAAAAAGAAAGAAGGCGGTGTGGGGATAGATGAAGACCTCCCACCTCTGTTGATAAAAATTAGCCTCGCACCAATCTTGCTTCCAAATCGCATGGAAGTATCTTCAAATCGCATGATGATGAGAGAAGAAAGCAAGAGCTTTTTTTTTTTTTTTTTAATCATGAAATTCAATGAAGGAGAGGTCACATGCCCTCCACTTTTTATAGATCCAAGAAGTTTCAAAAATTACAAAAATCCCCGTCTTGTGAACTTTAACGAAAATAGCTCTAGTTTAAATAAAATCAACTAAAACACTCATAATGTGTCTAAATATAAAATAATAAAAAACTAAATCCTAAAAAATGATAAAGTCTAAAATTGATGTGGACAATCAACGATCAATGGCCCGATCATGTGATCCATGCAATGCAATGGCCTGATCGTCGTGTCCCCCGATCCAATGGTATGGATCACTCCATAAAGCAACCCATGTGCACCTTCCCAGTGTGGGGTCTTCTAAATACTCGCACATGTACATGAGGTCTTTAGCACGATCACGGGTACTCGCCTAGCCACAGGAAAATCTGTGCAGCCCGCTTTCTCCTCTGATACGCATGTAAGAGTGTACATGACGTGATGTCCTCATTAACTCTCCTCGGTTGAGGAGTTCACCTCTGGTAGACTAAAACTCCTATAGTGCTCCAAAATGTCTGGATCTAAATATTGTAGCTCGTCTTCTATAATCCACGTACCGTCGGAAATCGGCCTGTGCTTCCACTTAACAAGGAATTTATGGATCACTCCATAAAGCAACCCATGTGCATCTTCTCAGTGTGGGGTCTTCCAAATATTCGCACACGCACGAGGTCTTTAGCACGATCACGGGTACTCGCCTAGCCACAGGGAAATCGGTGTGGCCCGCTTTCTCCTCTGATATGCACGTAAGAGTGTACGTGACGTGATGTCCTCATAAACTCTCCTCGGTTGAGAAGAGTTCACCTCTGGTAGACTAAAACTCCTATAGTGCTCCAAAATGTCTGGATCTAAATATTGTAGCTCATCCTCTATAATCCACGTACCGTCGGAAATCGGCCTGTGCTTCCACTTGACAATGAATTTCTGAAATCCTCCATGTCGAGTGGAAACTGCTTGTGTATCCAGTACATCATCTATCTGTTCGCTTCGAACAGGCAAGGAAGGTAAAGGTGGTAATGGCTCAAATGATTGGTCAAGTAAGAGTCATGGATTTGGGACTAGGTCATGGTCTGTGGGAGAGTCTGTGGATGGATCAAAAGGTGAAGTAATAGGACCCTTGTATTGTACATGTCTTCCACATTAAAAGTAGAACTAATTCCCATGGTAGTTAGAAGGCCTACTACATACGCATTAGGACCTAGTTTCTACATTATTTTGTACGGTCTTACGCTACGCACTTGTAACTTTTTAACAGCCCCATGTGGGAACTATTCAGGCCTCATGCGAATGATGACATAATCTCCTACTTGGAATTCATGAAACCTGTGATGAAATCAGCAAACATTTTGTATTTTTCATTACTTACATTAATTTGCTTCCTGACATCACTATGCAACTCATGTATGTGATGTGCAAAATCATGTGCGGACTCAGATGGCCTATGGGACAGACATAATTATGAGATCTACAGGTTTCCTAGGTTTGAAGCCATGCACAACCTCAAATGGACTCATGCCTATGGACCTATTGATGGAACTATTGTATGCTACTTAGTTATAGGCAAAACGGCAACCCAAGTTTGGATGTGATCACCCACAAGACATCTAAGCAGATTTCCAAGACTCTTATTGACAACTTCAATATGACCATCTGTTTGAGGATGATAGGAAGATGAAAATTGAAGCCTTGTCCCCATCATGTGCCATAGTGTCTTCCAAAAATAGCTCATAAAGCGTACAACACAATTAGACATTAAGTCTTAGGTAGACCATGTAAACGCACCACCTCCCCAAAGAAAAGCTTAGCTACATTGGAGGCATCTGACGTTTTCGAGCACGGAATGAAATGACCCATTTTGGAAAAACGGTCCACAACCACGAATACGGAATCATGTTTCTTGATAGTTTTCGGTAAGCCCAATACGAAATCCATACTAATATCCTGCCATAAAGCATGAGGTACTGGTAAAGGCATATACAATCCTGTATTTTGCTTCCTCTGCTTTGCCAGTTGACAAGTCTTGCACTACTCGACAATCTTGGCTACATCTCGCTTGAGACATGGCCAATAAAATCTATCCTCCATAAGGGCAATGGTCTTGTCCCTCCCCAAATGACCAGCAACCCCTCCTGCATGAAGTTCCCAAACTAGGAAATCACAGAGGGAGGTACGAGGAATGCAGAGTTTGTCACCTTTAAATAGGAACTCATCGATGATGACAAACCCGCGACTACCGGTCGACTGACCGTTTCGTAGTGATGCATACAACTCACCAAGTTTGGGTAAATAGGATACTCTTCTCTTAGCCGATCAAACCTAGTCACTTCCACTTTCATACTTTGGAGTAGCGCCACACGACGACTAAGGGCATCAACAGGTTTGTTCTCTACCCCAACCTTATGTTTAAGAACGAAAGACAATTTCTAAAGAAATTGGACCCATTTAGCATGCCTAGGGTTTAGTTTCTTCTGGGAATTGAGGTAACGTAAGGCCTTGTGGTCAGAGAACAAGACAAATTCATGTGGTAATAAATAATGCCACCAATGGCGTAAGGATTGGATGACCGCATAAAACTCTTTTCATAGGTAGAATATCGTTGCTTTGCCTTATTCAACTTCTCACTAAAATAAGCAACGGGGTGCCTTTCCTGAATGAACACACCACCTATACCTACCCCAAATGCGTCACGTGCGACCTCAAAGACTTTAAAAAAGTCTAGAAGGTGCATGATAGGGTCTTCGCTCATCTTGCCTTTAATTTCCTTAAAAGCTTTAGAGGCAGCTTTAGTCCATACAAACTCTCAATTCTTGATGCAATCCGTGATGGGAGCTATAATGGAGCTAAATCATCTAATGAACTGCTTATAAAAAGTTGTCAAGCCATGAAAGCTTCGCATCTCATGAATATTGTGCGGTTCAAGCCATTTAACTATAGCACGAACTTTCTCAAGGTCCTCTCTCATGCTCTCAGATGATACGATGAACCCTAAGAAGATAACGCTAATGTACACTTCTTAAGGTTAACGTATAGCTTTTCAGTTTCGAGGACCCCGCAACTTGCCTCAGATGGTGGAGGTGTTGTTCCTTTGATGTGTTATAGATAAGAATGTCATCAAAATACACCACAAAGAACTTATCCATAAAGGGTCTCAACACCTAGGTCATTACTCTCATAAATGTGCTTGAGGCGTTAGTCAAGCCAAAGGGCATGACTAGCCACTCATATAGCCTATCCTTCGTCTTGAAGGCTGTCTTCCACTTATCTCCTGGGCATATACATATTTGGTAATGCTCGCTCTTGAGGTCAATCTTTGAAAAGATCGTGGCACCCGCCATCATGTTTAACATATCATCAAGATGCAGTATGGGAAACTGGTACCTGACCGCGATTTTATTGATGGCTTGATTGTCCACACACATGCGCCACGTACTATCTTTCTTGGCGTGAGAAACGCTGGCACAGCACACGGACTCATGCTCTCTTGAATGAAACCCTTTTTGAGGAGCTCATCTACCTGCCTCTTCAACTCTGCATGCTCTGTAGGATTCATTCGATAATGAGGAAAGTTTGGTAGAATCGACCTAGGGACAAGATCAATGGCATGCTGGATGTCCCTCATGAGTAGAACATCTAATAAGTCCTCTGGAAATACATCGTGAAACTCATCCACAATTTGCTTCACCTCAAGGGGTCCCTCTATACTAACCTCGAGTGTAATTTCTCTCGCCACTAAGGCGTACACCATCGAATCCACCGTAGTCTGTTCAAATTCCTTGGCATTGATTACATGGAGAGACTTAGGTTGGGATTTCCTCATATCCCTAGGGTTACCCAACTTTCCCTTAGTTTTCTTCTCCGCATTGCTTTTTGGTGGGAGAGGAACTAGAGATAATTTTTTTCCTTGATGCATGAATGAACATACATTTGAGCAGCCGTATATCGTCACATCGTGGTCGAATAGCCAAGGCCATCCCAAAATGATGTGTCCAATGTCCATAGGTAAGACGTCGCACCACAACAAATCTAAATAGGATCCAAAATTAACGGGCATGAGACATCACTGGTTAATAGGTATGGAAGATGCATCTACCCATGACACCCTATAGGGCTGAGGATGCAGTTCAGGTTTCAACCCAAACGGGACAAAGTGCTAGTGGAGACTACATTTGTACAAATGCCACTATCAACAATCACCTTGCAATTCTTCTCTTCACATTTTGCATAGGTGTAAAATATCGTAGTCCGACACCAATCATCATTCTCCTTAGCATTGGTCAAGGCGCACCTGACTATTGCAAGTGGTGTGATCTCTTCTCCTTCTACTTCTTCATCACTAGCACCATTGATGTTGGGCTGATAAAATTCTTCTTCAAAATCGCCCTGTTTATCACCTTCTTCCTCACCATTGTCAATTACCAAGGTTTTGTTCCTCTCTTTCGATAGACATTGATGCGCAAAGTGACCAATCCCATGGCAATTGAAGCATTATGTTTGCTCACTTCCCTTAGAGCTAGCACTCGCTATCCCCTTTCCTCTGGTATCTCTAGGGTTGGGTTGGGACCCAATTTGGGACTGACTCCCCATGTTAGGCTTAGCCTCTTGAGAGTAAGTCTTGACACTTGGATCCTGAGAGTCATAACGCTTACCAACTAGTGCCTTGAGGTAGTGTTCAATGTCTTACACCACTTGGTACATGTGCTCCAATGTACCAACATCATGAGAATAAAGTTCTCGTTGGATCTCAAATCGGAGGCCCATCCTGAATCTGGACAATGTAACCATCGGGTCCTCCTCAATGTCACATCGCATCATGTACTCCTCAAACTTAGCGATGTAATCTGGAACGGTCATGTATCCCTAACGCAAAGCCTGCCATTGGTCTAAGAGCCTCCAACGATAAGAAAAAGGGAGATACTTTTCTTTAAGGACCTCTTTCATCTCGGCCCAATGCACAATTGTGGGCTCTCCTTTCAATTTTATGCTCCATGTTGTTCTAGTTTGGCCTGGCCCACCAACTTTATCTTGGCAAATCTCACTTGACGGGCATCAGACATATCATACCACCCAAAATAGTGGTCCATGTCTGCCAACCAATCAAAGAATGCTTTGGGGTCCAAGCAACCATTAAAACTGGGGGTTTCAACTTTCACACCTTTCATGACTTGTGCATCTGAATCATAACATCCTCAACCAAACATTAAGTTACTTCTTTCTTTATTGTCTACTTTCAACAAGTATCATTCAAGTGATGCCTGTTAGCTTCCAAAGCATAGTCAAAACTCTTATCCTAGCAGTGCAAACAAAAGGGGTGGTGTTCCTATTTTCTTCGATTCACTCAAATGTGTGGGGTCCTGTCTACGTTTGGGTACAACTACTCTGTATCTTTCATGGATGATTGTTCGTGTAATATGGATCTGCAGTATGCAAATTTCAAGAATAAGTTTATCACTCGGTTCAACAAAAATCAAAGTTTTTTTTTTCTTTGTTTGCGTCTAATCTTTATATTTACTGGACTATGGTATTGCCTCAAACTACTTAAGATCTTCCATTGGATGTTTATCACTTGGTTCAACAAAAATCAAAGTTTTTTTTTCTTTGCTTGCGTCTAATCTGTATATTTACTGGACTATGGTATTGCCTCAAACTACCACCAAACAAAATTGTGTCGCGGAGAAGAAAAACCTTAATTTCCTTGTGGTAGCCATGCTCTCCATACAATGATGAATGTCTCTAATTTGTTTTAGGCGAATGCGGTCCTTAGTGCTTCTCATTTAATAAATCAAATGAGTTCTCAAGTGTTGGGCAAGAAGGCTCTTGTTCAAGTAATACAACTAGAAAAACCCATGTTTCCTATAACTCGTAAGGTGTTTGGTATTCACTATTTTGTTCACGTCCTAAATATTCACCTTAACAAGTTAGATGCCAAACTTTCTAGGCCATTCAAACTCTTCGATGGGTTATAAATTCAACCAACTGGGTTTGCATGACAAACAATTTATTTCAATTGATGTCACCTTCTTTGAGAACACTGCATTTTACTCATCTTAAGAAGTAAGTCTTTCAAGGTCGCCTCCAATTCAATGGGAGTCTTCCACCACTCACACCATTCCTCTCTTTTCCTCTTCTTGATGCATCAATATTGAACCGAAGCCCCTCTACAATCAAATGAATCATAGCCCCTCTTCAACTGATGCCACTTTTTTTTTAGAACGAATTTTACTCAAGCAAGTCTTTCAAGGTCGCCTTCAATTCAAGGGGAGTCTTCCACCAGTCACACCATCCCTCTCTTTTCCTCTTCTTGATGCATCTTTAGTGAACCGTAGCCCCTCTACAATCCATCCTCCAAAGTTTCGAGGCTATTCATACTCTTCAACGAGTTACAAGTTAAAAATTCAACAAGCTCAGTTTGCACGACAAACAATTTATGTCAATCGATGACACTTTCTTTTAAAACACTGCATTTTACTCATCTTGAGAAGCAGGTCTTTCGAGGCCTCCTACAATTCAAGGGCAATCTTCCACCACTCACACCATTCCTCTTTTCCATGTTGAGATTGCAAACCAATAAGATTGAATCCATCCCCGCCATTTAGCGCCACAACCAATTCTATCTAACATGTAATCTGAAAAATTCAAATCAATGTAATCGTAAACCTTTTCCATGTTGAGCTTGCAATCCAAACCACTCGAACCCTCCCTATGCCTAGAGTCGATGCATTTGTGGGCTATAACAGCAATGTTCATGATTTGTCTCCCCATGACAAAAGCTCCTTGGTTTTTTGAAATGACCTTGGAGAGCACTCTTTTGAAAGGTATAAAGAAAGAACTTTGGCAAGAATTTTTAGAGACTTTCAATGAGACTAATGTAGGACATGAGATCTACCATGATGAATTGCTAAAATTAGTCAACAATTATGGTATAAAATACAAGAAGTTCAATCACAGATCAAAACAATTCCAAATAGCAACTATGCCCAAATTTGGGGCCCGAGGACAATCCCATAGTCCAAAACTTATAAAATAAAGCTCAACAAAGACCTATGGTAGTTAGAAGTACCATCTAGCATAGAGTATTAGTGCTAATTGAATGTTAATTTGATCAATTTGGGATTTAGGGCTAAATTGGGGAATTAGGGATTTCTTTAATTTGGGGGAAATCGGAATTAAGGTTAGGGTTTTAAGAATCAGGGTTCTAAATCAAGGAAGTAGGGTTTCTACAAAGAGGGTTAAATGATGGAAAAAGAGGGAATAAGAATCACAAAGAGAATGAAGAAGATGGTCGTATGGACGTACGGACTAGTAAGTACGGTCAAGGTTGAGCATGCAGTCACATCTAGATGGGTATGGGTTGGTGAAGGTTGGGTATGTAGTGAGATAAGAAGAAGAAGAAGAAGAAACTAAGAAAAGAAAGGGAATGAAGTAAATACCTTCTTGTTGAAGAGAGAAAAAGAGATTACAGGATAACTTGTGGCTTCACACCACCTTGGAATCACGAGATTTCCATGCATCACCCATGACTTGAGGAAGAGAACTAAAACTTTTTTCTTCTTTTTATCACAAAATATCATGCATAAAAAACCCCAAGGGCTAGACGTCCAAGCCTAAATAGGCTTTGGGCTGCCAAATTATATAATCGCCTTTTCGGTTCTTTTTTCTTCCCACTATGTCCCAAACCTCTCAAAACATCAAATAAATGTACTAACACCTAATCTAAGCTTAAAAAAATCCTAAAGTATGTAATATACCGTGCGATCCAACGGTCCGATCATCGTGTCGCCGCGATCCAACTATCCAAATCTCCCAACAAAGCAACCCATATGCATCTTCCCGGTGTGGGGCCTTCGAAGATACACAAACATGCATGTGGGGCTAAAATGGCTAGATACTCGACCTGGGCCTGCCTGTTGGTCCCACGTGAAAATCACCTAGCCACAATGAAGCCGCTGGGGCTCTCCTCCTCTGGTATACTCTATGGGTTCGGATGTCCTCATCAAAGACTTATAGGGAAAGTCTTTCAACAACTTGGCACCGTCGATTTTTGGAATGAGAGATATCAAGGTCGCACCGAGACCCTGAGATAAGATGCTTCTAGAAAAAAATTCAGACATAAATCCAAAACATTCGTCCTAACTAGCTCCCAAAACTTCTGGAAGAAAATGATAGGAAAACCATCAGGCCTAGGAGCTTTATATCCACACATAGAGTCGAGAGTCGATTTTATCTCTTCTTTTGAAATGGGAGATTCAAGGAAATCAACATCTTCTACCGAGAGGTGAGGGAAAGATAGGTTATCTATCCTCGGTCTTCGCCAGTTGTCATAAGACAGGAGAGACTCGTATAAATGGGTGATGGAATTACAAATTTCGCCTTTATCCGTTGTTCTCGTGCCATTGAGAACTAGAGAGGAGATTATGTTCACCCGAGCCCTTGCACTTTCCATGGAATGAAAAAAAAAAAAAAACATCCCCCTCTTTCAGCCACAAGGTTCTCGATCTTTGCTGCCATTTAATTCCTTCCTCCTTCATGAAAGAAGCATACTTCGCCTTTAGAAACGATCTGTCCCCTTCTGAGATAGTACTTGCTTCTTCTTTGGAATCAAAATCTTAAATGTTGAGCAATATCGAATTAAATTTAGCAACTTGAGCTTTTTGCTTGTTCTGAAGCTTGCAAATCCAACAACTTGGAAAAAGGACCACCAATCTGTGACTAGCTGATTAAAACCTTCAATTTCCAACCAAGCTATCTTAAACCAAAGCCCCAGCTTAGGTCAATTGCTTCTAAGATAATAAGCATGTGATCGGAAATGGTTCTTGGAAGGCCTCTTTGATTGGCAAGAGGAAATTTTGCCAACCATTAGGGCAAAACAAGAAACCTACCAAGGCGAGAAAGAATTGCATTAACCTGGTTGTTAGACCAAGTAAATTTCGCCCCTCCAAGAGGAAGATTGATAAGATCATGTATTAAAAAAATTGCCACATGCTAGTCGTGATTCTGCCTCCTGTGAATTTTATTGAAATCCCTACCAATGCACCAAGGGAGATCCCACATCTGTCTCACAGAGGATAACTGAAGCCACATCTATTCACAAGGAGTAACAGAATAGGGACCGTAGACCACGGTGAAGACCCATCGAAAATCAAAAGCTTTGTCCTTAAGAACCACGGAAACTGAGAAAGACCCGCAAAAACTATCCCCCAAAACTCAAACGTCAGAATTAGAAGCTACAAGGATTCCCCCCACAAAGCTCGTAGCGTCTAGAGAGACCTAATTGAAATTTTTTATCCCCTAAAGGGAAGAAACCATACCTTTGTCTATAGTTTGTAGATTAGTTTCATGCAAAGCCAGAACGTGTAGTTTAGTTTCCTACAAAGGAAACTTATTATTAACACTTATTTTTTGTAATCTTGTAATTTCTAAGTGTGTAATGATGTCTTTTTTAACCACCCTTGAAGTTTCATTGAAAAAATCGATCAATTTCCCAATGTTTCGCGAAACATTACACAATACATCTGATAGTTGCATGCAATATGATTATGTTTCCATATCCCAAGGGTGCAATACATACATCGATACTGGCACTTAAAACATTGACATTAATTGATAAACAACATCAGAAGGCAGAAGAGATGGGAGGAAGCATATCAACATGGGTTTCAACGTACCTTGATAGATATTCAAGATGGAGGACAAACATGCAACTATGAGAGAATACATTTCATTTTGACCAATCTAGTACGCCATAAATTTCCCCTAAATCAGTTCCTTCCATCGTAATTGAGTTAACATACACATTAACATAAAATGTAAATGAAAACATGATAGTTTCTTAAACTCCAATGATATAAATAAAAAAATTAAAAATTAAAATTTTTTTTAAAAAACAACAGTGCAAGACCCATGGATGTACCACCTAAAGGATTTCGTTAACAGCTAGTTGAGGTTCACATATTAGATAATTCTTGAGTTTATTCAGAGGATTTGAGGAAAAATAAAAAATAAAAATGCAAACAATTCAACACAGAATTTACCTTTATCACTGCTACAGCTGAAGATGATATTGAATGCAGATTGTAGCTGCGAATGAATAAAAAGGGACATGACTCAAACCAAACTTATGATTATCTGCAATACAGATTATTAAAATTATCAATAGCAAGTGACATAGTGGAAAAATACTAACCCTCCCTCGAGAATAACAAGCAATTTTCCTTGAGAAAGACCACTCAACATGTATGCCATTTTAGCAAACCCGCCAGGGGTTACCTGAAAGAAAAACAAAATAATAATAATAATAATACTAATAGCTGACAAACAACTCCAAGAAGAAGCAGATGGGTGTGGATATCAAAGTAGAGAATGGATCCTAAAGATAGTAAAGCAAAATGAAAGGTTCATTACAAGAGAAAATTGTCTTACATCACAACCGCCGAGGGGATCACCCCTTGCAGCATCAAATCCAGCTGATATAATGGTTAGATCTGGGTCAAACTCTAAAGCTGCAATGAAACACCACCAAATCATAAGACAGTTGTTTGCAGGTAACAGCAAACAACTTGAACCGGAGCACACAAGCTCACCTATCCACGTCATTTAAACCCATCACTAACTTAAATAAATAAATAAATAACATTATCTGTTAAGATACTAAAAACAACAAGTGAAGAACCTACACGCAAACAAGTTAATTACATGATTTTATATCAGATCTGCTCATATTGAGATAACGAACACGTCTATTAATTACAGGATTTTATATCAGACCGGTTCCTAGCTGAATCAGCCTCACTTCAAAAAAGAGGGGGGATACCTTGTGTCAAAAAAAAAAAAAAAAAACCCATGAGAAATAGATTAGCCTCAATCACATACATGAACTCGGATGGGGAGATCACGTCATGTGCACCTCTACGCACGTATCAGAGGAGGCGGCAGGCCCAGTCTCTCTGTGGCTTGGTGAGTACCCATTTTAAAGACCCACATGGCATGTATATGCATCTAGAAGGCCCCACATTGGGAAGATGCAGGTGGGCTGCTAGAGGAGGACATTTGGACCGTTGGATTTGATGGACATGACGATTGGACCATCGGATCCCATGGATGACATGATCAGACCATTGATCGTGGGCCATCATAGATTTTAGGATTCTGCATTACTTCGTTATTTTAGTGGTTATTTGCTATAGTTATTTGCTTTTATTTTGGGTTTTATTACATTATTTGAGAGATGGGATGTAATTGCAAACAAAAGAACTAATAGCCCGTGAGCACATCATTGCTTTGATGATCGACAACATGCGTCTCATAAATACCTTGATTTTCAACTAGCTAGAAGAATAATTTGGTTTAATTAGTAATGCCAAAGAAGAAAATTTTGACCAACCAGGAAATTTTCTGAAAAACCTACCTTGTAATATCATCCATTGTTGTCACCAGTGTCCAGAGAACCGGTACCGCTACATGTATAGATGACTGAGGATAAGGAAACATGTACCAATATCGTCGATACTCAGAAAAATATCACCAATGGTAACATTGGGAAAAAGGGAGGAACGATTCAGGGAAACTTCAGGAGATGTTAATGAAGTTTCTATGGATTGGGGATAAGGAAACATGTATCAATATCGCCAATATTATCGTCAATACTCAGAAAAATATCACCAATGGTAACATTGGGAAAAAAGGTAGAACTATTCAGTGAAACTTCAGGAGATCTAAATGAAGTTTCAGTGGATTTTTTGTAACCATTGAGTTCCAGCCTGTCTCCACTTCGAGTCAAGATTTCTACCCCAAATCCAAGACTTTGATTCACCTACTGAAAGCAAATCCCACAAAAAAAAAAAAGATTTTTCTTTTTCAATGTTCCAGATTTCTTCTCAATTTTCTAGCAAATTTCTGGCGTTTTACAGATGTATCCCTGGTATAGGCAATATTATTGCTTGTATCGCTATCATCGAGGAATGGTTTTAGGTTAAAATAGTATGCTCTATTTCTGATAATTGGGATCAAATACTATGTATAGGGAATAGGTGCCCTTAAATATGATTTTTTTTTTCTTTTTTAGTTGTGCACATGCACATAGCAAGTGGAGGAGGAGGTGGAGTTTCCAGCCAGAAACTGGTCAACCGAAGAATTTCCTGCCAGAAACTGCTCAAAAGAAATCATCTATCCAGAATGCCAGGCCATTTTAAATAGAAGAATTTCAGTATAATAAAATCCAAGGTTTCAGCTCATACTTTCCACTGAGCAGAAAATTATTAAACATGCTATTAAGCAGCTCCATGCTCCAGAAGAACAGAATTAATATTTTCATAATTTATCAGATCACAAACTCAACCCAATTTATCATTATTTCATATCCAAAACATGTTCCGTCAACCTAATTGGCAAACTGTGTTATTTTTGTTGGAAGTAGAAAAGATAAACAGACCTATGGGAAGAACAACATGCTTGAATGCGAAAATGTAATCATCATCCCCAACTCCCCTGCGCTTCCAAGGCACATTCACAGAATATCCTTCTGCACCCATGATCCCGACCTGTAGAGCAAGAAAGTGAATTCATACCACTAACTGAAACCAAGGAATCCATTGACTAACTAAAATATACAATCGAAACTCTATGTGTACATTTTAAATAAGCATGAGCCCTATGAGAAATAACCCACAACAAAAAATGTCTACAAAGAGTTTTAACTTTCAAATAAGCATCATGCTACAGGCCAACAGCATTAGAGATATCTAGTTAGAGCTGATAAGTGTGAGCCCTAAAATTGGGTTAAGTCGGACAATGCTTTCAATTATACGCAAAGGGCAAAAAAAGATCAAGAAGATATTAGAAACGGTTGATGCTTACTTTAAAAACAAACAATAAAGAACTAACTATCGCTTCAAAAGTTCAGAGAATCCTGATAGTCACATGTTTATACTTGCTTGAATGAAGGTTAGAAGACTGCCCAGATACCAAGAAAGGGAAAAGAAGAAGAAGAAAGAAAGAAAGAAAAAAAAAAGCAACAAAAATGAAAGAAAACTATTGGTTACAAAGTAAGAACAAGGAAAGCCTGGTGCTGGCTGTTAAGAAAATTTTGATAAAAGAAACGGAAAGAAAAAAGTGACAAAAAAACAACGTTTAAATTTAAAAGATTCCATATCATGGGAAACAACAGCAAATATTGCATGTAACAAATGTTGTCAAAAGTGTTATTATATCGCAAATTGTAATAGGGGTTGAATCATATCGAATCACAAATCATATCGTAAATCATCATATTTTTTTTTAATGATTTTCTTAAAAATATGGAAAATATAAACAAATCAGTAAAAAAAATAATTAAAAACTCAGAGATCATCATGTGGCCATCAATATGCACCAAGTAATACCATGTCAATATAGTGTTTAAGGATTATCACCACTCTCTCTCTCTCTCTCTCTCTCTCTCTCTCTCTCTCTCTCTCTCTCTCTCTCTCTCTCTCTCTCTCTCTATATATATATATATATATATATATATATATTATTTTATTTTATTTTGTCTATTGAGATATTTTCCTTAAAAACCATACATGGATACTTTAATAATTTATGTTCTTGCTGCCTTTCTTGAATGTAGAATCACATTGGAAAAGCGGCATTTGATTCTGTAGACCAACCAAAAAAAAATAAATTATTATTTCTAACTATCATTCCACAATACATAAGTTAACATAAGCATAGCCATCCATAAAACCATTCAAGATAAGTCATACGTCAATTTGGTGTTTTTATCGGTTAAGAAGTAAGAAATAAAAAAAATAAATAATAATAATAATAATAAATAAATAAATAAATGATTTCATGTTAAAGAGAATTTATATCAATTAATCTCTTATATAAAATAAATAAATAAATAAAAAGCATTCCCCATTTCTAAATGATTCATTTTCTATAAGGTTTTTTTTTTTCTAAATGATTCTTAAAGCCCCTACCAAATTAAAAACAGAAAATGAAAGCCAAATGAAGTATACAATAGAAGCAAGCAGGTATAATTTCAATCGTAAATCTTAGGATTCAAACAATAAAATCATAGGATTCATATAAAAACGGATTTGAAGGTGGGATTCAAATCATTTTGCTTAATATTTGACTTAAATCATAAATCATAAGATTTTGACAACAATGCATGCAACATATAATGTATCGCAGTATAAGAGTAGTAGAATACACACATCAAACGTTAGTGACACTTCATACGTTAAAAGGCACCTGATTTCACACTTAGAATTCAAAACACTAACACACACACACACACATTTGACATCATTCCCCCAAAAGAAATTTTAAGAAAATTTAAATTTAAATGAATAATGCCACTGATTTGGGAGCCACTCGATCTATGGCACTCATCCCGCTAATGCATATCCCTAGGTATTTGACATCATTCCCGAAAATTAATTTTAGGTAAAAATTGAAATTAAATTCAAATAAATAGCATTGCCGATTTGAGAGACCACTCAATGCCCCAAATTCATGTAACATATGACACTCGTTCAACTAATCCAATTGGCCCAAAATTATGCTTACTTCATCATTCAAATTTCAACTCAATGGACATTTTTTGGACGATGAAGAATGGAAAATATCCAGAGGTCCTATTCAACAAACAACTGTTCAGCATGCAAATCAATGGCTAGGATCATTGAAACAATTTAATTTCGGGACCATGACTAAGCAACAACAGCTCCTACTTTTTAATTGGTCTACTTTGAGTTGATATGGGCGCAAATTAGGTGAGTCCAGGGTTACATCTTAGTGGGTGAGTCCCTAACTGCAGAACAAAGATCTCAAGTGACCTATGTGTTATGCAGCTTTCACAGATTCATCATGGATTATGAATTCAATACGTGTCCTGTGGATGTTAGCGTGAAGCAAGGGTACTGAACCCGCAAAACTATTTTATCATTGAGGCGGATTCTCTACAAATCGAAATCTTCTGATGAATTACTTTTACTAACATCAATCAAATGTATTGTGTTTTCGAATCAAAAGGAATGTGAGGGATGTAACAAGAAATTAGATAAATGAAATAAAATGATGATGATTATTCTTTGATTAAATTTCTTTTATTATTATTGAATATAGATATTCCAATCTCCGACACATATTTCTGATCAAAACAACTACTAGGGATCGAACCCGGAATCTCTAGTTGGAATATCTATGTTTAATACTATCAACAGAACGATCGAATGAAGCTTGTCATCAAATGGTACTATAATAGTGTGTAAGTGCTTATATGTTTAGCACACTTAAGATTGTCAAATTTCGTAAGACAAAAGTGATACCAAACAGATTGCAAGAACTGTTAGATCGCAACTACTCTACATGTTTGAAGATCAGCTCAAGATCGACTTATCATCTCAAGAGAAGATGTCACTCGATTTCAAGATTAGTTAAACTCTATATTTGCTAAACAATTGGTGGTATAACCCTAGAAAGACCTTAGGTTAGGCTCTTTTAAAAATTCATTCATTTTGGGTTATTTATGGTGTATTTGTTTGGGAGTTCGGCCAGCCTAACTTCCTCGGCTAACCTAACTTCAAGTTTGGGCTAAAAATTAAAAAACTACCGAAAATTCGGCCAACCTAACTTTAAATTCAACCAGCCCGAGAGAAGTTTGTGTCAAATTCCAGCAATGTGAACTTTTGAATTTCGTGAGAATTCGTCCAGCTAAGTTTCTCCTCGGGCCAACTGAATTTTGAATAAATCTTATCCCGCGCAATCCAATAGTTGTTGGATCGAATTCGGTGAAATCCGGTCAGTCGAACTTATTCTTAGGCTAGCCGAATTTAAAATATATTTAGCTATACATATGAACCTTCTCTCATTCATTTGAACAACAAAAAATCACTTTATATGTTCTGCAAGTGAGAGAGAAGCTCAGGTCCTCGACAAGCTAATTGTGTGGTATTTATAATTTCTTTTAAACTTATTCAATTCCCTTTCTCAAGATCATTTCAATCTTATTTTAAAGAGTAATCTATACTCCTCTTGAGATCTAAGAGAATTGAATCAGTAGCATTTAGGTGTTTCATTTTAAAATACTTTAGAACCCTATATTCTTTCTGTCGAGCAAATATTGCCTCCTTTACATTCAAGAAAGAATATCTCTACTACAAGCTTCTACTGCATCTTCGAATCTACATTTGAAGATAAGTACATCATTTATTTTATTTCATTTTAGGTTTTTCTAAGATAGCCGGTGAAAATCTCAGTGGGTTGATTTGTAATAGCACGTGAAAATCACAAAGTGGATTTTCTTGTTTGTGATAGCTTGTGAAAATCACAAAAGCGGTTTTATGGTGATGAGCCCGTGAAAACCACAAGGAACTATATAAGGTAGTTGAAAGGGAAGGAAGAGGAGCCATGTCAACCACTTCTGTTTTGATCGATGATGTCACAATCTCGGTTGGATCAGCTGTAGTCGAACGCTCGATGTTGACCGTTTGGTGTTGCTCAATGATAGTCGCGACTTGCTCAACTATCTCTGCAGAAGTGTCCATAAATGTTCTCTTCAGAGACGTTCTTCTCAACCTTGACTGATTTCTCAGGTATTGCAGTTACATCAACCATTGCAGATTTAATCAGAGTCAAGGTCTCACCAACTGCTGCAGATGATGAGGGAATTGTTGGAACCAAAGCTTGCTTGAAAGGTCGAGTAGGGGATATCAAAATTCTCCTACGAACAATTGTTGCAGGTAGGGAAGAACTTTGTTGGGCATGTTCCGATTCAGCAGAAGGAGCATTAGCCATGGCCGGACTACCTGATAAATCATCCCTTGTGCTAGTCGTGGTATCCGAATCCACCACCACTGTAGCCACGGGAGTAGGATATCTAAGAATCACAGGAGTGATGATGGTCGTTGCTATTCTATCCACGAAAGTAGGAAGCGCGAGAGGAAGTGCAGCCAATGGAATCGTCGGTATCAGCTACATACTTGAGCCAAAACTGATTTAAGTAACTCCCAAGTCACTGAAAAGATCAAAATAAAGATGATAAATGTGGGAGTGAGGATATCAATTCGAGCAATAGCATAAAGTGAATGGTCTCCACCTAAGTTAGATGGGATTGCGTGTCTGACTAGTAAGCCCTGGATGGATTTAGGATCCTTTATTATGGTTGCTAACGGCCAAACTGTAGTAGGAAATGGTGGCGGTTGGGGGTGATAAGTTTTGACATATTTTTCAAATGGAAGGCCAATACTGTACTTTAAAATATTCTTTGAAAGTTGTAAAAGCCTCAACAGAAGAAGTATTTGTTGGTTTCTTGGCTTTCTTTAGCGGCCGATGCTTTTTAGTTAAAAGAGGTTTGGGAGGAACTGAATGTTGGAAAGGAAAAATAGGAGGATTCGGGAAAGGACTGATACTTCCCAAGTCATAAATCTTCCTTGGGGCCATCTTTTGTGGTCAAGTGGCAGCCAAGATGTCAAGATGTTCTTGAGTGATTTGTAGGACATCTAGATAAGGAGCATCCGTCCTTGAAGCAAGGATAGTAGTAATCAACTTTGTTTTCGCTCTTGTTGTCCTCTTTGCGGTAATGGCAGGGGGATCAGGAACACTTCTATTCTTACTCTCTATCAAACCAAGTTGAGAGCAAAGCTGGCGTGAAAGTTCTGTGGTGCTCGACTGCTTAAGAACTTGGCATATTGACGGCTCCACCATGATACAAAGCTTCTCATCGTTGTACGGTACTCTAGATAAATTGGCATCTGGAGGATGATTGCTTCTTACGATAAGCTAATTCGAGAGAGGTATAAAACTCCTCGTTGGTAACTATTACTCAACGAAGGGAGGTTGGTTATTCATTACATAGGTGAGAGAACAAGGAATGTGATGTATAAAACCTAACTGTCGGGCGAAGAGCGAAGGGTGATATTGTTCGATCCCTGCTTTCGCGTTTTTACCATTTTCAATCGTGCCGCAGAAAGCGAGATCCCGTATGATGACGTAGCAATTCCAGGCATGACAAAGTTGGCCAACTGCATGTTCATCCTTAGGATCGAATTGTCCTGTGAGCCAATCTGGCCCGTAAATTTTCTTTTCCAGTGTTGTCATGTGTAATTGCACATTCGCATATGTGATCACATATGCACACACTCAAGTGGAAATTACATATGCTACAATGGCATATGCGATTTCCGCACATCTGCAATCACATATGCCACATAGGTGAGAATATGCTCTCATATTCGCCAACGGTCAGAAATCTGACCGTTTTCAGGCCGTTGGGATTTTTTTTTTTAAATAAATAAATAAACAAAATATCTATTTTTAGTTCATAAAAGGGCATTCAAAACACTCCTACATGCACTCAAAATTCAAACTCTCTATCTCTATTTTCTACTCTTTTACACTCTTGTTCTCTCTTATATAATTCCAAGGCCCAAGCTCCATCCATATTTCTTTCAAGTTTAAAGTTTTAATCAAGGGACAAGGATTCAAGAATCAAGAAAGTAAAGCAAGCAAGATTCAAGATTACATCGAAATTAAACTCTCTAGAAATCCGAAGGGAGATAATAGAGTATATGGATAAACAATCAAGAAAGAGATGCTATAGTGCCCTATGTCATGAGGAATATATGAAACAAGATACATATGAAGACATAAACGTAATTAATGTAGATGAAGGTAGTCCTACTCCCCCTACTTCGACAAGCCGGTCTAGACCACAACCACAACCAACGGTCTTGAAAAGAGCCCAAGGGCATGAGCCCATGGATAGATGGTGTAGACCACACACCAAGGATGTGGTCGACCAAA
This sequence comes from Magnolia kwangsiensis, assembly GCA_037074715.1. Lineage (NCBI taxonomy): Eukaryota > Viridiplantae > Streptophyta > Magnoliopsida > Magnoliales > Magnoliaceae > Magnolia > Magnolia kwangsiensis. The sequence continues at coordinate 81,754,654 of CM073577.1, read as the reverse complement.
GGGGTTGGGGTAAAGGGTTGGCTCAAAAAGCTTTAGAAAATCGGTACAAAAAAAAAAAAGATAGGAAGACCACTATTCAATATATTGTTAAGTAGTTTTACCAAACCGGCATTGCTTTCAACGTCGTTAAATCGAGAAGCTTCAAACTTATGGTTGAGACTATAGGTCAATTTGGACATAGGCTTAAACCTACTTCATATCATTAAATGAGGGAAACATGCCTCAAAACCGAATTTGATAATCCAAGATCCCTTATAATTGAATATAAGGAATCGTGAAAAACATATAGGCGTTCACTCATGCCCGATGGATGGGCCGATAGATTCGTTCGGTCTCTCATTAACTTTCTCGTAAATTGTCCAGCTGGGACAATGTTTTTGAAGTCCGTGAACGCATCGAATCATTCACATACTAGAGAATACTTGTTTAGCTTACTAGATAATGTAATTGAGTAAATAGGTGAGGAATATGTTATACAAGTAATTACGGACAACGCAGCCTCATATGTAATGGTCGGTCGTCTTCTTATGGAGAAGATGTGTCGTTTATTTTGGACCCCCGTGCATCCCATTGTGTTGATCTTATGTTAGAAGATATAAGTACGTTATTTATAAATATGATTGCAAGAGTTAGAAGAATCACGGTCTTTATGTACAAATACGTCATTCTTCTCAGTTGAATGAGAAAACATATTGGGGGTAACTTGCTACGTCCAACAGTCACCCATTTCGCTACAGCCTTTTTTACACTATAAAGATTACACGCAAAAAAATCAGAACTTAATAGCTTTATAGTGTTAGGCGATTTTACAAGTGGGCCTTAGTCAAAGAAGGCAGAAGGGAAACAGGTTCAACAAATAATTCTTTCGCAAAGTTTTTTAACAAAAGTACTAAAGGCGCTAAAAGCATCCAAGACCTTAGTCACTATATTGCGATTGGTGGACGGGGAAGAAAAGCTTGTAATGGGTTCCATATATGATGCGATGGAGAGGGTGAGAAATAAGAATCATGGACCATTTTAACTATAGAGACTGTAATTACAAGCCAATCATAGATATCATAAATAGAAGATGGGGCAGCCAAATATCATCCCTATTATATTCGACTGCTTATATCCTTAACTCAGCTTGTTTATTTACTTCAGCTGATCCAGCAGAAGCACTAACTATGCATGTGGTTGGATTTATTGATGTGTTGGAAAGAATGATTCCATATATAGAAGAACAGAACAAGATCTCAACTTTACTGGACTTCTATACAAAGAATAAGGGCATATTCTTAAGGCATATTTGTGTCTTTTGTGCATCCTCCTACAAATAGATCCATCAATGACATTATGTTTTTTTTTAATCAAAGGTGGGTTTGGACGATGAAGAGGAAGCCATGACCGAAAGATAGGAGCAAAGTAATGGAAATTTCAGAAGACGTAATACAGAGGAAGAAGGATGAGAATCGTAATGGAAGTGAATATGAAGTCGCATATATATAGGTAATTGGAAATCTACATTAAGTGAGAAATCATGCTTACTGTGGCAGAACGGCTCTTTTGTGACACATGTTAGTATATTATTAATCCAACATCTAGAGGCGGTGCGACCAGCGCGGGTAATAGCGATCGAAGGCAGTTTATATTTGGGTGACACGTGTGAACATGTATGGCAGCATTAATGAAATTATCAAACGTCGCAGTCACTTTCTTTGAATTATCAAAACCCTCTTAATCCTAGACCTAAACCCTAACCCTAAGTTATCAAGTCAAATCCCCTAAATTCCCCAAACCCTAATTCCCTTAATTCACTTCAATTCCCTAACACCAAATCATCCAAACCCTAGTTCCTTTTAATTACAACCCAAATCCCCAAAACTTTCTCATCCAATTGGAACAATTAAGCCCTAATTTCATTCTTCTCCAAATTTCACTAACCCTAGACTTACCCTTATCTTGATTTAGCAAACCCTACATAGTATTAGGTTTTCCTCCTCAAATTAGACCTAACCCTATGTTATTTAGATGTCCCTACATCCATTATATCCTAGTTTTCCGTATTTAATGATCATATAGGATGATGCTTGACAACTTAGCCTTGAACTACATATAAATTCTTCTTGAAATCATGAGATTTGTATTGATGATAGCATGATTTGTGTTTGTTATTAATTAATTTAATTTTGCTTATTGATCTCACTCATTATTTGGCTTCATACATTGGTCACGCATCATGTTAGTTGATGGTACTTCATTTAACATTGTTGGACTTGGTAGTTTAGCATAATGCGTCTTTGTTCTTATCATCTATCTTGCATCCCCCCGAATTCCCCTTTAATCTTTAATTTGTATGTAAACTAACAAAATCTCTAAATTGTTATGTCACATTCTTTCCTTCTCATTATGCTTTCAAGGACCTCAAGATGGGAAGACGATTGCTGGAGGTCATTACATGAGCAACTCAACCCTCCTAGGTAAATGGATTGGCATTTTGGATCGGAGATAGGCAGCTGGTGGATAGAGATCATTGCCAGAAAATATGGCACTGAGGCTGGGGGTTGGTTCTCCCCAACATCTACTTGCTCTGCACAAAGGATGCGGAATCCATCAATCATCTTTTCGTCCACTACCCCTTCACTTATGGGGTGTGGTCATACCTCTTGCTACTCATGATCTGTTTCTTGCTTGGCATGGTGGAGGCGCAGGTCAAGACCATAAAGCTTTCTAGCACCTGACTATCACAATAGTTCTTTGGGCCATTTGGAGAGAGAGGAACAGTTGTTGCTATCAGAACTCCTCATCTTCTTCCTCTTAGGAGGTGGCTTTGGTATCTAGAGATGTCGCGAATTGGTTGTTATGCCTCTTAATCTTTTATTTGTGTTCTTTCTGGCATTTTAGGCTTGTAGTTGCCTATGCTTGCCTTGCTGCCAGACTTTGAGTTGTGTAGTTTGTTTAAGCTTTTGTGTTCTTGTTCTGTTTCTTTTCGCTTTAAGCATCCTTCAATAATATTTTTTTCAATCTTCAGAAAAAGAAGAAAGAAAAAAAAAAAGGAAATATGTTTTGATCTGTTGAAAGAGACAAGTATGCTAGATGCCAAACAAGAAAACACACTAATAGGTCCTCATCACAGGCATGATCCCAACGAAGGAGAGTTATTAATAGATCTAAGAATATATAGAAAATTCGTCGGCAAACTTATCTAACCATCACTAGGCCCGATATTTCCCTCTCTATTAGTGTGGTTAGTTAGTATATGCAAGCTCCCAGAGCTATACATTTAGCTGCGGTCATGAGGATTCTTAAATACTTGAAACATGAACCTCAGAAAGGTATCTTGTATAGATCTTATGGCCATCTTGGGGTAACTAGCTGTTCAGAAGCGGATTATGCAGCGTCTAGACATAATAAGTGGTTGACTATAGACTATTACACTTTTCTTGGTGGTAACGTGGTTACCTAGAATAAGTAAGAAGCATAAAATTGTCGCTCAGTCCAATGCTAAAACATAAAACAGATCCATGGCGCACACAACTTGTAAACTAGTCTAACCGAAATCATTTCTAGAAGAATTAGGGTTTGTGTTTCAAACTCAAATGAAACTACAATGCAACAATCAAGCTACTAAGCATATTGCCACCAATTTAGTGCTCCATGAGATGACAAAGCACATAAATGTCGATTGTGACTTCATTCAAGATAAGAGCTCTCATAAGCAAATTGTCATTCCATATATTTCGTCGCATAATCATATTGTAGAATTGTTCACCAAAGCATTTGGAAAGTTTTAGTTTGAAAAGCTTACATCTAAGTCGGGCGTGCATAATATCTATGCTCTAGCTAAATGAGAGTTAAACGTACATTTTCCAACATGTGGAACCTACGGGCTTCTAGGCTTACATATTTATGTTTGGGGAAAGTTTCAGGCCCATGCTTATATCTCTTTAAGTCGCTCAAGTAAGAGGGGCAATATTGTAATTTCAACAAATACGTGAAAGCAATAATAAAATATAGAGTTAGGACATGTCGAGGCTGTTCTCTCTCTAGCTCTTCCACTCTTCTCTCCATTCCTCTATTCCTTTTAATTTTATCTTTTATTTTAATCTTTTACTACATAGTTATGAATATTGTTGGACCCCTCCATACCATATTTGTATCCTGGATACATCTCTGTCCAAAGCCATACCCATATCCATACCCGAAGGTGTTTTAATGATCACGGCCATAGCAAATGACTATGAATGAGTCGTAGTCACTAGAAAAACTCATCCCTTTTTTCACTTACACACCCCACATGGGCACTTGAACCCATGATCTGAGTTGAAACATTGTGTGTTTACCATTAAGCCATGCAATGAGACCCCAGAATAACTCATCCCTTGGCCATACAATGTGAAACAATATCCATGACATAGAATTGAGGTGGAGTTCCCCTCAATGTTGTTAAATAGCATATGCGATCATGTGCGATTGCAAATGCTTGTGCGCATATGTGATTGCACAATCACACATGCAGTCGCACATTTTTTTATAACATTTTTCAAAAAAAATAAATCAGAAAAATAAAGATAAATTAAGAAAAAAAAATGAATAAATTATTATATGCCATTGACCCTTGAAATACATTTAATTTAAGGAAAATAAAATCAATTATATAATGAATTAAATATTAAGTCATCATACATCAATAATTCTACGTTCTACAATATAGTTAATGCAACACTTAACAAATATGAAATATTAACATTCAACATTCAACACTACATACATCAACAATCAACATCAACACACTTAAGTCAATAAAATGAAGAAGTTATTTATTTATTTTTCATCTAATCATATACTATATACATTGATCTAGTTGCCATTGTGGCATATCACCACCACATCCACTACCATCATCATCCGAGTCATCTCCTTCTTCCACATACACTCCTTCTGTTTCGTCATCATCTGTATGTACTAATACTTCATCAACATCCAATAGTGGATGAACTTTAGTTTGATCATTATTACCATCTCCTCAATCTCTTCAATGGGTTGACGGCTATTACTCACCCCCCAGCTCCCCCCATCCTTCGCCTTCGAATGGTACCTTTTCCAGGTGTCGATCCGTATGCAGCATCTTCAACTTGTGCCCATGTTAGGTCTTCTCCAGCAAATACCAGTTCCTCCGTCTCTACGAGCTACTCGTTATCTGCATCCAACTCATATAAGTAGATAGGGTCAAAGAAACTAGGCTTTTCTTTCCTAGTTTGGAATCGTTCTCGCAATTTTTTATTGTATTGAACAAAAATTAAGTTGTTGAGCTTTTTTTGCTCAAGGTAATTCTTTTTCTTGGTATGAATCTGCAAGAAAGAAAGCACATTTGACATTAACTATTTAGGTAATTAATTTAGCTTAGGCCTTACACTAAAAAATTGAAGTTTACAATTACTAAACAGTCTAGACTTACCACCTCGAACGTGCTCCAATTGTGCTCTCAACCACTGGCAGAACACATGAGTCTAAGAATCCTTATAGCCAGCTTATTTAGAGCTGGATCCTTCCTGTTTGGGTCCACTGCATAAGCAACCTACCAGTCAGCTGAGAAAATAGTTTAAATAGGATAGAGACACTTTGTAGAAAAACTATTTGTAAGACACTAAGACTGACATTCATAGTAGCACTTACTGGGTAATTTCATTGTCCGATGCCTTATTACGATATCTCTTGAGAATATCCCCTCACCATTTTTTATTGAAGTCCAACAAAGTTGAGATTTTGTCTCGTTCTTCTCTATCTGGAATCATTCTTTCCAACACATCAATAAATCTAACCATATGCATAGTACGTGCTTTTGTTGGATCAGCAAAAGTAAATAACAGGCTGAGTTAAGGTTGTAAGCAGCCGAATACAATGGAGATGACATTTGGATGCCCCATATTCTATCTATAATATCTAGAATTGTCTTGTAATCACAGTCTCTATAAAATGGTCCATGATCTTAGTTTTTACCCTCTCCATCGCATCATATATGTAGCCCATTGCAGGCTTCTTATCCCCATCCACCAATCACAACACAGTGACTAAGGGCCAGGATGCTTTTAGCGCCTTTACCACTTGTGTCCAAAAACTTTGCGAAAAGATTGCTTGTCGAACCTGTTTCCCTTCTGCCTTCTTTGACCAAGGCCCACTTGTAACATCGGCTGACACTATAAAGCTTCTAAGTTCTAATTTTTTTGCATGTAATCTTTGTAGTGTTAAAAATGTTGTAGCGAAATGGGTGACTGCTGGACGTAGCAAGTTACTACCAATGTGTTTTCTCATTCGATTGAGAAGAAGGGTGTGTTTGTATATAAAGACCGTGATTCTTCTAGCCCTTCTAATCACACTTATAAATAATCTACCTATATCTTCTAACATAGGATCAACACAATGGGCCGCACAAGGGATTCAAAATAAACGACGCCTCTTCTCCATAAGAAGACGTCTGGCCATTACATACGAGGCAACATTGTTTGTAATTACTTGTATAACATATTCCTCACCTATTTCCTCAACAACGTTATCTAGTAATCTAAACAAGTATTCTCTTGTGTGGATGGCCCGATGCATCCACGGACTTCAAGAACATTGTCCCAGTTGGACGATTTACCAAAAGGTTAATGAGAGACCGATCGGATCTATTAGTCCATCCATCGGCCATTAGTGAACACCCATATGTTTTCCAAGATTCCTTATATTCAGTTATGAAGGATTATGTATATTCAACTTCAGTTTTCAGGCATATCTCCCTCATTTCATGATATGAATGAGGTTTAAGCCCAGGTTCAGTTACAAGTTTAAAAAGAGGTTTCAAATTCTTCAATCTTCACTTCTTGTCTAAGTTGTCTTTACTTTTACCTTAAGTTCTTGACCCTTGACTTGAGTCTTGATCTTGATTCCACAATTATGTAGAATGTAGACATGTAAAGTTGTGTTGTTGTAAGTTGTAAGTTGTAACACTACGTCACTAACACAACACAAACTTGTAACTCGCAACTTGTAACAAAGTAAGAAACAAACTATAAAAAAAAAATAATAATAATAAATAAATAAATGTTAGAAGTTGTTAGAAAACTTAGAACTTGGATATTATGAAACTTTAAGAGAGAATGAGATAGAAAGAGAGATAGAAAGAAAGAAAGAAAATAGATTAGAAACTAGAAAGAGAGATAGAAAGAGAGAGTGGTGGATGTGTTGTAAGATAACTTGGAAAAATTAGAAACTAGAAAGAGAGTTCAATTCAATAGATGGAGAGCTTGGTTGTCTTGTAATGTCTCTCAAATCTTGATTCTTGAATCCTTGTGGATGTATGTACTTGTCCCTTGATTGAAACTTCAATCTTGATTCTTGAAAGAAATATGGATGGAGGAGTGGAGCTTGAGGCTTGGAATTGTGTAAGAGTGTAAGAGAGAAAAATAGATATAGAGAGAGTTTGAGTTTTGAGTGCATGTAGGAGTGCTTAGAATCTTTTTTTATAGAAAAAAATCAGGAAAAAATAAATAAATTCCGACGGTAAGAAAACAGTCAGATTTTTTACTGTTGGCAACTATGCAATTGCATATGTTGTACGCGATCACATACATCGCATATCATGGCACGTGGCATGTGCGATCGCATATGTGTGCACATATGTGCGCATATGCGAATGTGCGATCGCACATGACAACACTAGCTCCCCTATCCATCAATAATGTCCATGGACCCAATGCTACAAGCAATAATCCATTCCTCACCATGTGCCAATTATTTCGTTTGACATGAGAAATGTTGACTCGGCTCTCCCACCCACGGACATGCAATTGTGGCACTAGCACGATGGTTTGGGTTGTGGGTGGTAAGATCAAATTACCTCTTCATGATGAATGGGCTAAGAGACCTCTAACTTGGACTCTCCATACAAACAATATCGTCATTGTAGTCACGCCTATTGTCATCTTCACCAAAAATTGGTCGTAAAGCCTAATCATCGCTCTCTGAATCACTCAAGATTATGCATGTGACACCCTATGCAGACATGATACCTCACTACCAAATTGTGGGCTCATGGGGCTCCTACATTTCAACAAGTCAAACAAGTACTCTTGAGACCTCACTACTTCAGCCATAACTTTTAACAATAATGCTCATCTCTGTTATAGTTGTGGTTGTAGTGGGATGAAGGCATATATCCCTCATCCAACTATGTCGACTTAACACACTTGTAAAGTGGGCCCTCGGCTTCATCAACAAATGCATCTTTGCTAAGGTTTTAAGTATGTGTACAAGGCATCATATCCGAGGTGTCTTGTATCAGTATTAAATTTTTTATTTTTTATTTTTAAAATAAAATCGCTCAACAAATTCAAGAAAATATCCATAAAAATGTAAATATTATAAATATGCATTCATTTTTTGGTTTGAACAGGTTTATGGCAGTGTAACAGTCCACTCTTTCGTGAGAATGTTGCATTCGATTGTGTGATGAATTTATTAACCTAACATGGGAGTGATTGCAAACCTTTTATATTTATTTTTCTACCTATATGATATCAATGATACAAATTTTAAAATGAATTTAATACCAAAACATCTCACATTTACAAGTTTTACTATTATTTGTAGTATTGGTATATCACATACTTTGCAACTCATGTACAATTCATTTCAACGTACAAAGTCTAAAGACTTGTCCTATTACGTAATTTATATACCTAATAATTTGATATCATTCCCCCAAGAAAAAGTTGAGATTAGATTTGGGAGAATAGTGTTCCCAATATGGGGTTGATTTGACAAACCACTTGATCCCACAAATCAACCTCAAATTCATGCAATCTATTGGCACTTACCGCACTAATCGATCGGTGGACATTTATTGGACAGTGAAGAATGAAAAATATCATATGGACCTGTTTCAAAACACAAGTGTTTGCATATTAACAGTTAAAATCGTTCAAACAATTTGATTTTGGGATAAGTGACTTAACAACCACGATCCCATAATTTAATTGGTTAATTTTGAGTTAATATATGCCTCGTGCATCTTTTTCAATATCTATGATATCGACCGATATATCCCATGATATATCTTATATCCCACCTATGCAATATGAAACGCACAAGTAGCGCCGATATATCCCACCTATGCAATATGAAACGCACAAGTAGCGCCGATATATCCCACCTATGCAATATGAAACGCACAAGTAGCGCCGATATATCCCACCTATTCGATCCGATGTGCATTTTTTATCCTCTCTTCTTTTTCTCTCTCTCTCTCTCTCTCTCTCTCTCTCTCTCTTTTTTTTTTTTTTTTGTAAATCATGTTAAATCAACATCAAATGGTTACAAATCCACAAATCTTCGTGTTTTGCATGAAAAATCATGAATTTGGAACTTCAGTTTTGAGATTTGGGGTAGATGGGTTGAGCTGTGGAAATTTGGAAAAAATCAAAATTTCCCAATTTCTCGCAAATTGGTTACAATCTATGTTCAAACACAAAATCAAACATGTACGTAACCTAAGGTAGTGTTTCTTAGTAATTTGGCGATTTTTCAATAAATAAATATTTTTTTAATTAAAAATGTTAACAAATTTGAAATTCCACTTCAATTAGTTGTCAATTGGCCCCCATTTCAGAGTATTCAGGATTGTTTGATGAAATAATCATCACATACTCTTTAATTTTGGGATTTAGGGGAAGATAGGCCGATTTTGGAAATTTTCACAATTTTTTTGAAATCGGAGAGGATGAATACTATCATTATGTTTAGAGAGTATCTTCATCGGTATCATTCTACTATGAGTTGGGCATAGTATTGTTAGTTTGTGGAGCAACAGTACTATGCCGTGTCCCATCAAAATGGAGATGATGATTTTGAGCCACTGCGCAACTCTTTGTAGGTTTGAACCACAACCACACATTATTCACAAGTATATTTCTAGCTTTTTGCTTCTTCTTTTTTGCTTTTAAATGTATTGGTTGTGTTTCCAAACATGTCTTCCTACATTAATGAGCTATATGAATAGACTTTGAATATACTTGCATTAGTTCAATCAAACAACGCATATGTGCACTTGCTTTTTAATGTTTTGATTTGTAAGTGTGTCTTGATGTCTTTTTTAACAATCTCTGAACATATCTACATTTATTGGTGTGTATTGATATCTATAAGTATTAGAAGATGAGCTACTTACCCCAATCTATTCCTTTCGTTCATGTGAATAAACGTGATCCAATTTCACTCGCATGGTGATGATGATAAATTTTGGGCAATTAAGGGCCCGTTTGGACGGGGGGATTGAAAGGGAGTAGGTCATAGTAGATGGGATTCACTCGTCTAATCCAAGGGTGCACGGGCGAGGAGATAAGGCGAATGGCAGTCTGGAGCATTTACTGTTGGATTCGGCAGGAGTGGTGGCGGGAGGTAATCCAGAGAGAACCGGGCGTGTAAGAATTTTTTTGAAGGACGTTTGCCTCCATTGGCACTGCAGTCCTTGAAGACGTTCTCTGTGGACTCCAACCAGCTTTCCTTGAAGACGTTCTCAGAACAACTTCTCAGGCAGGATTCCAGATGAGGTCTGGGAGTCCTGAACCCTTCTCGAGGTATCTCTGAGCAACAATCTACTGGTAGGTCAGATTCCGGCTACCATTGGTAGGATCTCATCTCTACAGAGGTTATTACTGGACAACAATTTTTTTGAGGGTCTTATCCAGAATTCCATTGGCAACCTAAAAAACCTAACTAATCTATACTCCATGGGAACAAATTAATAGGCAAGATCCCTTCGGAACTCTTCGAATATACAAATCCGGTGGCACTGGACTTGGGTTCGAATGGCCTCACCAGTCTCATCCCCAATAGCATATCCCAGCTGAAGCTGCTGGATAATCTGGTTCTGTCAAGAAACCAGCTCTCCGACTAGATCCCTAGAGAGATATGCACTGGGTTTCAGCAAGCTGCATTTCCAGATTCCGAGTTCACCCAACACTATGGCGTGCTTGATTTTCCAGCAAGGAGCTTGTGGCCCCAATTCCGTTAGTTATCAAGCATTGTGCGGTGCTGATCGAGCTTCGACTGCAAGAGAACAAGCTCAATAGACACTGGATACGCTCGGTCGTCCAAACAGACTCATCCATTGGACGCTGGATCATTCCATATAGTGGGATTAGAGACAATCCACTGACTTGCATTTAAGAGCATCGGTTTTTGTGCAATCCACCCCATTACGACCTACTCCCTTTCAATCCCCCCGTCTAAACGGGCCCTAAGGAACATGTCCATAGGATGTGTAGCCAAAATGATGACATTGAGGTGGATGAGTAGCAAGACGAAGAAGGAAAGAATTAGAAATAAATGCATTAGGGGAAAACAGTAGCAGCACCAATACGTAATAAGATGAGGGGGAGTAGACTAAGATGACTTGGTCACTATTGTCATGTGTGGTCGCATATGCATCACGCATATATGTGGGCCGATTGCATTTGCAGCAGTGGCATATGCAATCTTTGCACATATGCGATCTCATATGCCACATGTGCCAGCATATGCGATCGCACATGCGATGTATGCGATCACATACTGCATATGCGATCGCATAATGGCCAACGGTCAGATTTCTGACCGTTTTTTGACCCTTTTTTTTTAATCCAGATTTTTACTCTATAAATATGTATTCTAAGAATTCCTACTTACAAAAAAAGCTCAAACTCTCTCTCTCTCTCTATTCTCTATTTCTCTTACTACATCCTCTCTTACTAAGCACTTTACATTTTACAATCTACATTTTACATTCCACTCCTCTCCATCCATATTCCATTTCCATATTTCTTTTCTTTTCTTTCAACTTTCAAGAATCAAGAGAGTACAAGAAGAATCAAGAATCCAAGATACATGATACATCATACCATCCATATTTAAGAATCAAGATTCAAGATCAAGATTCAAGATCAAGAGTCAAGAGACTCCTCACTCCTCTAGTCCTCTCCAATCTCCATCCACTAAGGTTCTATTTTGATTCATGTATAGTATTGTATTGTATTGTATTTGGGTACTATTCATGTATACATTGGATGGTTTTCAGAATACATCCAAATCAATCAGATACTAATCAATGTTTGGATAGGAGGTATTGTTTGGCATAGTATACAATACGTTATACAGATCAATGTTTGGATAGGACATATTATGTCAGCGCATTGTACAATCTTAATTGGGTCGGGTGGCCTGTTTGACGTATGGAACTTTCCGATTTCTAGCCCAGATGATTTTCACGTTGAAATGTACCAAATGAACAGTCCCGATCTTACACTGCATAGGTACTAGATATCTTGTAATCGTACAAATTTCAAACTTTCATCTGCTGCCGAATACAGCGCAATGAATACGAAGTATTGACTACAAGCCTGTATTCTGACAACACTATACAGCGCTTTCGATTTTTTGGAAATGGTATGAAATCGCATGCATAGAATACGAAGCTTGTATGCTCCTATCCAAAGGCTGAATAATGAGAATATTGGGGAATATTCAGTCATAATACAATACAACGCACTCTTATACGCGAATCCAAACACGCCCTAAGTTTACTAAGTTCTAAGTTTCTAACAACTTCTTTCTATCATTTTTTTTTTTTTTTTGATATTTTGTTTGTTAATTAATTTGTTACTTTGTTAATTGTTAGTTGTTACAACTTACAAGTTTGAAGTTACAAGTTACAACTTACAAGTGACAAGTTACAACTTACAAGTACAAGTATAACAAGATTTCAAGATCAATACTCAAGTTAAGGGGCAAAGGACCAAAGGTGAAGAGAAGATAAGTAGACAACTTAGAGTTGAATTTGGAAGTTGAAAGTTGGAAGTTGGGAACCTCTTTTAGATTTGTTACGTTTGTAATTTTACTTTTATTTATATGTAAATCTCTCTCTCTCTCTCTCTCTCTCTCTCTCTCTCTCTCTCTCTCTCTCTTTCTACAAGTGTAAGTGTGTAACTCAACTCTCTTTTTCTTATTTTCTTTTCCCTCTTCTTCTCCCTTTCTACAAGTGTGTAACTCAACTCTCTCTCCCTCTTCTTCTCCCTTTCAAGTTTCTACAAGTGTGTGTGTAAGTGTAGTGTACCTCTCTCTCTCTCTCTCCCCCCCCCCCCCCCCCCCCCCCCCAAAAGTCCCATCTCTTTAGGCTTTTTACTCTTACTTACTCTCTTAGATCTACTTCTTTCTTACTTCTTAAGTTCTTCTTCTTACTTCTTAGTCTCTCACTTGGTCATGTGCAATAGAGACCAGGAACAACGATGTTTAGAAGGAGAGTTGGTGCAAGTAGAATGCTCTAAACAGAGCAAGGCAAAGGCACAAAAGGATGTGGTTGGAGGCAGTAAGAATGACTGACCTATGGTCTTGCTAAAGTTCTCGCCCTTGATAGAGCAGAACGGCAACAGAGGATTCATCTAGCTGACTCAATTAGTTGGGATAATGCTTTAATGATAATGATGATGTAAACCCAATATATATCTCACTCAAAATAAACATAACTTGTTAGTTGATGGATTGTTTCAGTGAAATGCATCAAAATCCAATGACAAAAGTAGAAAAAAATAATGATAATAAATAAATAATGAAAGCATTAACCAAGATTTTCTCTAAATTGACTACTCCAAATACAATCCATCAACAAAAGCTTATATACATTTATTTTTTTTCGATTTAACTTTTTTCCGCATGCTCAAAGATAAAAAAGACATCAATACACACTTGACTCCCTAAAGAAAATGAAATTTAAAGAGAGAGAGAGAGAGAGAGAGAGAGAGAGAGCTCCTGGTGAACATATCTATATGTACTGGTAATCTGGGTGCCTATATCAACCAATTCATTGTGAATTTCAGGGTCCCTACCTGCACTTGTAAATATCAAATTGGGGAATCCTGATGACAATACATATCGTCCAATATGTATTGTCCCTACCTACAATTGTAAATATCAAAACGAGGAATCCTGATAACAATACATATCGTCCAATATATAGAAACCATGTACAAAACTTACGGAAGATGTTAAACCTATTCTAGAGCTACTTCGTTAAGATAAAGTCAACTAAAGCATTTCATGATCATAGGTACTTCTATAATCTTCTTGTTAGACTATTCTAAAAGCTAACAATTGACAATTTCATTATTCTGCCAAACTACGACAAAAGACAAGAATGCCCTACATGAAGAAAGACTAAACTTCCCATGCACCAAGAAAATTACAAAAGACATCACTCTTTAGTTAACACAACGTTTCAACACTGCTTTCAACAAATGCTATAACATAGGCATAAAAAAAGGGGCAAATCAAACTACTAAAGGATAAAAGAATAATACAAAAAATCGATCGAAGATAGTAGATACCTCATTAGCTGCACCAGTGCCAGGATAAAACAATCCATAATCATGCCTATGTAAAGATATATACAAAACCTAAACAATAACACACCTCCTTCAGTGTGAAATCAACCAATAAGACTGAATATTTAATTATAATAACCTACAATAACAATGACCATAAATTGAATACATAAAAAAAATGCACTAACATGAAATGTTATTTACACAAATAAGAGGATAAATTAGGAAAATACAGCATTTATTATGAAGAATTAACAAGGTAGAAATACAACATTTACATACGCAATTATGCATAAAAGACAAGTAGAAGAAAAAACAACCTGATGGCCAACTAGGAGAATCTTAAGTAGCTACACAATAGATTTACTTTTTGTTTAGTAACAATTTAATTAGTGATTAACAAAGAGAACTACAAAATGGGCAAAGCATGCCCAATACAAAAGGGCACACAATGCAACCTTTCTTATCAAGATCATCAAAAATATTATTGGCCTCTCTAACGACCAAGGCATTTAATAACGGTAATGGTGGCCGTACCAGCCATCCTTGTGGCCATTAGACCCCGTAACTTCCATTATGGCCTAGACGCCCTGTAATAGTCTTTTTTCTTTTCTTTCTTTTTTCACTTGAAGGAAGAAACGATGTCGGCCGCATATCTAACTGTTATGGGCCCATATAAGCACATTATGTCCCTGTATTAGCCTGTTACATGCCCATAACAGACATTATGGGACCATTACCAGCCATTTTTTTAAGAACAACCAATAAGTAATGGGTCCTACCATTACGTTACACAACGGGCGTTATATAACCGGTTTTCAATGGCATGCTAAAAATATGCCATGGAAATACCCATATGTTTCGACAAATCTAACATTCAACGACAAAGATATCCACAGTTGCACACGGAGACCCTAGAGATGACATAATACTGAGACAAATTCAACCAAAATAGAGCATGAAAACTTTGCTGCGTGTCTGTAGACCTTAAAACAACGCCATAATCTCTACTTCATTGAATCGCATATAGGACCAAATATCAAATTGTTTAATCAACAACCACATCTCTAACAACTCCAGTCACTTCTAGCTCTAGATTGCGCCCCCCCCCCCCCCGCACACACGTACTCAGAAGGAGGGCCCCACCATCAATTTGGCTCGATGACGACGTTCAGGAAGGGCCTCCTAGTTAGAAGACGAAGTTTTGGTTCAAGAGAGTGGACCTGATAGCCAAGAAAAGCCCATCATGGGATCTCATGATCGTAGCCCACTAGTCAGATTGATTTCATAATTTAGGTTTTGCTTATTACTGTTATTTAGAACATTATGAACGCTTTAGATTTCTTTGACTAGTTTTTATTTTGGTTTACTTCATCGCCAAGTAATAGATTGCGCACATGGTGCGAGTTTTGGGGTATAGGGTTTTCTTATAAAAAGGCGCCCCTTGTAGCTTTTTTTCATTCATTGAAGCTTAATAAAATTCCTAATTTATTTTTCTGCTCTCTTAGTGATTTATGGAAGAATTCAAAAGTGGGTGCGAAGCCCCCCCTTTTCGAAAGGCTAACTACATGGTATGAAGCCACATCTATCCCCATCTGTCCCTACCCTCTCCCATTTATATATATCATCTTCTATCATTATTATTGTTATGAGTTTCCCAGCTTTTGCAGCTATTCATCCCCCTAAAGCCTGTTTCCAGAATCTGGACCTGTAAGAGGACTAAATCTTCGGCGAAGCACTACGCATCGACCTTATGTCGGATCGTCGTCAAACTTAGAGGGATTGGAGGTCTCCCCTATCCGACCAAGGCCTAAGCTTTGGGGAGGTGGGCTTCCATCACATGTGCGGGCAGCCCACCTACGCACGTGCATTAGCTTCGGGTCATCATCTGCACACAGGAGCTTTCTCCAGGTCAGGTTTTCCTCTGGTTTTCCTTTTTTCATTCATATTTCCTAAACCCTAGCCTTAGTTTGCATTAGCCTTAATTTATTTGCCTCTGTTTTTCATCCTAAGGTTCCTTGAATTGAGATTGGAGAATCCCTTGGATTAGGGACTATTTGCTATGCATGTGTGATTGATTTTTATTTTCCTTTAAGCATCGTTTGGTTTATAATTGGTCCAATCCAAGCCTGCGTAGGCTTGGTCCCGCATAGATTCCCCTTTACTTGAATGTTTGGACTTTTTATGTAAGATATGGAATCTGTGTAATTGTTTCTGAACTAAGGTGACTTCAAGCCTGAAATCTCACACATCATGTTTAATTTCATGTCCCGCATTAGTCAAGCTCCCATCCAAGTTGAGCTTAATCATCACTCAAAACTCTTAAAGAGCTTTCCAAATAAAACAACTATTAGGCACATGCATTCCACATTTCCTTAGCGCACAGTGAAACAATCAATTTGCACTTGCAATGTAGCCGCCCAACCTAGCATTTCTAATCAAGAAGTTGCTCAATCTAGCTTGCATGTGTAGTAGGCTAAATTATCTTTCCAAAAAAGGACACCAATCACCTAAAAAAGAAACATCCTTGAAATCATTTGGAGGTCCATGTCAGTTAATGGCAAGATATAGGTGGGTATGAGATTTGTGTAGATATGGTTGACCCATTCACCAACATTTTATATTAAAAGAATATATTTTAAAAATCAACAAAATTTTCAGAAAAAAATTATTAATAAAAAATATGACATATATAGTTGTTTCCTTGTATCCTGAGATTTCGAGATCAAGCAAGCCTAATACTTTAAACCCATACAAGTATCAGTCACTCATACCCATATCCAGTGTTCACAATATCGATACTATTAGCCGATATATTGACCAATATTATCGTTATTGTTGGCTAGCGACACGAAACAGTAAAAAAAACCCACAGAAAAAGAAAAAGAAAAAATTATGTGTATCGTGCGGTATATTACATGATATCGCACATTTTTCTTGCGATATAACTGATATATCGCACAATATCACGCGATAATTTCTACAATAAAAGGGTCGAGAACATCGGGGTTGCATAATTACCAAAAAATTTGATTTTTTTTTTTAAAGGGGAAAGCTTTCAATCGATGCAAGAGGGAATTTCGGTACCTATAAAAGAAGATTGCGTGATCGGAAGTAGAATTCGGTGGGCCACTCGATCAATTAATAGCTATGCGCCCCAAATGCAAAAATTAAAAATAAATAAATAAATAAAATTTGAATTTCTTGTTTTTTTTTCTTCGAATAAATGGTAGATTTAAACTAGAAAGGAGATTTTGACACCCAATCTACAAAAAATCATGGAGAGAATTGGGTTTCTAGGTGAGAGATTTTAGGGATTTCACAGTTCCAGTTTAGGTTTTGGGGTGAGAGATTTTAGGGATTTCAAATTTCTGGTCCTTCCGGAACCGTATCTATTTAGAAAATGGCTTTAGAAGCCTATTTTATAGGAGTGGGTGTTGGGTATTACCCCCATCAGACTCAACTAGAGACGGATGGTCTTGTCCCGGCTGTGGGGTCCACCTTGATGCATACGTTTCATCCAATCCATCCATCCATTCTGGAAGATAATTTTAGGACATGAGGCCAAAAAATGACACATATCAAAGGCTAAAGTGGACCAGACCCCAGGAAGCATTAGAGATTAAACACATACCATTGAAAGCTTTTTGTCAGGGCTAGATTTTTTCGATCAAGCTGATATTTACTTTTTATCTTCATTCAGGTCCATGTGACCTTATGAATAGGTTGGATGGCAAATAAACATCGCAGTGGGCCCTAGGAAGTTTTGAAGTGTAAAAATTCCATCACCACTGCTTTCTATGGTGTGGGCCCACTCGAGTCTTCAATCTACTGCTTTTTTGGGATCATGTGCTAAAAGGACCTATCAAAATGAACGCGTGGATAAAACATATATACACAGTGGGCCCCATATAGACCTAAACAGATCCGTCCATCTCTTGCTATGTCCTAGTGGGGTATTACCCAATCAACTCCCTTTTCTCGGGAGTGGATTAAGCGTGTTACATGTTAGGTATTACCCTTATTGTAGGGCCCACTTTGATGATTTGATTTATATCCACACTCACCATCCGTTTTTCCAACCCATTTTAGGACGGGTCCAAAAAATACGCAAATCCAAATCTCAGGTGGACCACACCACTTGAAACAGTGGTGATTGAGTATCTCACCATTGTTTCTAGTGGTATTGGTCCACCTAAATTTGGATCTTCTTAAGGTTTGGGATCACACCCTAAAGTGAGATGGAAAAACGGATGGACGGCATGGATATACAAAAAATACATCAAGATGGACCCCACATGGTTAGAGTAACACCCAATAAGGTGTTACCTGGGTAATAGCTAATCCGATCCCCTTTTGACATACGTAGTGGACGTGCTTTGTGGGCCCCACTATGATCTCATGTGTTTTATCGAGTGTTCAAAATATCGGTATCGCACAATGTATCGCACCCTTGGGATACAAATATGTATCAGTTATCGCACGGGATATATCGTTTGTATCGCGTAATTTATCACACTTTTTGGGAAACGTGGGGAAACATTGGCAAAATGGTTGAATTTTTTTATGAAACTTCAGGGATTATTTAAAAATACCTTAATACACACTTTTAAATCATAAAATCTCAAAAAAGAAATGCACATAATAAATTTCCTTTGTGTAGGGTCCTAAGTTGTGCGCTATCCAACTGAACTAATGCAACTATATATTCAAATTGAATGCATAACATTTATAAATATATCAAGACATGTGTGAAAACATAATAAATTCATTTAAAAGCAAAAAAGAAGTTGAAATTGAAAAACATTCTTATTAATGATTTGATTGGTTGTGGCTTAGATCCACATAAAGTTGCGCGGTGGCCCACCTTAATGAATGTGTTGTATATCTACTCCGCCCATCTATTTTCTCAGCTCATTTTAGGATTTTATCCAAAAACTCAAGCAGATCAAACTCTAAGGTGGACCACACCATTGGAAAAAGTGGCAAATGACCATTAAAATATTTTTGTAGGCCTCAAAACTATGGGATCAAACTGATCTTTGTGCATTACCTTCATTTGAGTCTATTTGACCTTCTCAATAGGTTGGATGAAAAATAAACATTATCGTTATGCATAAAGTAGGCCCATGAAAGTTTTTAATGCTGGACATTCAATCATACAACTATGTCCTGTGGTTTGGTCCTCCTAAGATTTGGATCTGGTTATTTTTTAGGACCACCTCCTAAAATGGGTTGGAAAAATGGATGCAAAAAATGGATGCACAAAGTGGATATACAACAAGTTCATCAGGGTGGGCCCCACAATAAGGGTAACACCCACTAAGGTGTTACCGAGGTATCACCTAATCCACTCCCCCTAAAGGGTTTATTTAGCATGCAATCCGCTTCATCAAATCAAAAAGGAAAAAAAGTTGGGGCCACCTCAATGTAAAATGGTATATCTACACCGACAAACCATTTTGGAAAATCATTTTAGGGCATTAGCTAAAAAAATGAGGTAGATCCAAATATGAGGTGGACCACGCCATACGAAACAGTGATCATAGAATGTCTACCATTAGAAACTTGTTGGGGGCACAAAAGTTTTAATTAAGCTGATATTTGATTTTCCCATCATCCGCATCTTATCCGATGAAACAAGGGGCCCTAAAAAGTGGATGGATGACAAATAAATGTTATAGTGCGTGAAGGAAGCTTTTAATGGTAAGCATTAAATCACCTTTGTTTTCTTTAGTGTGGTCCACTTGAAATGTGGATCTGACTCATTTTTCAGCTCATGCCTTGAGCTGATCATCCAAAATGATGGATGGTGTGATAATACTAGTGTTTTAAATATCGACGATATTAGCCGATATATCCCACGATATATCTTATATCCCACCTGTGCAATACAAAACGCACAGGTAGTGCCGATATTTCCCACCTATTCAATCTGGTGAGCATTTTCGATTTCTGATCCATGTTTTTGTTATAAATCACGTTAAACTAGTGTCAAATTGTTACAAATCTATGATTCTTCATATTTTCCATGAAAAACATAAATTTGAAACTTCAATTTTGAGATTTAGGGGAGATGGGTCAAGTTTTGGAAAATTGGAAAAAAAAAAAAAATCGAAATTTCTCAATTTCTCATAAATCAGTTGCAATCTTTGTATCTAAACACAAAATTAAACATGTAACTTGATCTAGTGATTCTTCTTTTACTTTTAAATGTATTGCTTGTGTTTCCATACATGTCTTCTTACGTTTATAAATTATATGAATAGACTTTGAATATACTTACATCAGTTCAATTGGAAAGCGTATATATTAGGACCCCATACAAAGGAAACCCCTATTATGTGCACTTTTTTTGTAATGTTTTGATTTCCAAGTGTGTATTGATGTTAAAGTCCTTTGCCCACCAAAAATACATTCCCATGTTTCCCAACAACAGTGATACATTACCCGATACAACCGATATATCTCATCCGATAACCGATATGTATCTGTATCCCAAGGGTGCGATACATTATGCGACAACAATATTTAAAACATTGCTCGTACACATATCTGACTAGCATAGCTTATCACCATAAGAGCTATTGATGTCAAAGTCCTTTGCCCACCAAAAATACACCATACCAAACTAGTTCCATTTCTATCATCTTGCAATTCGACCATGAGTTGCCCTTGTACATGGACGCAAATGATGAGTTTAAAAAGTCACCCAAATGATTTGTAAATAACATGACAATGTAGTGGCTGTGTGAATCAATAGAAATAGATATTGCATGACTTGGATTCCACAAAGGAGTTCACATTCTTCCTCTAGTTGAACCGCCAGAAGCCAAATCCCGACATGGCCTATTAACCTGGATTCCACAAAGGATGTCCAAATTGGTACGATTTAGGAAATAGAGACTTTCAACCACGGAGACCCCTCAATGTTCTCCTCTATTTTATATCCACAAAAAACAAAATTTTCCAATTCTGGTGTTCTCATGTCAATGATGATGAATGCTTTTTCATTCAAAAACTTCACAAAACTTTTCAAACTGAAACATTCCAAATAAAACATTTCTACCATACATGGATATATCGGTGCATGCATAATGGGGTAAAACCAATATGACTACTTTTTTCAAAACCACTCACCTAAATGGATCTGCTACCATGGGTGTGTATCCTTTCATACCGCCCATGCCTTTTTACGCGTTCTTCTTTCTTCTTTTTCTCCCTTTTGTCCAATAGGTCTTTTTGTTATGTTCCTTTTTCCCCACCATTCTCTATTATAAATCTACTATTAATAGACTTTCCAATTCTAAACTTTCCTAATTTGGAAAATTTTCCCATTTAGGCACGCTTTCCTTATTTAGACCCAAATCTCCGGGATGAGACTAGCATCGGCTTAGATCAGTCAAAATATGGACCAACTATACTCAAAATCGAGGTATTTGAAAGGTAACTAATTTGTACATGTACTTATGGCCACACTATGCATGTGTTTAATGTCCGAAGATGGTTAGATTCGTGAACCATTTAAACTTCAATTTGTACATGTTTTTAGGGCCATACCGTGGTCCATTATTGGGTGGATTTAATGGTCATCAAGTGGCTCATCTTTGGACACTTTTTATGGCCCATTAATGTACAGATTTGTGGGCCATCAAAAGTCCAAATTTAGACTTATTTAACGATTCTCATTTATAGTCCAACTTTAGATGCATTTACGGCTACGGCTCATCCTTGAGTGAACTTTCTCAACGTTTCACGGACCTAAACTGGGTCATTTCTGTCTAGTTTGATTAACGGTTCAGATTGGACCCATTTGTAGGCCGTCACATGTCCCAAACTGGAACATATTCCGGACCATCCAACGGTCCAGATTTGGGCTCAGTTAATGTGCAACAAAGGGGGTCAGATTTAAGATGATATTGTAGTCTTGATATGGTTCAGACGTGGGCCATCTATAGAGCTGATCAGAGGGTCAGATTTGACCCTTTTTGAAGGCCATCAAAACATTCCAAATTGGACAACATTATAGTCCATCCAATGGTCTAGAGTTTAGGCCTGGTAATGTTCCAAAACTGGACAGCTCCAGAAGTGTTTTAGCAGCCCAGATTTTAGACAATGTGGCCGTTCAATGGCCCCAAAAATAATCAGATCTGAACTGTTTGAAGCGTCCAACTGTTGGACAGATTTGCATGCTTAAAAGGCAGTCCATGCTGAACGGAATTCGAGGGCTGATTGAAGCCCAAAACGAGGGGTTTCAAGGTTGATTTTGTGGTTCAGATCTGACCCAAATCCAGGCCATCCAAGGGTCCTATAAGTGGGTTGTCCAATAGCATCATATCTGCACTATTTACAATGTCCAATTAATGGACAGGTTTGCACGTACAACTAGCTATCCATGGTGGACAGTTTTCAAGGCTTAACAAGGTCCCAAAAAAAGTGGATATAAGGTGGGTTTTAAGTATCCAGATATGACCCGAGTCTAGACCATTATAGAGTCCAAAAGGGGGCAGATTCCAACGGTCCAGATTACTTCGAGTTTCAAGGCCTTTTAGAGGCCCTTGTTCTATCAGATTACAGGCCATTTGATGGTCTAGAAGGTCGGATTTGGACACAAGGAATGTCCTATTGATGGATGTCCCATCAATTAATGATTAAAGCACATAAAATTAAATAAATAAATAAAGTCAAAAACTTACCTCACGGGTGCACCTCTCCGTGGAAGGAGTTTTGGTAGACCCGTCAAAAGTCAAAGCATGATGTATTGGGGACAACTCGCTAATGTAACAGAAATTCATAGTTTCTTGGGGTTAGAAGGAAATTATACGAGGTTCATTGAAGGGTTCTCCCGAATTGCCGCCCCATTGACGCATTTGACAAGGAAAGATGTTGGTTGAGTTTATCTTGGATGAGGAGTGCAAGCAGGCATTTTTTGAGCTAAAGACAGCTGACCACAGCACCTATCCTAACCATACCAAATAGTGGTGAAGGTTTCATGAAACCTCCCAAAGACATTTGGATTGTGTTCACATACAACAAAGCAAGGTCATAGCTCATACATCTAGGCAACTCAAGGTGCCCAAGCAAAATTACCTTACGATCTGGAGTTACAGTCATTGTGTTTGCACTCAAAGTTTGGAGACATTATCTTTACAAAGAGAAATTCAAGCTTTTTTCTGATCATAAGAGCTTCAAATATCTCCTCTCAAAAGGAGTTGAATATGTGGTAGAGACGATGGATGAAGTTTTTGAAAGATTATGATTTAACACTTCACTATCACCTAGGAAAAGCAAATGTAGCAGTCGATGCTTTAAGCCACGAGGAGTCGTTGCCCAGATGAGGACCTAGCTATGGAGAATGTTGAACACCATGAAGGACTTTGATGTCCAAGTAGAATCACAACCTATTGTAATACACCTTTCCAATTTAGCAATCCAACCAACCCTCAGCAAGATCCTTGGCTTCAACACTAATTAATCAAAGAGACAAATGGTGGTAAGTCAGAATGGCAAATTGGAGCAAACAGATGGTTGAGATTCCAAGGAAGATTGTGCATCCTTGATATACAGGAGTTGAAGAAGGAAATTATGGATGCAACTCACCGAACAAAGTATATTGTTCACTTAGTAGGAACCAAGATGTATCAAGACATGTGGAGGAATATGAAGAAAGAGATTGCCAATTATGTGCCTCGATCTCTCGAATGCCAACAAATGAAGCCAAATCATCGAAGACCTGCAAGAGCAATGCAGCCATTGCCAATTCCTGTGTGGAAGTGGGTGCATGTCACAATAGACGTCATTATGGGATTGCCAAAGACAGATCACGGTCATGATGCCATGTGGGTTATAGTTGACAGACTAAGTCTGCACATTTCTTTCCATTGCATGTTACCTCCTCCTTAAATGAGTTGGCTAGGTTGTACATTGATGAAATCATGAAACTTCATGGAGTTCTAATATCCATCATGTCCGACCGAAACTCGAGGTTCACCTCTCAATTTTGGAGGAGCTTTCAGCAAGCCATGCAAGTTTCTCTAGATTTCGGCACCACATTTCACCCACAGACAAATAGGCAGACTAAGAGGGTCAATCAGATCCTCAAGGATGTGCACCGTGCATGCATGCAGGATTTCAAAGGAAGTTAGGATGACCATTTGCCCCTGATCGAGTTTGCGTACAATAATAGCTACTAGGTGAGAATTGGTGTGACCTCTTATGAAGCATTGTACGAAAGACCCTGTAGGTCCCACAGTTGTCAGGCAGAGGTTGGAGAAAGTAACCTGATAGGACTTGATTCGATGCAAGAGACAACAGAAAAGTTAGCCATCATCAAAGATTAATTGTGCACAGCTCAGAGCAGATAGAAAGCTACACATATAATCGTAAAAGGGACTTGGAATTTGGAGTCAGATATCATGTATTTCTAAAGGTCTATTATGAACCTCATTATGAGATTTGGTAAGAAGGGGAAGCCAGCACCTAGGTTCATCGAATCATTTGAGATTCAAGAGAAAATTGGAGTCATCACACACACACCAATGTTGTTGCTGCAATTAACAGACGTGTTTCATGTATCATTGTTAAGAAAGTACGAGCGAGACACCTCCCACATCGACTGACAGCCTTTAAAAATCCAAGAAGATGCATCTAATGTGGAGCAACCCATTCGCGTTCTAGGTAGAAAGGAGAAATCATTCATAATAAAGACCATACCTTTAGTGAAAGTCCAGTGGGGACATCATGGAGAAGAAGCGTCATGGGAGCGTGAAGCCAAAATCAGAGATAAAAATACATACATCTGTTTTCACCTTGGGTATGTGAAATTTCAAGGATGAAATTTTCTTTTATGAGGGTAGAATGTAATATACCTAACAAATATAAGGGTAGAAAAAAAAATTTCTTTCCTTACCTGTAATAATTAGAACCTGCCATAATTAAAACCTGCCACATCGAGATGATATGAGTTTGCACTTCCAAAGTAACCCTAATAAGGAACTCAAGTACACCGTTGAACTCTGGAATAAATACGATGTTCCCTATTGCACCTCCATGAACATCCTACTGTTGATCCAACCATTAGATCATAAATCAAACCATCAAAGATGAGCCTTACTTGATGATGATCAATGGTACTTCAACACCCTAAAGCCTCTATTCAAACCAACTGACTAGCCTCTGTTGAGCATCTTACCTAGCGCTTCAACCCCCACCGGTGTTCCACATATCAATGATTATCAATAATATCGCTAATGCAATACCAAAACTGCAAGAGGTTTAAAATTTTCCTACTAAATTTCTAATAACATTGTCAACATTTTCGTTAATATCAATGATAGTTAGCGATACTATTAATATCACATATCACCGATATTTTCATTAAGGTTATTATCGACATCAATAAGATTTTGAGAAGAATCCTTTATAGAAGTTCCCTAGTATCGGTGATACCATCAATAATATCCCTAATACCAGTGATAATATTCCTAATACCAAGCAACATTCGTAAATAGGCGAAAATTGACAAAAAAATGAAAAATCTTCCTAATACCATCGACTTCCTTTTTTTTCTTTTTTCTTTTTTGGAATTTTGTTACTTAGGTGATTTCAATCCATCTTAGTTTTTATTGAATCAAATCTATATTTGGGGAGAAATCTTAACTTGAAATGAAGAAATGCCAAAACTCATGGTCTCGTCCAAAAACTCTTTGGATCGGGTCTGAGTTCGATCTCAAGCTCTGGTCTCGTCCAAAAGCTCTTTGGATTTCTAGAGAAGGCGAAAGAACGAGCAGGAAAGCAAGGGAGAGTTATTGTCATTCACGTTTCTCCTTTTTTGCATGCTACTGAGTCAACTCATTGACTCGATTGATTTCGGTAGTTCCAACAAGTTGCTAGGATATTTCTTGCTAGGTTGCTACATTTTGAATAAAGGGAAAAGAGAAGAAAGGGAAGAAAGAAGAAGAAAAGAGAAGTCTATCGGGTCGAGTTTCCACAGAGTCGAGTTTACTCGTAGGAATTAAGTCATCTTCCAAGATGTTGGAAACATTATGGGTTGGTCCCGAGTTAGATCAAATCAAGTGGCACAAATTTTCTAGCTCGTTGCCGAGTTGATTCACCTATTCACCAAGTCAAGCCATCCTTCACTCAAGTCTTGCCGACGACAGAGAAAGGTAGGCCCTTAAATCCTCTTTTAGCGTATAATCTAAGTAGTAGGCCCTTAAATCCTCTTTTGGCATATAATCTAAGTAGTTCACTGAGCCTTGATAGAATTCCTTGCAAACCTAGGTGTAATTTATCAACCAAAACTAGTTTTCTAGCCTAAACCAACAAGGGGCATGTTATTACGATCTAATAGTGTGAAATGCAATAATCTAGGCCAAGGATTGCTTCTTTAGTGCAAACATTCTTCCTAAACGATGTTGAATCGATATACAACTTGAAAGGTGAGATATCCCTTCAAGCTTTCCTACCTAAATCATACTCTAGTCATAGTTGCGCATTTACTTACATTTCCATTAAATTCCATCTCACCTATGCTTACATTTCATGATTTGTGTAATCTATGTGTTTTTATCATCTCTAGTGTGAAATCCTCATGTGTGTGTAAAATTTAGGATTTATAGTTAGTACTTTACCTACTGTGATCATCCCTGGTAACTTAATTCAAGCATCATGTAAGCTACTTTAGTTTCCGTTTTAACATGTTAATCCTCTTTCATCTCTTATTAAAATTGTTTAGATTACTCTTCATGTTGCCACATGTCTAGCATAGTTAGATTCATTTCTGTTGAAATTGAAATTGTCTTTATTAGAATTATTGGATTAGAAATCATTTGTGTGTGGTTTTATTCTTACGGTGGATTTGGGAACGAATTATGATGTGAAATTGAAATTGTCTTTATTATTATGATTGGATTAGAAATCATCTGTGTGTGGTTTTATTCTTATGGTGGATTTGGGAACAAATTATTATGTGGGGACAAGAAGTGTGGCATTTGTGGAGGAATTATTGTGGCATTTAAATGGATGCAAGTAGGTTTGGAATGTGATTTGGATTGCCCACATCGAGGGCTTAACCGTGACCCAATCCATGTAGGAAAAGTGTGTGGAATCCATTCTTAAATGTACATGTTGAATGGATGTAAACACACCCATTTGAACCATAGTTGTCCTACTTCGATATGGATTAGATAACTGGATGATTTGAGACTTGAAATCATACAGGATTCCCGGACCACGAGGCACATGTATGTCGTTAGTGATTTCCGGCTAGTGGGGTCAATGTATGTCTCTTATGATTTTTGTCTTAATGTCTGTGACTCCCACATGAGACCGACATATGTCCCTTGTGATTTTCGAATGATTGCGTGGGAGATCACGCATGTCATGGATTTGTCCTTTATGTGGTATCCTTGTATGTTGGTTGTCACATCAACCACAGGAAAAGGGAGAATGCAGAAGTTGATTACACCTTGAATCTTAGTTTGGCCTATTTTGATTTTGGGCTTAATCCCATGATGTGTGGGATTTGAACGTCACATGCAATTTCTAAATCATGATATTGTTGTATGTCACTTTGTGATTTTCGGATAATGATATCATTGTACTTTGCTTTGTGACATATTTTGATGCCTTAGTACAGGTGACGAACCCTTTTTATATCCATATATGGACTTGTACCTATGGTACTTATCTTTTTGAATTATAGAATGATGATTTAAAAGGCCACTAAGTTTCTAAGTTTCCCCTATTTGGTTGTTTTGTAAACCAAACTAATAAAGGATTGGCTAATCATGCATTCATAGCACTTATGACACCATTGTACGTCACTTGTGATTTTCAGTTCACGTTACCGTTGTACATCACTTTGTGATTTCCGGAAAATGATGCCATTGTACGCCACTTTGTGATTTCCGGGTCAGTTCATAGAGCTCGCCGAATGACACTATTGTATGTTACCTTGTGATTTTCGAGTCATTGTATGGTTGTTCATTTGCAACGTGAGTTCTGCTCACATTGCCAATTGGATGCGCATCTTGATGCGGGACAACTAACCACTTGCTCTAAAAGCTCGAACCGATAGAGTGGGGCGAATCAATCCCTTTATCTCATAGCCCAAGCCCCACATCCCATGGGGCGGACCCCATTCGCGAGCCCCATTTCATAGAGCTCACCAAATGACACCATTGTACGTTACCTTGTGATTTTCGGGTCATTGTATGGTTGTTCATTTGCATCGTGAGTTCTGCTCACATTGTCAGTTGGATGCGCATCCTGATGCAGGACAAGTAACCACTTGCTCTAAAAGCTCAAATCGATAGAGTGGGGCAAATCAATCCCTTTATCTCATAGCCTAGGCCCCATATCCCATGGGTTAGGTCCTCAGCCGAACCCCATTCGTGAGCCCTACATCACGTGGGTTCTGCCTCACATGGGTGGGGCCCGCCACACAAGGGTCCCCCACCTCGAGTGTGCCTTGCATCCCACAAGCCACCCCACTCGAGCTCGGTGTGGAAATGCTCCAAGCCACCACAAGAGAGCCCAGTGTGAAAATGTCTAACACCCCGTACTTTTCAGTACTCGGGTGTTACCACAAAGACCTAGATTAGTATAAACATGTATCTAACTTAATTGAATGTTCACCTACATTCTAGCCTAAATCAGACCGATAGGAGTAATCTTCATCCATAGATCGAGACATCCAATTGTTCATCAATACTTGGACAGTCATTGAACCTTGTTAGAGATAAATCAAGCCATTCATTATCAACATCGTGTCCTGGATCACCAAACCCATCATTCAATCTTAAGGTAGACCATACATTTGCATTAAGACTCCTCTAAGAAACCATGGATCAATCACCGCTCATCAGATCCACAACGTTCTGTTGATCGATCTAATAATGATTTCCCTAATTCAACCATCGGATTATAAAATCGACCATAAACTGCTTGAGTAGTAGATGTGCCTAAGATTTGGACATTTGGCTCAATAAGACGTGATTCAAATCATTGATGACTCTAATCAAAGGCAAGTCCTACAAAAAAATAAATAAATATCTATGTTTAGACATATAATAATAATGGACGAAAAAATAAGTTTAAAAGTATAATAATGTAAATAATATTATTAGAGAGACTTTAATAGCAATAATGGTATTGTCAACACATATAATAGGTAGGCTTGAACACACAAATGATCCCCAGGACTCTTTTGGCCGTTGATATTCAAATTGGGATCAATCCAATCATTGGATCAGTGAAGATCAACAAATATGATGAAATTCTTTGGTGTGGCCCACCCAAGCATTGAATATGTCCCATCTTCGGTTAGAGGCTCTGATTGGGTCCTCTAAAGTGAATGGATGGAGTGGATTTCACTAAGCTTCACTATGGACCCTGCCCATGGCTTGTGTGCACAAATGGGGGTGTACCCGCGGAGCACCGAACCGGCCAGCCCAGTCAAATGGCGTTGACCCAACAAAACCCATAAAAGAGAGTTTTCTCTCCTTTCTTGCTTTCCCGCCAGCGAATGTCCGTCAATTTAAATTTTGGCCCACCACTTGTGATCGAATGAGAGATCCAAACCGTCCATCTTATTTGGATAGTGGTTCCGACCAAACCCCCACCCTTTTCACACGTTGACATATGTGTGCATGCACACAATTCCCTGCACAATAGATGCGTGCGTGCGGCGTTTTCCGAAAATAGAAACCTTGTATCTACCATGCTAGCGATCCAAGAGCTCTTCTACACCATCTCGACCGTCTATTCAAAGCAATCTCAGCTCTCCAACCAACCCTCGGTTTAGGTTTTCACAACTAATGAAAAGGCAGAGATAATACTTTCCCGTTTGTGCGCTGTCAGGATCCTAACTACCCATCCACTTCTAGAAGCCACTTCAAATTAATCTAAACCATCCAAGTTAGGATATATAATCCTAGATAACCCGAAAACCCTAGCTAGGTGGAGAAAAACTGCAGCCGCAACTGTTTCTTCTCGATTTTTTCAAAATTGAGCTGAGAGCTTCCAAGCTCGAAACCACCGAGGAAACCTCCATAGAGGGTCATTTTCTTCCTTCTTCAATCTTCATGGGATACATCAGAGTCGTCCGAAAGCTCCTCCTTGAGGAAATAACCACCGGGTCGAGATCCGCCATTAACTCTAAGTCATCGTCCTCGTCGAGAAACGTCAACTGCACCGTCGGGTGAAGTTGCTGATCCATCCATTGGGAGGCCCATCTAGACATCAATCCATTACTGTATATCAACCAAGATCCATCAATGAGTAGAATCTAGAAGCCAGAGTCGAAGGAAGCTATGCGCGATTTGTTGCCGAACCGTGCTAAGTCACCGAGTCTCTGACCAAGCCACTCTGGATTTGTGTCAGGTCTGGTTGGATCCAGATGTCTTTTGAAAACACACACACAGAGTTTCAAAGAAAATATAAAAAAGGGAAGAGTGGAAGTGAGAACTCGGTTGACTCACTATATCAATATCGAGTCAAATGGAGTCGACTCGCTGAATCGAGTGATGTTGAGATCTGGCTTCAGTCCAGATCTGATTTGTCCCTCAGCTAGAAGGAGAGGAGGGGAAGAAAGAAGGAGAGAGAGTAAGAGAAGAGAAGGTGAGGACAAGTCGGGTCACAGGTTGCTACCAAGTAATGGATTGTGACTTGCTGCCTAGTCAAGGGTCGCTGACTTGGCTCGTCTTCACTAAGTCGAGCTGGGTTGAGTCTGATTGAGTCTAAGATAGCTAGCTGAAAGAGTAAGATTCCGAAAAGAAGAAGAAGAAGAAGAGGAAGAAGAATGAGGGAGAGAGGGAGTCGTGACTGAGTCAACGACTCGATTCAGTGAGTTCTGCCGAGTCGGGACAGGTTTGGGGCGAGCCTAGTTCGAGTCTAGGCCCATCATAATGATTATTATTATCATGTTATCTAATATTAATAATATCGTTAATGTTAATGGTGATTTTGTAAATACCAATATTATTAACATCATGATCAATTGTACATCAATTAGAGTTCAAATCCTAAAATCTAAGCCTAGAACTAAACTCGAAGATGAAACCCTAAATATAAATAATCCAAACCCTAAGTTATAATCTTAACTATAGGTAGTGTGTAAAACTTGGATCTAACCGTACGATTTCATAATTCATGGTAGGATTCAATTATAAGGGAGACGCACTTCCTAGCGACATTAGTAGGCGATTCAATTCGTAAGGTGATCACTTTCCCCTTGGGCTTTCCACTTTCATGTTAGTTTAAGTGATAGTTTCCTTTTTATTTCTTCACTGATAATTGATATCCCTATTTCATGATTACTTAGTGTTGTTTTTATGATAGATCCTCAAATTATACGTTCAACATTTATCTTGTATAAACAATTACATGTTGCACTTGAATATCTTCTCATGCTTGTGGATTGTCTATGAAACTTTGAATTGCTACATCAATTAGTGGAAAACTGCACTTATATATATATATATATATATCCATATTTGAGATGCAACTTGATTAATTGTGATTACAATGGACCCTCAAACTAGTAGTCATTTTGTATGTTGGATTAAATGGAATTTTGTTGTGGACTTGCCATATTGTGGATCGTTTGTGTTTGTGGCTTTTGGGGATAATCCCATTTTATCGCATCCTTTGATGGAATTTGCCCTATGGGGCTTTGATTTAATATTAGCCCCGTGTGACTTGAATTGAATATTTGTCATATGTGGCTTTGATTTAATATTAGCCTCGTGTGGCTTCGATTGAATATTTGCCCTATGTGGCTTTATGGATTACCCCATGTGGCTTTGATTTAATATTTGTCCTATGTGGCTTTGATTTAATATTAGCCCCGTGTGGCTTGGATTGAATATTTGCCCTATGTGTCTTGATAGATTATTTTCATATAACCTTGCAATGATAAGTTTTACTTGTTGAAATATAATTGGCCACTAGTTGAGGAGGTTACCATTAAAGATCCTAGTGTTAGAGTCTCATAAGACAGGGATGGTGGTATTAGATACTATGCCCAAGCTGTTAGCCTATGTTGGGTGACGAGCCTTGAGCTTTCTTAAATTGGTAGTTTGCAATTGGAATAATAACGTAGGCATTATCGGGTGCCTAGTCGATTGTTTGGAAAGACCAGTATACTGTTCAAATGTCTAAATTTGTGTGAGCTTGTCACTTGAGCACGTACTTGTTGTACTTTCGCTGGTGACTAGCCACTTTGAGGTTGCATGTGGGTTTCGCCCCACTCATAGGTTTTGCCCAAAAGCCGGCTAGATGAGCATCCCCAGGCTGATGTGCATTCAAGCATCCATGCATTTAAATAAGATTACATCGTGGATTGTTTTGTATGTTTTCTTGTTTAAGCTATACTTAACTAATGTGGTGGTGTGTAATCTTAATGGGAATTCACATTGAGTTGGCCACTCATTCTTTGAATATATAATTGTACAGATGATGCAGGTGACTTGAAAGATATTTATGTTCAGCCTGACGAGGAGCAAGATACAGATATTCGGGATGTCTAGCCGTATCTGCTCTAAGAGAAGCTATGTAATCTTACAGCTCAAGCTTAGCTGCACTTTATTCCTTTTCATATGTTAGATTGTTTCATTCCTGTATTTGTCAGCATTGAGACATTGGTTTATATAAGCCCATAGGGCAGCCAATCATATATTCCAAATGTGTATGTAAACTTTCCTTTATACTTGATTGGTTTCTCTTTCGTTGAACTGTTAAATCTGAAAAAGAACACACACACACACACACACACACACACATGAAATTTGGGTTATCTTTGAAGGTTAACACTCGGGTTTTCGATAAACGAGTAGTATACTCGAGTTTCAAGGACCGGGGCATTACAAAATGCCAGTGCATTAATTATCCCTGGTGAGGAGTCTCAAACATGAGACCTCCTGCTCTAATACCACTTTCATGTAGGACAACTAACCACTTGCTCTAAAAGCTCAAATTGATAGAGCATGGTGAATCAATCCCTTTATCTCATAGCCCAAGCCCCACATCCTATGGGTTAGGTCCTCGATTGAACCCCGACCCCACATCACATGGGTTCCACCTCACACAGGTGGGGCCTGCCCCACACAGACCGCCCACCCCGAGTGTGCCCCTGCATCTCATAAGCCACCCCACTCGAGCCCAGTGTGAGAATGCCCCTGCATTACATCCCCAGGCTCATGTGCATCCATGCATATAAACAAGATTGTATTATGATGTGATTATTGTGATTGTCTTACTATTCTTATCAATTATACTTAATTGAGATGATGGATGTGAAATCTTAGGGGGAGATCTTCACTGAGATGGCCACTCATTCTTTAATGTGTATACACACCAACAGATGACTCTGGAGTAGAAGACTCTCAGGACATGAGAAAGGAAATGATAGAGGAGGCGCCATATTTCAGCACAGCCAAGCTATTTGAATTGAATCAATAGCTAGCCCATTTCATTAGTAGTTAAACAATTTTATTACATATATTGTGGATTGTAATAAGTTCCCATATGGGTGGGACGTGTGAATGTTGTAATGGATTGGTTTGTTTCTCAAACTTTGGTATTTCATGCTTCCGTTGATGCCTGCCATGTGAAATGAATGTGAATGTGGTTGAATTCGAGACAATGTATACATGTGTGTTATCGTTAACACCCGGGATTTCGGGAGTCGAGCATCATACTTCAGCCATGAAATTCATGGCATTACAACATTCCATTACCCTATTCGCTATTTGAAACACTATCGTTCCATAACGGCCATTGCATAATAGTTTCTAAATACCTTGGTCATAAGGTGGGTGTGAGAGGCTAAAAGTATGGAGGCACATTGAGGAGAAAGGTGGGACGTGTGTCACGAGGGGTAGTGTGTGAATGTGGTGGGGAAGGGGGGGTGTTGGTTGTAAGGAGGTAAGTGTGAGGAGAGGTGGAGCAAGTGTCGCCCATTGGGAAGGAAAAGGAGCAACAATGAGATTGTAGAGGAGATTTTCCTCGATCCTACTGATGAGGTTGTTGAGAGGACTAGTTAGGCTTGGATCATCGTCGTTGAAACTAAGTGGGGCTCACCAATGATGTCATGTTGAGATGCATCCGACTAGCTTCTTGCATTTATATCTCGTGGCTTAGAAGTATCTAGATATGGATTGATGCCATGTAATTGTAAGCCCTTGCAGAGATTGCCTCTAGACCAAGTAAACGGAGAACAAACGATTGCCTAACAGAGTTGGGCCCCACTAGCCAAGGCAAAAAGCCAGCGGCACCCATCTTTGGCATGTACGGGGTCATCGCGGCGTGATGAGACAAGCGACCAATTAGGTTGAATTGGGAGCCTTTGTAATCACGAAGAAAGGTTAGGAGAGACCTTCTCCTTCCAAGTCTAATGGTATGCCCACCAAAGCTCCAACAAAGATAAGAATCTTTACCCGTACAAAGAGAAGGAAGCTCCCTTCAAACATAGCTTGATTAACATCCAAAACTCAATCAAATTTCATTGCGATCTCAATGATGAAAGTGCGACAAGGTGAGTACTCAAACCCCGAATATCCTCAGCCAGACCCCTCGATTAAGGGTGACTTTCATGGAGCATTGCTTCTCGATCCCGGAGATACAAAGGCTCATGTGGAGGCAATTGTCCCTCGTGCAAAAGCAAACATCTTTGGAGTGAAATATCAATAAGAATCTGGTTGAGGATAAGTTGGCAACTCGAGTCATAGACAAATAATAGGAGGTTGATTGCATAGCGGTGATTATATATAACCAATTGATATGATACATTATTTTCATTCAATAGCTAGTGTGAGGGCTTGCTCCAACAAGTAGCATTTTAATTAATGGTTCTAAAGTAGTAAACAAACATAAGACCTGCAACCATATAGTTTCTTGCTATAGCAACCTACCTTCTTTCGAAGGTTGGATGACGCCTAGGCTCAACAATCTAGACTTCCCTCAAATCCCTGCCAAGGAAGCCAATGCTATTGAATCTCCATTCTCTGACGAAGCAATTAAGGAGTCAGTGTTCTCCCTTAGCAGAGACAAGTCCTTAGTCCACATGGATTCCCTTTAGCTTTCTTCCAAGTTTTCTATGACATATTTAAAAGGGTTTTGGTTGGATTTCTTCTCTTCTAGTCGTTCATCCCAAGCTAATGGGGGCTTCCTTCACTGCTCTCATTCACAAAATTGAAGGAGCGGCTGATCTGAAGGATTTCTGGCCTATTTGCCTTCTAGGAGCCCCTTACAAAACTTTGGCCAAAGTGCTCGCGTCTAGGCTTCAGCCAACTCTTTCCAAAGTGATCTTTGAAGCTCAGGGTGCTTTTCTAGCTAATCGACAAATGCTTGATTATGCCCTTGTAGCTCATGAATGGATTGACTCCCATCACTGGGAATGGAAGAATGGTCTGTTTTGTAAGCTTAATCTCAAGAAAGCCTTCAATTGTTTAGACTAGGATTATCTGGATTATCTTATGGGCGGTCTCAGCTTTGGCCTGAGATGGCGCAATTGGATCAAGGCTTGCATCTCCACAGCTTCCTTATCTATTTTAGTTAACGTCTCACTTAAAGATTTCTTTTCCTCTTCCAAGGCCTAAGAGTCCTGCTTTCGCCCTTTCTTTTCGTCATTTCTGCTAAAGGTCTTAGTAGAATGTCAAGGAAAGGGGAGTAGGCTAGTCATATTAGTGACTCATTCTAGCCCTCTGTTTCCCATATTCAATTTGTCGATGACAAGCCTCTTTTTGTGATGCCTCAAAGGTAATCGCCAATAATCTAAAAAAAAATTGACCGTTGCTTCGAGGCTATTTCTAGTCATAAGAGCAACCACTTTATGAGTGAGATGCAAGGATAGCAAAGGCATTTTGGCTATAAGGCCAAAACTTTTCCATCTTTACATCTTGGGCTTCCCCTCTATATTGGCAAGCCTGCCAAGCACCGCTAGGACGTGGTCATTGAGAGAGATGCATGAAAGTTGTCTCCAAGGAAATTTCATTATCCGTCTCTTAGGGTTCGTCTGACACTCATCAAAGTGGCTCTCTCTAATCTTCCCTCTTATTTCCTCTCTTTATCATTGCCCGAAGTCCATATAATTTAGGCTCGAAAGTTTCGGAGAGACTTTCTTTGGAATGGGAATTCTAAAGGCCAGAAATTCCACCTTCTTAGTTGGTATAAGGTGCCCAAGCATTACTCGAAAAGGAGGTTGATGCAGAACACATGATTTAATGCTAGCATGCAACGTGGAGATTATGAAAGAGTCCATAAAATAATTCAATTATCAAAAGATGCTAACCCACTAAGTAATTAAGAGTAAATAATAGGAAATAAAATCTGATTTAACCTAAATCACATACCCGCATGCTAAGAAATCACATAAATCAATTAAAACTAGGCCCGATGGAAGGATAAAACTTCCAATTTAGCATAGGCATGTTACACACTCAATGGACACATTTATAGGTTTTATGATTAAGGTTAGGAATGGGAAAATCTGAAATTTGAAGAAATAGGTTCATAGGAATTGGGGATTTAGGAATTAAGGTTTTTAGAAATTGAAGAAAATAAGAAATTCAAGATCTAGGCTTTAGAAGGTTGTAATGGATGGGAAAAGAGGAAGACAAGAGAAGAAGAAGAGTAATACATTTCGAATAAGAGAAAGAGGAAGGATGTACCTTAGGAAATCCACCATCAAACAAGCTTCTAACCTACCACAATTCAATTAGAATGAAGGGTTTCTCACAAACTTTAAAACACAGAGGAAAATTCCTTTACACATCAGAGATTCTCTCTTTTTTTCTGTCTTCTCAATAACACCATTAGGGTTGGAACTCCACCCCTCGTGCTTTTATAATTAAAAATTCATAATAAAAAAGTTATCATAATTACAACCATACCACTCACTTAAGTGCAGTGGCCCATCATCCAAAATAAGAAAAGTAAAACATTTATTATCAATCTCAACCATCAAATAAATCATAAAAATAACAAAAACATAAAGAAAACAAGATCAGAGTCCAAGGGCCCATATCTAAAAGATTTGATGACCCAATGGCCTGATCGACAAAATTCAATGGTCAAATCGGCACAAAATAGAAATCATATGACTAAAATGGTCTCCTAAGCAGCCCACATGCATCATTCCAAAGTGGGGTCTTCCTGATGCACGTCCAATGCCTGTGGGGTCTTCAAAATGGGACCCCCGATGGGCCCCATCCGGAACTCGTATCTCATCCGCAAAAAAAAAAGTTGCACTGATGTGAGTGGTTGTATCCGTCTTTGGTACACCCAAGTAGGTCCTCTAATGTCCCCATCAAAGGTGCTAGTATATGAGTTCTAGAAAATATAAACCCTGCCCTCCTGGTTAACTGGGTTTGGCACTTTGGTTCAAAGGCTAATAAGTGGTGGAGGGAGATTATTGCTTGCAAATATGGCACAGAAGCAGGAGGGTGGTTCTTTAAACCTTCCTCCCTCTATAGAGCCTCGGTGGTTTTAAAGGCCATAGCTGTCCTCAAGCCTCTAATGCTAAATGACTCTTCCTTTGCCCTCGGAGATGGGAGGTGTATTCAGTTCTGGCTAGACTAGTGGATCCCCAAGAGGCCTCTTCATTCTCTTTTCCCAAGTTTAGCCAAAGTCGCCTGGAACCTATGCTCTTCAGTGGCTAATTGTTTCTCTAATGAGAAATCTGTGATGTGGTGCCTCCTTGCAAAAATTTTTGTCTGAGATGAAGTTGGGTGAATTTCTAGACCTTCTGATGCTCCTTACGAGAATTCAGCCTTCTCTGGGTGTGAAAGACTATCTCAGTCGCTGTCACACTTGAATTACTTCTCGACAAGGTCATTGTTCTTGCATCGTAGGTGCTAAGCAACTGCTTTAAATCCTGCTTTCACCTCCTTTTTCTTGTCGTATGGGAGGCCCACTGAAAGTAAATGCTTTCGTTTGGTTTCTAGCAAGGGGAAAAATCTTCACTATGGAGAATTTGCAATGTAATGGTATGGTACTCCCCATAGTCCATCAATCACATCTTCATTCACTGCCCCTTCACTTAGGGGGTGTGGTCCTCCATCTTAGCCAAATTTCACACCTCCAGGACCTTGCCAAGTGCGGTTGTTAACTTATTGTCCACATGGCACAAGGGTGGTGTCGAAAAAGATCTCAAGGCTACCTGGCATTTGGCGATTTTGGCAGTTATTTTACTTGGAGAGAAAGGAACAATCATTGCTTCTAAGGCCTTTCTTCTCCTTTCTCCAGGGTGGCGAATTCGATACTTTGTGATGTAGTGGAGTGGTCGTTTGTCATCAAATATTGGATCATTGTATTATTCCTTCCTTGGTATGTAAAGGCCTGGCTCCCTGGCGTCTGTCTAAGGCTTCTAGTCTGTCTTGAGTTGTATAGCTGGCTAGGTCTTTGATTGGTTTTATTTTCCTACCCTTTTCGCTCCTTTTGTTTAGGTCCTTCATTGTTTTGTATTTTTTTTTTTTTTATTTATTTATTTTTTTTGGTTGCCTTTGGCTCCCTTTAATAAAGTTCAATCTTTTAAAAAAAGTGTCGAAGCTCGCTCAATCTGTGGGTGGAGACTGCTTCCTAAACTTCATTCTGTGGGTGCAAAAGTGTTAAAGCTCACTCGATTGACTTTTGGAGATCATTTCCTGAACTTTTATCAATGAAACTCCAGGCACAGGGGGCAATTTTTCTTTGGTAGTTGGTGGATTAGTTGCATATCTCTGTAAGAGTTATGTCTGGCGGTCATTTTGAGCTTGTAACTTAAAGGGACGCTGCTTCTAGAGGAGAGGAGGTTTCTAGACATCTAAGTGATGCTCTTTTGAAGCCATACAACTTATAGGATCCGACCATCAACGTGTTGGCTATTAAGGAGAAAGATATCTTCATGGGCATCATCTTTATAGAGAAATTGAATGAAGGCATAGCCCTTGCTCCAGCCAGCTTGGTGATACCATAGGATGAACATATCAAGGAGATAACCGTAAGCTCAGAAGATGTCTTTCATGTCATCGGGGGAACATGGAGAAGGGAACATCATGTCCAAACAGGAAGAAAAGACCATTGGATTTTTTTCAACCTTCTCACTGCCATCCAACCGTCACCTTCATTTCTCTTCATTGTGTCGAGGACAAACTGAGATGCAAGTGTTTAAAATGGAGTCTTCCCAAATCAAAAATACCTGCTAAAGAACGGTCGGATTGCATTCAAACCTAGGAGAATTGTTTAAGAAAATATGAGCAACAGTTATAAAAGTATCTTATTACACCTAAACAAACTCTTAAACACAATAAAAGCATACACACAGAAATCTTATTTGGTTGTATCTTAGAGCTCACCGATCTGTTTCCATCAAAGATTTCTTGTGTACCATTGCCGTGGTGTACATCCTGCAAACAAAACAAAAACAACAAAGTTTGCATAATTTCAAGGCATTTCATGCATCATCTTTTCACCATGCAAACTGGGTTTGACTCACAGAAGATGTGAAAGACGGAGGAAATAAACATAATTGAGATAAAGTACCAAGAGTCATCAATTTTACCCAATCAACAATTAACACTTTCTTGGCACCTGCAGACTGCGCTGCAAATGCAGCAACTGCTGCATTATTGTGGAGACAGAACCCCATGGCTTGTTTTATACCCGCATGATGCCCAGGAGGCCTGACCTGACTCATGCAAGCAACTAAATTAGAACCAAGTGTATTCAAGTGCTGGTGATGGTCATTCCAATACGACCACCACACAGAAAGTTACAGGGTTTTAGAAGAATAGAAGGGATCTGACCTACCAAAGCAAAACCGTTCTTGGCTCGTCCCGACATAATTACTGTAGCAAGATCCGCACAAAGTCCGGCTGCAAGTCTTGCAGCATGTGCTGAATGCTCATTAGCATATGTGTCTGGAGTGAAATAGCTGTCACTCAAATGCAAGGCATCAAACTCTTCCTCAACTATATTCATGTACGAAATATGAGAAGCCTTTTATGCGAAATCCACTCATAATGAATTGTAAAGCTGAGATTCAAGGAGACCTATTTTCAAGAACTATTCTGTTTGTTAGATAGTCTGGATTTCCATACTTTGTTTTATTTATTAATGATTACTGTCAATAGTCATAACTCATAAGTTCATCTATTTAGAATCCAGTGATGCAATTTTTCAAATCCTCAGAGTACTTCATGCAATGGCTAGAAATGAATAATTGCTCGATAAAATCATTAGCCTTACAATGGTTGGGAGTAATTGCAACATCAGTTTCAATGTTAATTAGGAATAGGCATTCAATCATCATGACCGTACACCCCACAACAAAATGGAGTTGCTGAACGAAAGAAACAATGCTTTCTGGAGGTTACCAAACCATTACTTATTGATAACTACCTGAGATTTTTGTGGTCAGATGCTTCACTTAGTACTTGTCATCTCATCAATCATGTGCAGTCTTCTTTTAAAGAATAATCTCCCTTTAAAATTCTGTCCAAAGACAGACCCATTTCTAATACTGTTGTGTATATCGAGATGTGTCAGTTTTTTCCACAACTTTTGAGCCCCAAAGGGAGGAAACTTGATCATATGCCTTTTTATTTATTTTTTGATGGATTTGATCATAGGTCTGTAAAATGCATTTTTCTAGGTTAGGCAAGTACTCAGGGTAGGTATAAGTGTTGTCAGCCTAGCATAAGGACAGCGTGTTGGGTAAGCCTCCAAGGATATGATTTCCCTTGAAGTTCCTTTTTCTTTATTGATGAAGGAAAACAGACTGTTTCTTCCTTTTCTTTCCTTCTTTCTTTCTTTCTTTCTTTCTTTTTTTTTTTCGGATGGAGGAAAAGGAACTAAGTCACATTCTCTATCCAGAGAAACAATTGATGTGAATAACTCTATTCCCAAAACCGACGTTTGTAGTTCCTAACTTTTGCAATCTGTCAGAGGTTAAAATACAAAACAATAACATACAGGAGAAATGTTGTGAGGAAGTTCCTGAGGATATTATCAATTACAAATGGGAGACCAAAAAGCATTAGTTAATGTCTCGTGTCCCCTCCACTCAACAGGCTTCAACCATATTCAGGTTAAGGGCATTGCCAGGGTCCTTACTCTTGCTACGGTGGTAGACTCTTAGGAGTTTCAACACTGGGTCAAGGGCTTGAGTACCCATAGGTGGTGAAATTCCACTACGGCATGAGTGAATTTTACGGGTTCATTTTGATTTACTAACTCTTGGAAAAGAAATTTGTTGTACTCGGCTACCCCCAGGAATTTGTCATCAGGGGGGAAGCAAAAGCATGCTGCCATCAAAAAGAACATTTACAGGCTTAAGCAGTCTGCTGGAGGTGGTTTCCTCATCCAAACAAACCTGTAATAAGCACTGGATTTTCTTGGTGTCATTCTGATCACTTGGTATTTGCTAAGCACCACGCTATGAGTATTATCACTCTTCTCGTGTACACTGATGACATCATTGTTACTGGCAAAGATGAAAGAAAACCCCATACATGAAATTAAGTAACAATCTGGGGAAGACTTCGGATATCAAAAGGAACTAAACACCTCTTGGGTATACAAGTAGTATACATATCTCTCATTACAAATATACCCTACATCTCCTAAAATAGGCTGATCTTTAGGAGCTAAGCCAGTAGAATCACATATGGAATTTAATCACTGATCGAATCTGAATGCTGGCTGTTTGAGGATGTTGTTGTGTATCAAGGGTTGGTCAGCAAGCTGATCTACGTGATGATTACTTGCTAAGTATGTTGTGGGAGTTGTTGTCAATTTATGCAAGCTCCTCGTGCCCTGCATATGGAAGTTGTGAGGCAAAAGTTTATTTAAATGAGTCAGTGAGTCAATACTACAGTACATGGATCATAAACATATGAAGATGATAGGGCATCATCTGGTGTACAACAAAGATTTCAACCCCCTACTCCTTGTATGAGCTCCCTGAGATTGGCATCAGAATCCTTTTGATACATGATGCCCAACTTAGAGCCCCTACCCTTGCCATCTGACTATGACATCAGGTTGCTTCTTGTTCGTTTCTGAAGATACTGCCATTAAATTCCTTCCATACCCAACCAATTGACAACTAACAATCTGTCTACACATGGACAACTTTTCCACACAAACACCCACTGTATGGATCACCAATTCCATCCCCATGAGGCCCATGATTTTGTGCCAAATTTCTCTCATCAACTCAAAATGGAAAAATAAATTATCCACTGCTTCCTCATTCGAATGCATACGATAAGGCATCATGGACAACTTTTCCACACGAACACCCGCTGTATGGATCACCAATTCCATCCCCATGAGGCCCTTGATTTTGTGCCAAATTTCTCTCATCAACTCACAATGCAAAAATAAATTATCCACTCCTTCCTCATTCGAATGCATACAATGAAAACATCAATGATGATCATGTTTCTCCACCTAAAATTATGCATAGAGATGACCATGGTGTGTTGTAACAGCTGTTACGGCGATGTAAAGGCTGTTACGTAAAAGTAACAGTGGCAACCATTACACGTTACAGGGCCGTAACGGACGTAATGGAAAAAATGGCCCATAACTGCCGTTACAACCCCTATAACGGCCCGTTCTGCTCCTCATAAAGGACGTAATGGTCTGTTACGAAGCAGATATAGGTTTTTCAGTTTTTTCCTTTCTATATATATATATATATATATATATATATATATATATATATATATATATATATATAAAGAGGCTGTAGCGGCCATTACGAGTGCGTAAAAGCCATTATGACATGTATCGTAAAAGTAACAATGGTGGCCATTACGGGCGAGGATTTCTTGACCCACAAGCCAGCTGAAAGCCACAACACTGAGAGGAGCAAGATATAACCATACAAATAACAATGGTGCAGATGTCTCCTTATGGGTGTCCCCCAATGTCTATCCTTCTCAAAAAGCCACCTCCATCTATCTCTTTCTACTAGCTTCAATTCACACACGTTCAATCATTCCACCATATCTATATATTCTGCAATTTTGTCATCTTTCAGATATCTCCTAAACAATGGTGGCCATACTACGTGGTCTCATGGGTTGACATAGACCTGGCTGAACACTACCTCCTCTCTCTATCCATTTGGGTATAGTCTGGGAAAGGTACAACAAAGGGTTGTGATGATACTCCATGAGTCCTCGAAGAATCTCGTAAGATTGCTAACTCTAAGAATCCCCTCTATAGTAGTTTGGTAGGAAAATGGTAAAAGAAAAGGAAAAAGTCCTGAAATGGCACAATGGAGACCAAGAGAAAGACAAGTCCCTAAATGCATATGAGAGAGAGAGAGAGCCCCATTGGGATCTTTCAAGGAGAAGTTGAAGGAGAAAAGGAGAGTAAATATGATCAAGAGGCAGCATGATAAGTTCGTTTATCTACAAGAGAGATCAAGAGGCCCTACGAAAACCACT
This sequence comes from Magnolia kwangsiensis, assembly GCA_037074715.1. NCBI lineage: Eukaryota > Viridiplantae > Streptophyta > Magnoliopsida > Magnoliales > Magnoliaceae > Magnolia > Magnolia kwangsiensis. Next base: position 81,710,838 of record CM073577.1, on the reverse strand, counting down.
TAGCAAGAGAATAGAAGAGACTATAAGAGAGTTCAACAGTGACAAAATCCTTGAGGCTATTCAAGAAAAAGCGAGACTTCAGAAGAACGGGATAGTAGCTTGGATGTGCCGAGTAGAAGAAGTTCAGTCCAAAAGGAGGCATTGCATGAAGATGACAATTGTAAAGGTTAGGAGAAAGTCGATGATACCCAGAAGAAGTCAAGGCATCATTCCCACATTCAAAGCCGCTCCCCTTCCAGCAAAGTGCCAGCTAGTGCTCCTTGGAGGTGGTCATAGCTAGTCGCGGGTGCCGAAAGAGAAGGACGGTGGGGCTCCCCCAATCAATAGGGGTGACAAATCCAGAGTTTCTGACAAGCCTTAGAGTGGCCATCCAGGAATTCTAGGTCGAGCTCCCCAGTCAATTACAATTAGAGGTGTACACGAGTCAAGCCGAGCCAAGCTTTGCCCAGCTCGTACTCGGCTCGGCTCGGCCTTCGAGCTCGGAACAGCAGCTCATGCTCGGCTCAACCCAGTTCGAGTCGATTTCGAGCCGAGTTTTAATAGATATAGAAATAGAAAAAAGAAAAAAGAAAAAAAAAACAAATCCCCTTCAATCTCAATCGAAATTCAATCCAACAAAGAACAAAAACGCAATGCAAATTCCCTAATTCCAACTCCAAACGATCACAATCGTCATTTTTTGCATTCTAATATAATCCAAATCCAGAGATAAACGTCCGAAAGCATAACAAGAACTGAAAGATATTCGCTTTTCAACACTCAATTCGGAAGAAAAGAACGGATCCATCAAAGATTGCAATCCCAAACAATCCGAATCCCATAAAAGAGAATGAGAGAGAGAGAGAGAGAAAAATAAAAGGAAACAAAGCGAGCAAAGATCAGAATACAAAAGCAAGCATCCATACCTGATTTCCGTGTATAAGAGTCGGATCGGGATCTCGTTTTTCTAGGGTTTAGTTTTCCCTGGGTGAGAGAGAAAGAAGGGTATTTTGGGCAATGAAAAGAAAAAGGTGCGGAGAAAGCTTTCAAATACCAAGAGGGAGAAGGCCAGTGGTGGAAAAGATCATCATTTGTTAGGGTGTGTTTGTTTTTGTAGCCTGTGGTGAAATCACTGCGAAATGGGTCATAATGACCCTGTACCGAGTCAAGCTGAATCAAGCTAAGGCCGGTGGTGGAAAAGATCATCATTTGATTAGGGCGTTTGTTTTTGTAGCTTGTGGTGAAATCAATGTGAAATGGGTCATAATGACCCTGTACCGAGTTGAGCCGAGTTCGAGCAGTATTCGAGTCGAGTCAAGTCGAGCAAGGGCAAGATCGAACTCGATTTGAGAACCAAAAATTAGCTTGACTCGGTTCAAACTCAGCTTCGATCCGAGTCGAGTCGAGCGAGCTACCAACCTAACTCTTCTCATGTACAACGCTAACTACAATGGTGGAAGTCAGTTGGACCCTAGTTTCTCGGTGATGTTCCAATCCTCATTAAGAACACTCATCGAAGTTGGCTCCATTCCCCACCCTTTTCATCTCAAATTTCTTAGCCGATTGGGATAGCTTCCCGAGGGTGTTCAGCAAAGCTAGGAAAATCAAGTAGCTATTCCGAAAATAGAGCCACTATGATTGGTCATGGTCATGCATTCATTAGGATGGACATAGAGTCGGGGGCCGGCCGAGGCCATATCTTTGCTTCATCAGGCATGTTTCAATAGCATTAGAATCTCCATTTAGATGGCCCGGTACGATTCGGATTTGGCGAATCAAGGACGAAAGAGGAAGCTTAAGGAGGTGGAAGCTTCACTAGAGCCCGGAGATTCATTTAGACAGGTCGCTGGTGGAAGAGTTGCCCGATTAGCACAGCGCCTTGGGCCGCCGCCTAATTCGCCCTGACGAAGCCCTGCCCGCCGCCTAAATCGCGGCCAACCCTGGGAAACATATACTATTTTAGTTGCGCAGCTTTGCCAGCGCCATCGCCGTCCCCCGCCAAAAAACATGCGACCGGGCGTTAGCGGGCGGGCGGCGCAGGTGCTGGCAACTGGCGCACTTGCGTAGTAAGTAATGCAGGGGACTCTCCTCGACGATGCCTTTCCCGTCGTGGCACTAGCCCCGCCCGCTTAGCACGACGTCCTTGCCCGCCGTGGGACTAGCCTCGCCCACTCAGCACGGCATCCTTGCACACCGCCTTATTCGCCCCGACGGTGCCCTGCCCGCTTAGCACGGCGTCCCTGCACGCCGCCTAATTCGCTCCGACGAAGCCTTGCCCGCCGTGGCACTAGCCCCACCCGATTAGCACAGCGCCCTGGGCCGCCGCCTAATTCGCCCCGACGAAGCCCTGCTTGCCGCCTAAATCGCGGCCGATCCTGAAAAACATATACTATTTCAGTTGCGCAGCTTTGCTAGCGCCATCGCCGCCCCCCGCCAAAAAACACGCGCGCGCACGTCGGCGGGCAGGCGGCGCAGGCGCTGGCGACTAGCGCACTCGCGCACTTGCTTAGTAAGTAATGAAGGGGACTCTCCTCGACAATGCCTTGCCCGCCGTGGCACTAGCCCAGCCCACTTGGCACGGCGTCCCTGCCCGCCGTGGGACTAGCCTCGCTCACTCAGCACGGCGTCCCTGCACGCCGCCTTATTCACCCCGACTGTGCCTTGCCCGCTTAGCACGGCGTCCCTGCATGCCGCCTAATTAGCCCCGACAAAGCCTTGCCCGCCGTGGCACTAGCCCCGCCCGATTAGCACAGCGCCCTGGGCCGCCGCCTAATTCGCCCCGACGAAGCCCTGCCCGCCGCCTAAATCGCGGCCGACCTTGGAAAACATATACTATTTCAGTTGCGCAGCTTTGCCAGCGCCATCGCCGCCCCCCGCCAAAAAACACGCACGCGCTTGTCGGCGGGCAGGCGGCGCAAGAGCTGGCGACTGGCGCAGGAGCGCACTTGCATAGTAAGTAATGCAGGGGACTCTCCTCGACGATGCCTTGTCCGCCGTGGCACTAGCCCCGCCCGCTTAGCACGACTTCCCTGCCCGCCGTGGGACTAGCCTCGCCCACTCAGCACGGCGTCCCTGTACGCCGCCTTATTCGCCCCAACGGTGCCCTGCCCGCTTAGCATGACGTCCCTGCACGCCGCCTAATTCGCCCCGACGAAGCCTTGCCCGCCGTGGCACTAGCCTCGCCCGATTAGCACAGCGCCCTGGGCCGCCGCATAATTCGCCCCGACGAAGCCCTGCCCGCCGCCTAAATCGCGGCCGACCTTGGGAAACATATACTATTTCAGTTGCGCAGCTTTGCCAGCACCATTGCCGCCCCCCGCCAAAAAACATGCGCATGCGCGTCGGCAGGCGGGCGGCGCAGGCGCTGGCGACTGGCGCACTTAGCACACTTCGCGCACTTGCGTAGTAAGTAATGCAGGGGACTCCTCGACGATGCCTTGTTCGCCGTGGCACTAGCCCCGCCCGCTTAGCACGGCGTCCCTGCCCGCTGTGGGACTAGCCTCGCCCACTCAGCACTGCGTCCCTGCACGCCGCCTTATTCGCCCCGACTGTGCCTTGCCCGCTTAGCACGGCGTCCCTGCATGCCGCCTAATTAGCCCTGACAAAGCCTTGCCTGTCGTGGCACTAGCCCCGCCCGATTAGCACAGCGCCCTGGGCCGCCGCCTAATTCGCCCCGACGAAGCCCTGCCCGCCGCCTAAATCGCGGCCGACCCTGGGAAACATATACTATTTCAGTTGCGCAGCTTTGCCAGCGCCATCGCCGCCCCCCGCCAAAAAACACGCACGCGCTCGTCGGCGGGCGGGCGGCGCAGGAGCTGGCGACTGGCGCACTCGCGCACTTGCATAGTAAGTAATGCAGGGGACTCTCCTCGACGATGCCTTGTCCGCCGTGGCACTAGCCCCGCCCGCTTAGCACGGCTTCCCTGCCCGCTGTGGGACTAGCCTCGCCCACTCAGCACGGCGTCCCTGTACGCCGCCTTATTCGCCCCAACGGTGCCCTGCCCGCTTAGCATGACGTCCCTGCACGCCGCCTAATTCGCCCCGACGAAGCCTTGCCCGCCGTGGCACTAGCCTCGCCCGATTAGCACAGCGCCCTGGGCCGCCGCATAATTCGCCTCGACGAAGCCCTGCCCGCCGCCTAAATCGCGGCCGACCTTGGGAAACATATACTATTTCAGTTGCGCAGCTTTTCCAGCACCATCGCCGCCCCCCGCCAAAAAACATGCGCATGCGCGTCGGAGGGCGGGCGGCGCAGGCGCTGGCGACTGGCGCACTTAGCGCACTTCGCGCACTTGCGTAGTAAGTAATGCAGGGGACTCCTCAACGATGCCTTGTTCGCCGTGGCACTAGCCCCGCCCGCTTAGCACGGCGTCCCTGCCCACCGTGGGACTAGCCTCGCCCACTCAGCACGGCGTCCCTGTACGACGCCTTATTCGCCCCAACGGTGCTCTGCCCTCTTAGCACGGCGTCCCTGCACGCCGCCTACTTCGCCCCAACGAAGCCTTGCCCGCCGTGGCACTAGCCCCGCCCGATTAGCACAGCGCCCTGGGCCGCCGCATAATTCCCCCCGACGAAGCCCTGCCCGCCGCCTAAATCGAGGCCGAGCTTGGGAAACATATACTATTTCAGTTGCGCAGCTTTGCCAGTGCCATCGCCGCCCCTCGCCAAAAAACATGCGCGTGCGCGTCGGCCGGTGGGCGGCGCTGGCCACTGGCACACTTGGCGCACTCGCGCACTTGCGTAGTAAGTAATGCAGGGGACTCTCCTCGACGATGCCTTGTCCGCCGTGGCACTAGCCCTGCCCGCCGTGGGACTAGCCTCGCCCACTCAGCACGGTGTGCGGTCTCCTGTCGAAAAGGGGCCTTCCTGGCGGCCATCTTGGCTTGGAGAGCAAGAACTCATTTTCAATCTCCAGCCAAACATCAACATTGAGTTCGTTCTCATAGCAATGGCTTGATGAGGATGGGCCATTCTCCTCCCTCCGATGATGGGGAATTCTACCGTTTTCTGCTCAATTGACCTTTGGTTTCACTTTTATGGTGTCCTAGTTGACCTCTTCTATGGTGTCCCAGTTGAGCTCTTCTATGGTGTCCCAGGATCCTACATTAAGGTCCTCTTCGATCAGATGATGAAATCAAGGTGGGAACGTTGTTGGACTTGTGATGCAGGACTGATGCATGAACTAAGTTACATGTGAGATCAAATAGCCAAATTAAGATATTTAACAAAAAAACACAAACACCGCTATAATCATCACAAATATCATGAAAATCAAAAGAAAACCATGCATAATCCTAGCTTAAGCTACCAACATCATAACTCAAGATCATTACATAAAAAGAAACTACGATCTAATGGATGTAGGAACATCCAATTAGCATAGGATATAATCTATTTCAAAATAGGAAACCTAATATAACCTAGGGTGAAAATTAGGGTTTGGGTAATTTGGGAAAGTAGAGAAATTAAAAATTTTAGGCTTAGGGTTAGGGCTTGGATTGTATATGGGTATGGGAAAGTTGGGTTTAGGAGAAGACGAAGATTTGGAATGGGAGAATTAAGAATCTGAAGAAAATACCTGGATGAGGAAAAAAAGAGAAGATGGTGTGGGGATAGATGGAGACCCCGCACTTCCGTTGATGAAAATTAGCCTCGCACCAATCTTCCTTCCAAATCGCATGGAAGTATCTTCAAATCACATGAAGAGGGGAGAAGAAAACAAGAGCTTTTCTCTTCCTTTTTTATCAAGAAATTCAATGGGCGAGAGGTCACACGCCCCCCTCTTTTTATAGATCCAAGAAGTTTCAAAATTTACAAAAATTCCCATGTCTTGTGAATTTTAACGAAAATAGCCCTAATCTAAATAAAATCAACTAAAACACTCATTATGTATCCAAATATAAAATAATCAAAAACTAAATCATAAAATATGATAAAGTCTAAAACTGATGTAGATGATCAACTATTAATGGCCCGATCATGCGATCCATGTGATCCAACGGCCCGATCGCCGCGTCCCTCGGGGTGTACGTGACGTACGGGTGTACCCGATTAATGGTTTAGATCATTCCATAAAGCAGCTCATATGCATCTTCCCAGTGTGGGGTCTTCCAGATACTTGCACATGCACATGGGGTCTTCAGCACGATCATGGGTACTCGCCTAGCCACAGGAAAA
>CM073577.1:80935264-81104582 GCA_037074715.1 Magnolia kwangsiensis | reverse complement strand
GAAGGCAGTGTGGGCAACTAAACATGTAACCTAAGGGACCCATTTCATTATCATTTGGGTTTTGGAGCACTGTTAGTTTTCCTTCACTTGTAAGTGTTATTAACCCTCATATTCAAGTTAGATTTTCAGAAGCTCCTTATGTAAATCGACAATCTTCTCAACTAAGGGGTTACAATTCTGATTTCTAAGATTGATATGGCTGATATTAGGTTGGTAACTTGAAAAGTTTTAGGGTTTTTAAAACTATATTGATTCAAGATTTTCCCCTTTTAGTTAGAGGGACTCTCCTTCAACAAACTTAGGAGTTGTAGTCTTATTTTTTAGAGGCATGTTTTTATCATAGCCCAAACCTGATCTATCTCCCCATTTTCTTGATCCGATTAGTAATTTTTCTAGTTTAGGGTCTCCCTGGGCATACCTCCAAGTATCCTTTGAACTCAAGAGGGAAGAAACTTCCAGTTTTAGTTTTTTATTTTATGATATTAGGTTTTCAAGTTGAGATGTTTTTGAAGTCTAAATCACATTTAGTTTTTTCAAAACAATCAGAAAATATGTAATTTTTCTAAAACTAAGTTTTCAAATTCCTCTTTTAATTTCAGAAACTTTTCTTTTTGAAGTTTAAGTTGACAACAATCTACAACTCTCCCTGTATAGGGCATTATAGGCATCCTGAAGATCGCCTTCATTTTTAGGGTCACTCCTCAGATTTTCATATTCAGATGAGTGACAACTATCTATGAAAGTGACTTTGGCTAAAGTCATTAAGACCTTGACCTCACTAGTAGATTTAGGTTCTGAATCATTTGACTGAGAAGAGGCTTTAGAGTAGGACGATTCATCCCATTGTGGCCATCATGCCTTTCTTCTTTAATTTGTCCCTTTTTGGACACTTGTTTTCCAGATGCCCATATTCATGGTAGTTGAAGCATGACTGTTTTTTAGTGATTTTCTAATTTTTAATTTTACCTTTTTTCTTCTTAGAGGGTTTTTGAAAATCAACTCTCTTTTTGCTTTTTAAAAATCTTATAAAACTTCTTAGCTAATATGGCCATATCATCCTTTGAGTTTTCACAATTAGAATTACTATTATTATTTTAAGAAATACATTTAGATGATTTAAGGGCTATAAAGTTACCTTTAGGAGCCTTGAAATTCAACTCGTAGGTTTGTAGGAAACCAACAAGCTCTTTCAACCCTCATATTATCCGTGTCTCGAAGTTCATGAATAGCTGTCACCTTGGAATTGAATCTCTCAGGAAGTGAACACAGTATCTTTGCACAAAATTCACTTTTTGGGATGCTATCATCCAAGATCCCACATTGAGTTGACTATGTCGTCCAGTTTAGTATAAAATTTCGTGAATGATTCACTTTCTTCATACGTATTTCCTCAAACCTAGTGGTGAGGATTTGAAGTTTTGACTTTTTGACAATAGTCGTACCCTCATGTGTCATTTCTAAGATATCTCATGCTTGTTTTGCAGTATCACAAGATATAATTCTTTTAAACTCATCTGGTGATAGTGCACAAGTGATTGTATTTAGAGCTTTGGCATTGACACTGCTCTCATTTTTCTGTAGAGTAGTCCACATATAATACGATGTTTCTTTAATGGACTCAGTTCCATCGGTCCCTAGAACTACAGATGTAAGTGGGTTCAATCTAGTCACTATGGCTTACCACACGCTCTCATCGATGGACCTAAACAAGATCCTCATCTTTGCTTTCCAATAAGCATAATTGGAGCCATCAAAAGGTGGTAGCCTAATGATAAAGAGGCTATCAAAATTTGACATATAAGGAGCTCGAGATCGCTTATCTTTTGAAATTAATCCAATGGAATGAGCTATTAGGCTTTGATACCACTTGCAAAGGGCAAACCCCAAGTCCTAGAGGGGGAGAGGGGGGGGGGGGGGGGGGGGGGGGGGGGGGGGGGGGGGGGGCGGTGTGTGTGTGAATAGGATTATGCCAAATAAAAAAATGTGAAAAGATAACACAAATAGTAGAAAAATAAAATAATATCAAATGCACAAGTATTAAGAGGTTGATACAAACGTTATTCTAAGGACAACCTTACACCAAAAACCAATGGCGTATGATAGGACAGCCTAATTTCTAGAACGTTGGTAAGTATCAAAAACTCAAACTAATACAGAGGCAAAGAAAATAAATCAGGCTACTACAACATTCACCACATGTATATGGAAATAAATACAACATTCAGCACACCACATACATCACCATCATCATCTAAACCTCGAGAATTATAGTGGTTTGAGTGTTCACCAACTATTCTCAAACAGCCACCCTACTCAACTCCCAATATCCACAACCCACAGGATATTGACTTTCACTAAGAAAGAAGGTTTATCATGGTTCCCCTCAAAACCTTTACAATTGTGTTTTCAATGGGCTATCACAATTAAAAACCCCACACACTTAGATTTTCTGACTATCTCAGTCAAAATCAAAATGAAATATTTTCTAGCAATCTTACAAACCACAATGTAATAAATGAAATATACTTATCTGTCGAATGATCTTTGATGTAGCCAGTAGAATTGCCTCTTTGCAGATGAAGATGTCCAATGTTCAATCTGATAGAAGAAGGGGTTCTAGGTCTAGATAAATTTTAAATTAAATTCAACCTTAGGCTACTTGGATTTAATTTCTTGGATCTCATAAAGGGTTAAATCAAAATCCCCTTTATATTAAGTTGAATGAAATCAAGAGATCAAGAACTTAAAAAACCAAAAAACTATTAACATGATTTATAAGTACCTCACATTAGCTTCTCAATGATGGGGACTAATCTCTTAGAGTGATGACTTGAATTGGCTTGGAATGAATGATAAAATCTGAGAATTGTCCTCAATTTATAGGCTGTAATTCGGTTCCCTCGACTGGTCTAAGGTTCGGCTCGACTAGTCCCTAGTAGAACCAATTTTTAAATTTTCTAGCACGATTGGATAAAACAGATCCGCAACTGGTCGAGTGGCTCGCTCGACTTGTCAAGTGGCTAGTTCGATTGGTCGAGCACAGCTCAACTGGTTAAGTGAATAAAAGCTGCGTTGTTAGACTTTGAGTTGAGCACTGCTCGATTGGTTGAGCAGGTCTCCACAACAGGTCGAGCAAGGATGGTCGAAGACCAAACAACCTTATCTAATTTTTTGAGTAAAATTCTGAACTGGTCGAGAAAAACGCTGGACTAGTCAAGCCAGTGCCTGGACTAGTCGAACCATGACTAGGACTAGTCGAAGCAAAGCCTAAAATAAGTACTATGACCCAAATTAAACATGCAATGTTAATGACCTAATCCTAAGGTCTTTCTATGGTCATGTAAACCTTAAATGTAAGCGTTGAATTTGAACCATCGGTCGCTTCGATAGGTCACTTTGAAGCACATGAAGCTTGACCTCATACACTTGAACTTGTGTCTAGAACATGTACCTTGAGACTTAAGCTTAATCAAATGTACTTGAGCTTGAACTCAAGCTTTAAGTTTGAACTTAAGCTTGAACTTAAGCTTTAAGCTTCAAGTTGAGCTTGAGCATGTGATGCACTCGAACTTGAGCTTGAGATAGTTCACTTGGACTTGGGTACTTCAACTTGTTCTCATAGTTGAACATTCACAATCGTTGCACACTCAATATCGATGTAAATAACATGAAGCTCATCTTCAAATCATAGTGAACTTTCCATCTTTCAAAAAAAGTCAAACATTCTGAAGTGTTTTGGCACAATAATATTTGACAATATAGGGTGCTAGATTTACAACATAGCACTTACAGGCCCCACCAAATGAAAGGCTTGAATATAACACATAAATCAGGGTGGACCTGCTGCTGGACAGGCAGTCCAACAACGTCCCAATCCTAGCTGGACGGTCCAATGGGGGTGACTGGAGAAGATAAAATGATTACTTTAAAGGTTTATAGCTGTAAGATAAAATGATTACTTTAAAGGTTTATAGCTGTAAGACCCGTATCATAGCCTGTACTGTTCCGTAGGCTTCCGCAGTTCTCCTGGTCGAATTCCGGCGACCCGCGATCTTTTATCGACATTTGGACATGATCCTGAATTGTTTCCCATATTCCAGAATTGGCACAACCCGAGACTTATACCTTTGTGACTGTACCGTTGCCACGGTTCCAACGCCCCGTATTACGTGCTAAGGCGATACCCGAGCCAGGAGATGTGGGCCTGCGTTTGGTTTGAGGAAAACACCACGCGTTGCAAATACTGAGGGAATCTCTATGGCACATCACATCAATCTATTGTTTCACAACTCAAGTACACCACCCATGCTCCATGCCACCTCACCCCTCACAAGTCAACTCCCTCTCTCCCCACCCATACTTTTTTTACACCATTTTCAAACTAACCCATACCTCCTCTTTCTTATCTCTTACAACAACCACACCTTATCAATCCATCCCATCCTCTCTCTCTCTCTCTCTCTCTCTCTCTCTCTCTCTCTCTCTCTCATTTTTCTCCATTTTACAAGTAAGCAACCCAATGTCCATGGGAGCTTCCCATGAGAGAGCTAGTGTGGCCCACCTTCCTACCTCCTATCTCCACCATCCAAAGTCCGTCTAAACCGTTGGAATCGTTTCCTTGGAGCTCTTGATTGCATTGGCGGACGGAGGAAGAGAAGATCAAAGGTGGGTGATTTTATTAATTGATTTTGTGATTTGAGGGCCCACATATGTGGGACCCATCTTGATGTATGCATTGTATAGGGAGGGCCCATAGTGGCGGGGTTCCTCCCCTTCACTGATTTCTCTCCCCTTTTCTCTATTTCTCTCTCTCTTTCTCTTCCTTTTGATGTGTGTCCCACCATGATGTTGGACGGTGGAGATCCATCATACCATGATGTATGAGTTTTAATCCACACAGTCCATGGCTTGCATGAAGGGCCTACATGATGTACCATGCTGGATTAAAACTCATACCATGATGTATGAGTTTTAATCTAGCACGTGGGACACACCCACCATGAAAGAGGTTTGGCTGGTCTACCACCACACCAGTTATATAGCTGATGTGTTTACATCAGCAAGTGGGTCAAATCCCCACCGTCCATCTATTTACATTGAGACTGTCCGTCTGATGGACGGTGGGCCAGCAACCCCTGCAACAGCTGCTATACACACATGTTAGCAGCTGTGTGACATGTCAGTACATACTCCATGTTAGCCACCCCCATTAGGGATCGATACCCAGGTCTCAAGTGTTGAAACGAGGTATCTCCACTCAGTCTGCCAGTTGAGCTATGGATCTAGGCTTTTAATACCCCCACCATCCATTTGTTCTTCATCCAAATCATCCATCTGATGTATGGTGGGATGGTACCCACAACAATAGCTGTTGTACTTGCATCAGTAAGTTCTGTGGATCCCACCTGGATTCTACCTCGTCCTGGACCGTTGATGTCTGGACCCCACCATGATGCATGCATTGCATCCGGACCATCCATCTAGACGGTGGCCAGCAGGCCTGGATGATTAAAATAATAATAATAATAATAATAAATGATGATGAATATATATATATATATATATATATATATATATATATATATATATATATATATATATATATATATATATATATATATATAAATATATATGGTGGTCCCATGTGGGACCCACCTCTTGGAAGGTGGATTGGATGGACTTGCACACACTAGCTATATAACTTAGTGACGTTACCAAGTTATGTGGATACCCAATGTATATGCCCTATATCCACACCGTCCATCTGTTCTTGGATGGTGGGCCCTACTAAGATGTATGCGTTTAACCTTGTCCATCCACCTACAGCCACGTGGTGGAGATCCCAACAGCTGGACGCTGCCCTATTTTCCAAAAAAAACAATATAATAAATAATATTATATTATACTATATCTGGTGGGACCCACTTCCAAGAAGCAGATTGGCTGGTGTATTGCTGGCTTGGGATGTCAGTGAGTCCCGTGGACATCACCATGATATATGTGATATTCCACACCATCCATTGTTTGGACGGTGGACACCACTAGTGATGTATTTGTTTCATCCACACTGTCCAGACCATCTAGATGGTGCTGGATAATGTTTGGACGGTGCTGTGGACCCCACTTCAATGATGATCCATATCCACACCATTCACAATGTTTGGACGATGCTGATTTACATGGAAAATGTTTAGATAGGTATTGATTTACACGAAAAATGTTTGGTTGGTGCTGATTTACCTGGGCAATGTTTGGACCGTGTTAATCATCATTAGTGGGCCATGTGCCCCATGGACTGATAGTGTACAGTGATACACATGTTACACTTACAACTGTTCAAATAAGTTTTGGTGTGATCCAAGCTCACTTGAGGCTCATTGGTGCGGTGCATCCATGAGGCCCATCATGTTGTATTTTTAGCCCATGTACGGGGTCCACCTCTTTGTATTGTTAGGCCCATGTCGTGTGGCCCATTTGATACACATGAGACCCAAGCTTTGTGGCCCACTTATGGTATACAAGGCCCACGGTGATGCATTTACAGCCCATAAAATGTGGCCCACGTGATATATGAGGCTCGATATTGAGGCTCATGGATGAGGCCCAATATGATGTATTCAAGGCCCATGGGCATCGCCCACTTTTGGTTCATCTGTAAGGCCCACCTTGATATATTTGTAGCACACCATGATGTATGCATTGTATTCTCTCTGTCCTAATGGTGGAGCCCACCTTGATAAACTTTGCAGCCACGCTGTCGACCTGTTTTGGCTGCCAACATGAGGCACACCTTAATTATCTGTTATATACCTATGTCGTCCACTTATGCAGCCCACCGCGATGTACGTTGAACCCACGTTGCCCATCTGGTGGGGCTCATTGGCTGTATGTGCGAGGCCCACCTGTTATGTACATGTGATGGGGTCCACCTTGGTGTATGTATTCTATATTCACACCGTCTACCTTTGGACGATGCCACGTGGGGCCTACCATTGATCCATGTATTGTATATTTATGTCGTTCATATATGCGGCCTACCAGGATGTGTGTGTCGCATGCACACAGTTCATTCACTTTTCTAGGCCCATCAGTGAGCCCATTGATGTGGCCCACTTGAGGAATATGAGGCCCATTAGTGCCGCCCACTTGATGTATTTATGGCTCATCCATTAAGGCCCACCTTAATGCTATTGTGGCCCATTTGATGAGGCCCATGTGATGTGTATTAGGTCGTGGGACGTGGCCATTTGTGATATGTATTCGACCAGAGTTTGAGGCCCAATGTGTTGTATATACGGCCCGTATTTGAGGCCCATTGTAATGTGTATTTGGTTCAGGTTCAAGGCCCCAATGTGATGTATATGAGGCCTATGTGATGAGGCCCATTCTGATGCATTTGAGGGCCGGGCGATGGAGCCCATTGTGATGTATGTTAGCCTTATGTGAAAGGCCCATCGTGATGTGTATTAAGCTCTCGATTGAGGCTCATGGTGTTATGTATCTTAGCCCTTGTGTGAAGCCATGAGTCCACTATATGTTAAGCTCTTGTGGGTCACTCCTTGGGGGTAATGTAGGTTAAATGTCCACATTGTCGAGGTCGATTATCAATGACGATTATCAAGGCCAATTATGATTACCGATTATGAGTATGTAACAACATAGCATCATGATACATGCCATACGCATCATCTGCATGTTTGTTATGAGAAGTGGTTGACCATTGCATATGTCATTGGGCAGATTGTTATGAGGCTTCCTGATAGGAGGAGGTTATCTCACATGAGCGCACGGTATGTGCAGGATTGATGCATGATTGGATTGTATGACTCATACATCTTACATAGTGTGTTGATATTACTGTATGCCCCAGCGACTTTAGGGTCGTAGCCTTTACAAACATGTCGTGGATGGCTAAATGGGACACTGAAAATATTTAGTTCGAGCATCTGGGCACTTTGGATGTTCGTGAGTGAAAGTCCCTAAACCTCCATGGCCAGGAGACGCCCCAACATCGGGACCGAGTGAATACATGAGCATTTGAGTGCCGAATATCAGGAGGTCACGTCTCCCACTGTGTCATGGTCGGTTGGGAGGGGGTGTGTCCTTACCCGCCCACGGGTAGGGGGCATAGCTAGGTTAAGTTTGACCAGCTCATGAATGGGTCCACTATCGACGCTCCTTATAGGTATTGGCAGACTACTAGCCAGGTGGATATTGAGGTTTCTTACCCTCACTTGGACTGTGCCACTGGGAGAGGGGCAGTGCCACTTAGAGTGTACTAAACCTCGGTGATGATCTCGGAGATGAACTGTACTGATATGTGGACTTATTGAGTGGGAGTTGCATACTCATTCATTCATTCATTCACTATTCACTTGGGCTAGTGGTGTGCAACTATTTGTTACGTGTATCTTTGCAATGGTCAGTATTTCGGTTGGGGTGCACAACTAACCTAAGATTAGGAGTTGACCACATTAAGTCTGACTATCCAAATTTAGGTATGGGACTAGTTTGGATAGAAGTTCCTTGTGATAGACCCCATAACCTGCAATACTATGTACTATCATCCCGACTTCACACTTTAGTATGGTCATTCCATTCGCATCACATATTGCATGACATCAGCGACATATCGCATTTTGGATTACTGTGTTTCTGCACTTATATGGTCTAGATATGGCTGACGTATTTGTGAACACATAAGGAATTGTACATTACATTGCATTCTTGACATTTGATATTTGGCTCTTTATGACTTCTCATTTGCATAGCTGATCTATATTTCCTACTCTGATATTGTATGACTCATAGACTTGTCAGTATTTTTGCTTAATCTACTATCGTATGATTTATGATCTTGTCAGTATTCTGCTTACTCTGATAATTCATGATCTTGTCAGTATTTTCGCCTAAGCTGTTATCGTATGATTTATGATCTTGTCAGTATTTCTGCTTACTCTGATAATTTATGATCATGTCAGTATTTCTACTTATTCTAATATTGTACAATTCATGGATTACCAGTATTTCCGGTATGGTAGGTTTATAGAATTGTATTGAATACTTTGTACCTACCTTGTGCACACACTTACACTACCCTCTAAGCTTTCTATAAGCTTATGCACGATAGATGCATTCAGGTGATATTAGGTTGCAACAACGTGGAGCTTGGAGCATGTAGCTGACTTTTGGAGCTTTGATTTTACTTGACCTATGTATTTTCCCTTTCGGTATTATATTCAATATATATATTATTGGATATGTAATGATGATGTCGCTCTTATGATTTGGGTAAACTTGTGGTTATGCTTCTTACAAGACAAATGTTCATTTAAAAAAAAAAAAAAATCCTCCTTATAAGATCTCAGGATCGGAACCTGGCATATGAGCACTGGGAGTCGAGAATGGGGTACTACGGAGACTGCCGACACTGGATTCAGTGATCAGGATTCTTGTGAATCTGATTTTTGGGTTTGGGACGTGACAATAGCTGCCGAACAGACATTCTAGCAATGTCCCGACCCATCTGGGTGTTAGATGTACCTTTGGGTTGGGCTAGGACCTGCTTAAACATGGAGAAATGAATGGACGGTATGCATCTTCAAGTACACAGTAAGTTGGGGTCCACATGAGTGACCCACCAGCCAACCATCAAGCTTATTTTTATTTATCTCCTAACGTACAGGCCTGCTGGATGGTGCTAGCATGCTGGACCGTCCAGCCTTACTGGGCTCACTCCGGCGTGGCCTCTCATGGCTGGGTGGTTTGAGCTCAACCACACATCAAGGTGGGATCCACACGTTAGTGGACCACCCCACTACAATGAGAAAATCAAGTTGATATTTATGGTTCACCCCATCCAGACAGTCAGCAAGTGGGCCTGGAATTTGGACAGTAGCATGGTGTTGCATGTTATAGCCCACAAGACTACTAGACGGTGTGGTTATCCATCACATTCATCAAGGTAGGGCCCTCTTGGATGGGAAACACACATCAAACCAAGCTAATATTGGTGTTTACCCTTGCATGTAAAATAGGACAGCAAGGTGGGCTAGCCTGCATCTAGAAATCTGGATAGCAGGATTGTCCCACCCTGCTAGACAGTCTGGACGTGCTGAGCACATCAGGTGGGCCACGACATTAGCAAAAAATGGAGAGAGAGAGGGGGATAGAGAGAGAGAGAGGGACACAACTATAGGAGGGGCTCCACCACTATGAGCCCCTCAAGATAATCAAAACATACATGCAAGCCAGGTGGGCCATTGGCCACACTTAAAGGTCAAGATAAGATCCTTACCATTGATTGGTGGGTCCTACTTGCCCCATGCTAGAAAATATAGGAATTTCTGCAAGAAAATGAAAAGAATCTAGTCCTAGAGTACACTCACCTCTCCTCTTCTTCTTCTTCTTCCATAGAACTCTCAAACTTCTAAGGAGCTCCTTCAATGGTGGAGATGGGTTTTAGATGGTTGAATTAGGAGGGATCTAACTTGAAAGGGGCTAGAGTAATGGGTCTCTCATGGATGTCTTAAGCTTCTCTTACTAGGAAAATGAGGAAGATGAGAGGGAAAGAGAGGGATGTATATGAGAGAAATGATTAGTTTGTAAGAGAATCATTGGTTGTGTAAGGGAGCATGGCATGCTTATCATTATGACTAACAAGCATGGGGAGGGCTACGATGATGTCACCCTATGCTTGGTAGCCTAGGATGATGTCATCCTCATGATGGCTCTAGGTAGAGAATTTACTTTATCTGGAATCTCTTGGCCTAGCAACACGCAATTTGTGGCCAAGATTCTGCGCAGGCCATATCTCCTAATCTAGGCGTCGCATTGGCGCACGAGATGCGACGTTGGAACTGTGGCGACAGCGCGGTCACAATGGTATAGGTCGTGTTGAGTCGACTCGAGTTTATATGATGTGACTTGAGGTCCCTCACAAATACTGTCTACAGGTCACAATTCGACAGATAGAATTGTGGAGTCCTAAGGAACGGTATGATACTAAGACACAGGCCTTACACAAAGCATTCTTAAGTACACCATTCATTACTTTCCAAACAGATTTCAAATTGAAACATTGAAAATTTTTAAATTTTTTGCTCAAAACTGAGAAAACACTAATTACTTTACCTAATCCCCCATCGCCAACCAAAAAATCTACATTATCCTTAATGTAAAAGAATTAAGCATATAATGCAAAAGAGACAATGAAAAGAAAAGGGAAGTGATGAAAACGTATTACCTGAAGAAGGAATTTTGAGTCTTTTCCAATGATCTCAATTTGAAGATGAGTTAGCACAAAATAAAAATCAACAGAGTATAAGCAAACTACCCTAGTCCTATGAAAGCGATAAACCTACCTATACCTCCATCATACTATGAGATCAATCCTGGTAAACAGGATCACTCAAAGGTATGAGCATGTCTTATGAATCAAATTTCTTAACAAATGACTTTAATCGATGTATATTTACTTTGAATTCATTACCATTGTTTGGATTCTGAATCTGGATAGCCCCATGATAATAGACATTAGTAATAGTGAAAGGGTCGGTCTAACGAGATAGGAGTTTACCCGGAAAGAAATGTAACCGAGAATTATATAAGAGGACCTTCTTACCTAGTGTGAATGATTTTTAAAGAATGTGTTGGTCATGAAACACATTCATTTTATCCTTGTAAATTCTTTAGTTCTCATATGTAACATTTTGGATCTCTTCAAGTTCAATCAACTAAAGTTTGCGCAACAAGCCAGTGTTGTCCAAATTGAAATTTAAATTTTTAATAGCCCAATAGGCCCTATGTTCTAACTCCATAGGCAAATGATAAGCCTTCCCATAGACAAGTCTAAAAGGAGACATTTTAATAAGAATCTTAAATGAAGTACGGTATGCCCATAAGGCATCGGTTAATCGGATTAACCAATCCTTACGGTCAAGGTTAACCATTTTTTTCAAAATATATTTAATTTTTCTATTGAAAATCTCAGCTTGTCTACTTGTTTATGGGTGATATGGAGTGCTCACTTTGTGGAAAATGCCATATTTTTCATTAAGTTCACAAATGGCCTATTACAAAAATGTGAACCTCCATCATTAATGATGGCTCAAAGCCCTCCAAACTGGAAAAGGATGTTCTCTTTTAACAATTGAATGACCGTTTGATGATCATTATTTCAGCACGAGATTACTTCGACCTATTTAGTGACATAGTCTACTGCGAGCAATATATATAAATTTCTAAAAGATTAGGGGAATGGTCCCATGAAATCAATGCCCCAACAATCAAATGCTTCAATGACCAAAATGGGGTTCAAGGGCATCGTATTTCGATGAGACAATGCTTCCAATTTATGACAATGTTTACAAGCTTTATAAAACTCATGAGTGTCCTTAAACATAGTGGGCCAATAAAAGCCACACTATAGAATTTTGGCTGTGGTCTTTTTGGCAAAAAGTGACCACCACAGGCCTGAGAATGACAGAAGGAGATGACACTTTGGTGTTCATTATCTGGCATACATCTCCTTAAGATTTGGTTTGGGTAATATTTAAACAAATATGGATTGTCCCAGAAGAATTTATATACCTCAACAAAGAATTTCTTCTTATCATGCGCAATCCAATGTGTCGGTGTGAAACCTATAGTAAGATAATTAGTAATATCTGCAAACCAAGGTGAATGGAGACTTTAAACAATGTTTCATCAGGGAACATGTCATTTATATGTGTCGTCTCAAGGGAATCAGAGAGATTAAGGTGGGAAAAATGGTCAGCTACTATGCTCTCTACTCCCTTTGTATCTTTTATTTCCAAATAAAATTCATGGAGTAGGAGGATCCATCTTATCAGGTGGGGCTAGGCATCTCTCTTAGAAAGAAAATACTTGAGTGTCGCATAATTTGTGTAAATGACGATCTTGGATCCGATCAAGTAGGACCTAAATTTGTCCAAAGTGAACACCACGACTAAGAGTTCCTTTTTCATAGTAGATCAGTTCACTTAGGCGGGATTTAGAGTTTTACTTGCAAAATGAATAACATAGGGCTTCTTATCTTTTCTCCTACCTAAAACTGCCCTAAGATCATAGTCAGGCACATCGCACATAAGTTCAAAAAGAAGGTTCCAGTTGGGTGGATGCATGATAGGTGTAGTGGTTAATATGCCCTTAAGCTTACTAAAAGCTTCTTGGCATTGCTCACTCCACTCATCTGGTGCATCCTTTTGAATTAGATTACATAGAGGATGAGAGACGTTATTAAAGT
Source organism: Magnolia kwangsiensis (assembly GCA_037074715.1). NCBI lineage: Eukaryota > Viridiplantae > Streptophyta > Magnoliopsida > Magnoliales > Magnoliaceae > Magnolia > Magnolia kwangsiensis. Next base: position 81,091,315 of record CM073577.1, on the reverse strand, counting down.
CTTTTATGAATCTTCTGTAAAAAATGGTGTGTCCTAAGAAGGATCGCATGTCTCGCATGTTCTTATTAGGTGGTGATAAGTTTGAGATAAGATCAATCGTAGCCTTATCTACCTTAATTCCCTTAGATGAGATGATATGTCTAAGGATAATTCCTTTACGAACCATGAATGACACTTCTTCCAATTCAGTACCAAATTCTTTTCTCACATTGCTTCAGCACAAATTTAAGATTCTCTAAACAATTGTTGAAGAATGGACCAAAGACAAAGAAGTCATCCATGAAGACCTCTAAATATTGCCCCACCATGTTAGAAAAAATACTCATCATGCATCATTGAAAAGTAGCAGGGGCATTACACAGTCCAAATGGCATCCTTCAGTAAGCAAAGGTCCCAAAGGACATGTGAATGTGGTCTTTTCCTGATCTTTAAGGGTTACCTCTATTTGATTGTAGCCCGAATACCTGTTAAGGAAATAATAGTATAAGTGACCTGCTAACCTTTTCTAGAATCTGATCAATGAAGGGCAAAGGAAAGTGGTCATTCCTTGTGACGGTATTCAATTTCTTATAGTCAATGCACATTCTCCAACTAGTACTAACTCTAATTGGTATGAGTTCATTGTTGGCATTAGCTACAATGGTAATTCTGAATTTCTTAGGAACCACTTGAGTTGGACTCACCCATTGCCTATCGGATATAGGGTATACGATACCCACATCCAGTAACTTAAGAACCTTAGCCTTAACCACTTCCTTCATGTTTGGATTTAATCTACATCGTGGTTGCCAGGAGGTCTTCGCATTATCCTCTGGATAAATGCGGTGAGTACAAATTAAAATATCAATTCCCTTGAAATCTGTAATCGATCATCCAAGGGCTCCTTTGTGCTCAATGAGAGTAGAGATAAGAGTACTCTCTTGTTCTTGCTCAAGGTGGGAAGAAATCACCACCAGGTATGTCTCATCTTGACCTAAATAGACATATTTCAAATCAGAGGGCAAAGGTTTAAGGTCAAGCTTCAATGCCTTGAGGTTAGATGGTAGAGGCACTACTTCAGTTGGGGACAATTCTTCAAATTGTGCCCTCCACTGGTTAACTTCAAGTACTACAATGGTATCCAGCATGGTCCCCATCTCCCTAATCATATCATCATTAAAATCATGGGAGTGGGCCAGGCACGTCTCCAGAGGGTCAGAGGATAAGGTCAAAAGTGTTCTATCTTCCACGAAAGAGTCAATCATGTTAATGTTGTGAGAATTGTCATCATCCTCTAACTGTTTGCCCATATTGAAAAAGATATTCAACTCCAATGTCATATTTCTAAAAGACAAACTCATAACTCTATTCCTGCAATTAAAGATTGCATTTGATGTGATAAGGAATGGGCGACCAAGAATGACTGGAATTTAAGTGCTTATGTTCACGATGGGTTGAGTATCTAAGACAATAAAATCTACCAAGTTGTAGAATTTGTCAACCCAGACCAACACATCCTCAATTATCTCTCTTGGTACATGAACTGAGCGATCAACAAGTTATAATGCGGTTCGGGTGGGTTTTAATTCACCTAAACCTAGCTGTTCATAAACTGAGTAAGGAATCAAATTTACACTTGCTAAGTCAAGAAGTGCATGCTCAATTCGGTAGTTTTCAATTACACAAGAGATGGTTGGGCTACAAGGATCTTTGTATTTCCATGGCATGTCTTGCTTTTGGATGGTACTCACTTTTTCAGTTAAAAAGATTTTCTTTTGAATATTTTGTAGTCTTTTGGTCATACACAAGTCTTTTAAAAATTTGGCATATGAAGGTATTTGTTTAACGACATTTAGTAGAGGAATATTGACCTTCACTTGTTTCAACACCTCTAGAATGTCCTGAGAGTTAGAGAGGGGTTTTGATGTAATCAACTGTTGGGAGAATAGTGCAATCGTCTTGCCTTGAAGTTCCAGTTCTAATTCATGTAGAGTGTTGCTAGGTCTATCAGTTTCATCTACTTCTAGGTCCTTAGAATTTTCAGCCCTTATCAGAGTAGATTTGTCAATTATCTTTCTACTCTAAGAGTGATGATAGACTTAGCTTGCTCTATTTAATTTGAAGAACTTGGATCACTTATCTCGTATTACAGTTTAGGATTGAGGAAAGGTTGACCAGGTAGGATCCCTTTCTCCCCAATTAAGTTTTTTATCTCACACCCATGTATGGCCTTTGAAAGGTCTTAAAGAGTTTACAATATACTTTGATTCATAAGCTCTTGGTTTTGAATTTGTTTCCAAAATATATCCTCTTGAGGTTTCCATTAATTCAAGAATTGGTTAGGGATTCCTTAAGGAGTAGTAGTTTGTTTATTTCTCTAATTAAAGTTTGGATGATTTCTCAAGCTAGGATTGTATGTGTTAGAGATGGGTCCATTGAAAGGTCTTTGATAGTTATCTACGGCATTCGATTGCTCGTTCAGTACCTCTTAAAAAGCAAGTATTGTTGGGCAATTCTCAGTTGTGTGTATGTTGCAAGCACAGATCCCAAAAATAACTTCCTTAGCTTTATCCTTCTTAAGTTCCATGGCCTTGACCTTCCTTGCAAGACTGGCCACTTTAGCATTTATATCACCATCCTCTCTCAGAAAGTATATCCCACCCCTCTCTCTTTCTTGAGTAGGCTTCAATGCGGTGTTAGATTTTGGGGAGATGTCCCATGATTGTGTAGTTTCAGCGAGTTTGTCAATGTAATCCCACACCTTATCAACATTTTTATTCATGAACTCCCCATTTCACATCGTCTTAATAAATTGGTGCATGGAAGATGTCAGTCCATAGTGGAATAAAGTTGTTATGTGCCACGTTTCAAAATCGTGTTGTGGGCATGAATTGACGAGATCCTTGAACTGCTCCCAACATTAAAAGAATGTTTCATCTTCCTTTTGAGCGAAGTTCATGATCGACTTCTTGATGATGTTCGTCTTATGGTATGGAAAAAAAATTTATGAACTCCATCATGTCGCCAATAAATCACGGATGTAGTGAGTGCAACCACGTCTTAGCTTTTTCTTTCAAGGAGAAAGGAAAGAGTTTCGATCTGACCGTGTCCTTAGACACATTAAGAAAGTATAAAGTGGTTATAACCTAGTCAAACTCTTGTAAGTGTAGGTATGGACTTTCAGATTCAAGTCCAAGAAACTTTGGAAGGAGTTGGATCACTCTAGGCTTGATATCCATGTTTCCTATGTTGTCTGAAAAAATCATATAAGAAAGGGTGCTCACCCCCTCTAGTTGTAAGTAATCTCATAAAGTACGAGGTGTACGAGGCGAGGGTGCATGGTGCACCTCATTCTCATCTTGGACTTACGCAACCAAAGGTTACGGTTGATTCACTGATTGATTTATAAGTTGATTAACAGTCATAACCTACATTAACTCTAAGGATTTCAAGTGGTGTCTAACCATGTGATGGATATATAACCCCTCAACAAATCCTCCTTCACTCAAGAGACATCAAGTGTTGTCACGGACCCACTTGGCGTGAAACACTCTTAGCCCTCAATTTTAGAATCTAGCCAAAGCCTAAAAAGTAAAAAAGGAAATAGAAATCTAGAAATAGAAAGAGACATAATTAAAAAGAAGTTACCAAATTATAAGGTTCTATGTTAGGATACTGCAAAAGAAAAAGGAAACTGAATTAGTTTCTAAAAAAAGAAGTACGAAAGCAACCTAGTTTCTAAAAATCAAAAAGGAGAGTTCTTAAAAATAGAAAATAGAAAGCTTTTAAAAAGAGAAAATGTTAGTTTCTAAAATCAAATTAGGAAAGTTTCTATCAGCATATGACTGAGTTTTCTAATAAGAAAGCAACCTTCCTCAGGATCTAACTGAGTTCTTTTTACTTATTTTCATCTATGGGGCTATATAACTAATATTCTACTTGGTTAGTTAGATAACTGTTCTTAACTCTACTTGAATGATTGTTCCCTACCTTTGACATTTTAATATGCTACTTCATATGCTTTCTTACATATTCCTGTGATTATTCATATGCTTTCTTACATATTCTTGTGATTATTCATATGCTTTCTTACCTTCTTCCCTCTTCAACTTGTGATAAAAGGGGGGAGAAATGGCTATATTATGAATATATGATTCATGTGATTGATTGGAATGTTTTGAATATATGCTATGATGTATAAGAATGGGAATGTTATATTTGCTTGGAGAATGTTTATCGTCATATGAATAGGGAGAGTACAACTTGAGGGGGAGTAACTAATTTTTACAATCTTCTTTAACTACATCATACGTACAAGAATATACAGCGCTACATTCCAATTCTTATAACACTAAGTGTATTATCATGAAATTGACAAAGTAGAAGATTGTAAGTGCCATTATGTTTAAAGCACATGTTACACTTGGTTTGTCAAATTTCGTCTTGTCAAAACAACTTAGAAAGTCATGTTCTAGTCAAGATCAAGATCAAGTTCAAGTTTAAGCTCAAGTTCAAGCTTAAGTTTAAGTTAAAGCTCAAGTTCAAGTACAAGTTCAAGCTCAAGCTTAAGTTAAAAACTAAGCTAGATCTACTAAAAATGCTAGTAGAAGATCAAGCTCCTTTATGAAGTTCTAGTCCTACGAAGTTTAGTCCTTACATATATTATAAACCCTAGAAAGACCTTAGGATTAGGTGCTTTCAATACAGATTTAAATTTGGATTTTTATACTTATTATAGTTTGAGTTTCGACTAGCCCGAGTTTTGCCTCAATCAATCTATAAAAATTTTCGACTAATCCAAGCAACAGCTGAAGTAGAATGAAACTTTGTTGCATCTTTGACTAGTTAAAGGGTATCCTCGACTAGTTGATGGATGTTCACAACCCCAAGTGTAGGGTTGCGATATAGTAATAATCTCGATAAGACCGAGGTCGAATCCATAGGGACAAATCTCGTGTGTATTCTAAAAGTAACTAGAAGTAAAACTAGAAGAAGATGTGAAACTAATTTTGAAGAGATTGAGAGAGTAATTGTGAATAAAGTAATTAAAACTAAGAATTTAAAGGTGGGAATTATGATGCCAAGGATCCACTTGTAGTGATCAAGAAGCCCTCTTGCTTGATTCAAGTAACACAATTAGAATTGGAGTCCTATCCTATCGAATTGAAAAATATATCAATAAAACCAAATATAAACTTCCATTGACCTAATTCTTAATGAAGGAGAACTATTATAATTGGCAGGGATTCTATCACCAAACTATGCCTAGGAGATAATGGTAAATAATAGGATTTACCAATCCTGTAATCTCAAAGTAGAAAAATTGTGAAGATTAGGAAGGATTCCATCCCCCTACCATACCCAAGGGACGATGGTAAACAACATGATTTACTAATTTCATAATCTTAAATCAAGAAAATAAGATACTCAAAGCTATTGTAGATCTACTATAATTAGAGTCACAATAAATCATTAAAAACTGAAAGTATTCCTTAAATATTAAATTAAAATCCATGAAGTTCAACATAAACATGAATTAAAGCAATAAAAACATCACATCATGCTACTAGCTTCACCTCTTATCCTTAGATAAGAGGTTTAGCCAACCATAAACATGACTGGATCTAAAAACCTAGAAGAAAGCATGAAAAACTAAGGAAGAAAGAAGAAAAACACTTAGCGTTGACTCTTTGCCTTGTACTTTTCTCCTCCAAACCCTAGATTGATTAGATAGATCCCTAGGGATGCCCTGGGGACTCCTATTTATAATTGTGAATCACCTCCTTTCACACCCTCTTTGGAAAAACTAGAAACTGCCTCAAATTTACCCATTTCGCATAACTCTGCATAACTTCATGCGATTCGTTCGATGACATCGAACTTCCTTTGATGTCATCGAATGTGTCTTTTATACATTCTTTTTCTGTACTTTTGTAACTTCATCCAGACTCTATAACCTTATATGTCATCGAACCTACCTTCAATGTCATCGAAGAGGCCTTCGATGTCATTAAGCGTTGTTCGACAAAATGATAATGTGTCCAAAACAATCCAGAGAGTTTATTAAAATTCTTCAATAAATTCAATGTCATTGAAGAGGCCTTCGATGTCATTGAGCAGGCCTATGATATCATCGAGGATGCCTTTGAGTAATAAAAAACAGTGCCCAATATGTCTAATGAGTTTTGCTGAAAATCCATAGAAAATTCGATGTCATGGAAGGGGCCTTTAATGTCATCAATCAAAGCTTCGAGTCATTGAACAAGTTCTGGAGTCATTGAAAAATGTCTTCAATTTGTCCAGCAACCAACTCAATTTTTCTTCATAAATTCGATGTCATCGAATGTGTCCTTAATGTCATCGAACGGTGTTCGATAACACAGACAATGTATATTATGTACTTGTTCTTTTGACTTCGTTCCTTCTCCACTTGATTTTCTTGAATCTTGGGACTTGAAATCTTCAATCTTTGTCTCATAAGATCCATTCTTTGCCTTGGTGATCTTTGAGCATTAAATCCATGCTTTTAGCACCTTTTCCAATCCAAGCTCTTAAATTCACCTTACAACACAAACATGAGTAAAAAGGACATTAAGCAGTATAATGTTCATAAAACCAAGATATAAATGGGGTTCAATATGCAATATTTGACCTTCAACAAAGGACCACCTTTGACCAGTCGAAGGTTCCTTAACTCGAAGTCCAGTAACTAAAATCAGGTTGGATTCAGATTGTTCGGCTAGTCGAAGATCACCTTCGATCAATCGAACAGGTTCCTTGACTAGTCGAAAATTTGTTAGATCTTATCTCGCTTAAATTTAAACTTTTGTTGGAAATGAATCCAGTGCGTAGGCCAGTCAAAGACTGCCTTAGACCAGTCAAATGATCAAACTTTTTGCCTATAAATTGAAGTTCTTTTTCAATTCGAAAATATGATTCAAGCCTATCAACGCCCTTATTCTAGAGAGAGAAACTTCATTTATTATCAAGCTATCAAGCAGTATTTATAATTTTTTTTTATAGTTTTTTCATTAATTCCTTCGTCTCAAAACTTTGTCATTATGATTCTAAAAAGAGTGTTTACTCTTATTAAGATTTAAGAAAATTAATGTAAGTAGCCTTTTATTTAAACTTAATTAAAATCAAATAGAACTAGACCTTTTCTATTGGACTGAACATTGAACATTCATCATTTAAAAAAAAACGTTCTTCGGCTACAGCTTCTTCTACAGTGAAGAAGTATTCTTTTTTACTTTGTATTTGGCTTTTCTAAGATAGCTAGAATCTTAGAGTTGGTTTGTCTGAGATAAGCCAAAAAATCTCAGTGAGAGGTTTCTTTATTTGTGATCGCTTGTTAAAATCACAACTGGATGAGGTTTTATGGAAACCCTTTTAAAACCTTATTCATAGTGAAAGCCGAGATTACGTGGTTAGTAATCTTAAGAGTGGTGTATGTGTAGCTGTTTTAGAACAGATGTTGACACATTGCACCACTATAATTCTTACTGTTGTGGTAAATACTTTTATTACTTTTGTGGTGAATGATTGTAATTTCTTTTATGCAAAAGTGGTGAATGTTTGTAATAGATAGTTTTATTTACTATTACTTAGTTTAGAATTTTGATTCTTATCATATTCGTGAAATAAAGGTTGTCCTGCCTAACTTGTTTGGGTGAAGGTTGTCCTACGAATCAGTTTGAATCAACATTTCAATACTAGTATAATTGAGATTTCTGATTTATTTACTTATTTATCATTTTATTCGATTATTTGGTATAGTACTATTCACCCCCCCCCCCCCCCCCCCCCTCTCCTCTAATACTTCTTAAGCTCCCCTTTTCGCATGGCTTTGACTTTCTTGTGAGGTTGGCCACTCATACACTCATATTATCTTCCACTTTTAATACATAAATTCCTCCGCTTTCCTTTGATTAAGTAGGCTTAGAAGTGGTGGGTCTTGGGGAGGTGCCCCATGATTACGCATTTTCTGCCAATTGATCAAGGTAATCCCATGCATCATCGTCCTCCTTGTTCATGAATTCACCGTTACACATCATCTCTACGAACTGGGGTGTCACGCCCCAAACTCAGGAACCGGGCTCACAAAATTCCCAATCGTCGAATCCGGCGCCGACAGTCTCCGTAGAACCCCATTTCGGCTCCTAGCTCCCATTCGCCAGGTTCCGATCCTGGGATGCTATGAGGAGGATTTTCAACGTCAGTTTTTTTTTGTAATAAGCATAACCAAAGGCATAATCCACAAACAACAACCAAGAAATCCATTACATTTCCACTTTTGTAACGCCCGGGAAAAATCCGTACTTGGACTCGAGTACCAACTCGACCAGAAATCGCGTAGGATTAATTCCTTTAGAAAATAAGTGTAAGTTAGCTAGCACAACGCTAGAGTAGCTGGGAAATAGTCCCTGATCACTTTAAATATGTTCTACAAGACCCAAATCGAGTAGAACCAATGACTCTATAATACTCTAAAATCTCGGATCAAACTCTAAGCAGGTTTGTTCTCTGGACCACTTTGAAACTTTGTATTGGATCTAGACCGCGCATCGAAATTTCGATACCTACTATCTTAGACCGTTAGAACCGCCTAGCTGGACTTGACAATCATTTCGAAAATCCAGTCTAACCGATAACCACAAGCTATTTCATTGAGCCCGGACTGAAGAGAGTGCGAATAGGGATAGATTTGGAATTTAAAATTCAAATCTGGCACACGACTTGACGCGTCAGTATTAAGCATTCTGACCGTCAAAATTCAGTCAAATTACACCCTCGGATGAGGAAAAATTTCTATTTCATATCATGAGACTTGCAGCCCTGATCTACGTGCGGTGACCGCTGAACTGAAACTGGACCACTACTTGCGATCTACGAACGCTGATAGTCTGAAAACGGGATGAGAGCGACATCCGACATCCGTGAATTTAAGTCCGCTCACGTTGGGCCAGGGGACCACCAGAAATCATCTTTTGGACCGAAACAGCCCCGATTTGAATATGCCCTAAGTAAACTTTGTTCCTGAGCCTATTCTGGGCACTTTTGGGCTTATAAAAGGGGTTGAAACCCTAATTCCTCTCTCCCATCCAAAATTGCAAAAAGCCCTAGATTGAGAGAGAGAAAAGGTGAGAATTTGTGAGAGAGAGTAGGAGAGGATTTTCCTGCCGTTGTGCAACCTGTTGCACGTGCTTTAGCAACACACTCCGATCACCTGGCCGGTGATTTCTCCGCGTTTCTAGGTAAGAAATAACCCTAATAAGTTGCTGATTTGGGATTATTTCCGTTCCATAGCATGTAAGCTGATGGAACTTGTAAATCAGGTTCTCTATTCGCCGTAGACGAAGCGTATACGTTCCGTTCGAATTCACACACCTAAAAGAGAAAAGGTGCGGATTTTAGACACTTTGATTGATTGTTTCCAATGCTTTCAATGTCGTTTAATAGTAGATTATCGACGGCATCGCTTTTTAACATGTACAACATGCTATCCGTTTCCTATTTCGCAAATAGGTGAAGAATATGAGATTTAGGGCATTTTAGTCATTTGTAGGAAGTGCTGATTTCATTCATATTTTTCTGATATGATTGACATGGTTTATTGTCGTATTAGAATGTTAGGAATATGTGCATAATTAGTTTGGCGAAGAGATTCGCCTAAATGCGCACTTCGGGTCGACATACTATATGTAGACTTAAGTGTGTAGTGTAAGTGTTTGTATAAATGCTTGTATTAGTATGTATTGAATTAAATGGTGTTATGGATTAGTTTGAGATTGATTTCTCAATTAAAATGCTGACGTAAATGATTTCCTACATGTTGACTATATGCATGATTTCATTATATGCATAAAATGTATGTGCTTGAAGATTTGCTTAAGTTGTATGTTATAACATGTGTTAACATGCTCACATGGTTGTATTTCATTTCCAATACTCTCATATGAATACTGATGTGATTCCATAATTGTTTGGGACTATACTTAGTCCAGGCAGTCGGTAATCGAGCGAATTCGTGATTGGCTTATCTTGGCCACGAACGACGCGTCGATGAACGCGAGCCGTGTTTTGGAGTTGGCGGCAGTGTTAGGCCACACGAAGTGTTTTACGCACTTCATGTCGTTCGACTTGAGATGCGATCGCGCTAGTCGAGCCCGTCAAGTAACCCGACTGGCCATTGTATGTTCACCCTGCATGAGTCATAACTGCTTGAACCTAGGGTACTGAACTTACCATTATAAACCCTGTTGACCATGGTACCTTGATCCACGAAGACTCATGAGCTGGGCATGGTGGTATGGGACACCGTGGTGGAGCTGTCGGCCTACGCTGGGGCCACAAACCTCCCCGTAGTGACCAGTGAGCACCTAGTCTCGTGAGAAGATTATGGTGGTATGAGACACTATATTCTTGCTGTCGGCCTACACTGATCAGGCGACGAGTCCTTTGTAGTGACCGCGAGCGTATTCTGAGTCTACGGGAGGCGACGACCCTTCAGTAGCAGTAGAGTACAGTAGGCCTGTATTGATAAGGTAATGGGGGAGCGGTGCAATGAGTGCGAGCAACAGCCCTGGCAGCCGTTGCAGCGACCTACAAAATATACCTCGTATGAGATTACTAGGAGTGACGACCCTAGACAGGATCTGTGTTGGGATTGATATAAGGGAAGTACCTTAGTTTCCCAATCCTGCTGTTTGAATGGACTAATAACAACTCGAAAATCATATCACCATTACATTGCATGTGCCTGGAAGATGTGGAGCACTGAGCGGGATGCACGCATGCCGCGGACGAAGATGGTGCCATATGAGGGAGAATGTCGGTGAGGGCATCCATCATGTCATGTCATGTCATATTGCATTAACAACAGTATTAGGATTGTCTGATTTACTACTTTACTATTATCGCATGATTGATTTGAGAACATGCTAATCTTTGCTCTATGATTCCACTGAGTTGATCACTCATTCCCACGTTACGGGATGGTGTTTGCAACACCCACCAGATCCTATTTTAGATGCAGGTGATGCTGAGATCCAGGAGGTAGAGCCAGACTACGATGAGGACCAGGACGAGTTCTCATACATGCAGTATCACGACGGCTTTGCGTAGGTGGCTTGGATCGACGGGACTCCTCAGTGGGACTATTTTGGACATTCGATTTTATTTCTTTACATGTATATGAGACTCAGTGATGTATTCATACTTTAGTGACAGTCGAGATCTACTTTGTTTTTCCATATAGTGATATATATATTGTTTAGTCTTCCGCTTGCTTTTATCACTGGATCTGGAGTATGAATTGCAGTTTTGGTATATTTTTACTCATGTGAATGCTTTAACTCAGACAACATTGAATCATAATCATTTTTGTTGCATAAGTGACGGTCTGGAACTCGGGAGTTGAGTTTATACACGACCCCCGATTTTCAGGGTGTTACAACTATGATTAAAAACTTTACAAGTACAATGAGCATAAAGGAAAATACAATAGTAAAGGGCAAAACTCCAAAATGATCTGCAACGTGCTCCTGCCTCAGCGCTGCAGCGAACCAACGTCACCTGCACGCAACCGTCGTGCATAAGCTTATAGAAAGCTTAGAGGGTGGTGAAAGTGTGTGCGCAAGGTAGTAATATAAACATGCAATGTCAGAGTAATGCGAAATATGCAGATGGATCCATAATATCATGAGCTGTACCAAGGCGATGCAATGCAAGACATGAGTGGTATCGGCCATCCCAAGGCTATGCGATGTGCAATGCAACTCAAGCATACAGATCCTCATCTATGTCCACACATCAATACAGCTCAAATATGGAATATCACCGGAGTTTAGTACACTTTAAACCAGATTGCCGCCACATCGAGCGCAATAAGGTAAGTGGAAGAGACGTCACTATCCATCTGCCAATATCGGGCGCGACTCGTCGATAGAGGACCCATTCCTCGAGCTGGTCAGACTTAGCCTAGGATTGCCCCCTACACTCAGGCGGGTAAGGCCGCACCCCCTTCCAACTGACCACGACACAGTGGAGAGCGTAACCGTCTGATAATCCGCACTCAACGCTCATCTACCCACTCGGTCTAGACGTTGGAGCAACCTCTTGGTACCATAAGGGTTTAGGAACTTTCACTAAGGGATATCTATAGCACCCCATGTAGAACAAGATTTCTTGTATCCAATTCCGCCAACCATGATGCGTATGTGGAGGCTACGGCCCTGATGTCGCTAGGGCATACAATAACCATGTCACACAAATGCCAAATGCATGATTCACGGTATCCAGTCATGCAAAAAATCCTGCGCATATCGTGCGTTCATGTAGGGCAACACCGCCTAACCAGGAGCCCATAAACAACCTGCCCGAAGGCATATGCTATGATCCGTCAATCCTCATATCAAGCATACATATGATGCGTCTGATCATGATACATGAAACTATACTAAACATGTAAATGAGTGATGAACCATTCTTACAACGCGGATGGGCCTAGACGGCCTATACACAGCAAGTACGGCCCAGTAATGGGCCCTAAGGAGGGTCGTAATGTGGACATCTAACGAACATTACACTCGCAATGTGGACGTCAAACCAACATTGCCCCCAAGGCGCGATCGTCGTAAACATTGCTACATAGTTTGTATTGGGATCACACATTGCAATGGACCTTAGGTACATCCCATTAGACCTTAAGTACATCTAATGGGCCATGATATATGGGCCTTGTCTTTGTCAAACGGGCCACATAAATGGACCACACCAATGGGCCTTAGGTATATTGCAATGGGTCATAACCCGTGGGCCTTGGATTGCATCAATTGGACCTAGTCACATGAGTCTAATATGTATCAAATGGGCCACACCAATTGCCCCCCCCCCCCCCCCCACATGTACATCAAATAGACCTCAACCCATAGGCATTATATGAGTTCAATGGGCCTAAACCCCTAGGCCTTATGGTACATCAAATGGACCTAAACCCGTAGGCCTTATATAAACCAGATGGGCCTAAACCCATAGGCCTTGTATAAATCAGATGGGCCTAAACCCATAGGCCTTGTATAAATCAGATGGGCCTAAACCAATAGGCCTTGTATAAATCAGATGGGCCTAAACCCATAGGCCTTAAACAAATTAAATGGGTCTAACCCATAGGCCTTTAAATAGATTAAATGGGTCATTCCCAACATAGGTGGTCCACCCAATCATCACTCACCTAAAATGATTTTACCAAGTGGACGGACGGTATGGATGCATCACATGCATCATGGCGAGTCTCACTGCCCAGTGGATAGTGCGGATAGATCACATACATCACAAAAGGGCCCCACCGTCCACTGGACGGTGGAGGCAACATATACGTAAGGTGGGTGCCACCGTCCGCTTGGACGGTGGCCTTAAAACACATACATCATTGTGGGTCCCATGTGGGGCCCATTGAAATGCTTAGATGTCATCCAATCCGTTCATAAGGTCCCTCGGGCCTGGATGAAGGAAAAACATAAATTTCAGCTTGATCCAACACTTCTGTGGGCCCCAAAAAGATTTCAATGGTAGATATTCAGTTTCACTGTTTCATGTGGTGTGGGCCACCTGAGTTTTGGATCTATCTCATTTTTGGAGGGGGACCCACTACTGGGGTGGCCCACCTCATGAGCAGGTTGGATAACAAATAAACATTATGGTGGGGCCCACACGCAGGGCCGTGGGCCCCTGCGTCCGTCCGCCCATTCTAATGGCTGCACGCAGCAGCGTACAGCCACTGCCCACTGACAGAGGCAGAGGCAAAGCCTCTGCCATGATGCTTTTCAAAAAAAGGAAAAACCCATTTTTTTGGGGTTTTTCGCACGTGGGGCCCGCTTTACAATGATCTACCCCGGCCATTGCGTTCAGTGGCACGTAACAGGCGAAATGAGTCCGAAGTTTGAATTTTTTATGATTAGAAAATGAAATAAAATCAGAAAAGGATCCTTGAATGGTAATGATGCGTTCTTCGATGCTATGGCCCACTAGGTCTTCCAATCAGCCCCAAATTCTATCCAACGGCTAAAATGCTGTAAGTAAGAGGATGGACGGCTTGGATTGTTTAAATACATCACGATGGGGCCTAAGCAAGTAGACCACCAAAGGCCTCCTTTTCTTCTTTCCCTTTCTTCTTCTTTTTTTTTTCTTGAAACGTCCAGCATCCCATACGCTGGACGATTTGGTTCCCTTAAAAATACATTGTGGTGGGCCCTGATGAAGTGGGCCACCACTGACGGCTGACGTGGGTACAACGTATATGGTGGGCCCCACTTGAATAAATCTTGAACAAAATAATATCTCAAGGTGGGGTCCATTCAAGTGGGCCACACAATCCTATTGCATAAAATAAAGTAAAATAAAATAAAATAAAATAAAAGAAATAAGGAGGGAGAGAGACATGGAGAGTGGGACACGCTTTGTGATGGAGGGACCCCGACATTATGGGCCCTCCCTTAAAAGCAAATCATACAATCAAAAGGGTCCCTCAACACATGGGACCACCAAGATCGAGAATCAACGGTGGAGATCCTCTCTCCACCAAAATGGACGGTCTAGATGACCTTTTGTAATGAAATAAACATCATGATAGGGTCCATGGAGAATGGCCCCATCATGGAATGATCATGATGATCCAAGTGGGCCATCGGCCTTATCTTAGGGTCCCAAGTGAGATCCACACCATTGATCGGTGGGTCTCACTTGGCCCATCATAAAAACAAGAAAGAAACTACCCTAAGGAGGCACCCACCATCCGATCTTCTTGCTCCTAGGGGTTCCTTGGAACCTTAGCTCCAACTTCAATGGATGAGATGAGGAATGGAGGGTTGAGATGGGAGTTGGTAGGGTAGGAAAGTGGGCCACTTGAAGCTTAGAGATACTTAGAAAATTCCATACGTGGGATTTTCTTTTGCTTGGAGTTTTTTGTAAATGAGAAAGAGAGGAGTTGTAAAGGGAGAGAGAGAGAGTGATGGATGGATGTGGTGAGTGATGGTTTTGTAAGAAATCTTTGACTTTGTGGCCTTTTGTGTAAGAGAGGTATGGGAGGTGAAGACTTTTGTGGCCTTTTGTGTAAGAAAGGTATGGATTAGGAAGACTTTTGTGGTTGCTTGAGAAAAGGGGTGAAAGTGATGTGTACTTGACATGTGATGGATTGATGGATTGATTGATTGATGGGATTGATGTGATTGATGTGACACATCGTAGAGATTCCCTTGGGTTTCGCAACGCGCGGTGTTTCCTCGCACCAAACATCGGTCTACAACTCTCGACCAGGGTATCGCCTCGGCGCACGAGTCGCGGCATCGGAACTGCAACGACGGCGCGGTCACTATGATATTGGTCTTGGGTTGAGTCGACTTGGGTTGTCGATATATGAATCAGGGTCACGCGTCGATATCAGTTAAGGGTCGAAGGTTGTCGAAATTTGACCGGTAAGACCATGGAAGTCTACGGAAAGGTACGGACCAAGATACGGGTCTTACATGGGTCATTAGTGAAGTTAATCCGTTATAGAAAAAGCCTATTGTTCACCATATTTCATAGCCATGATATGGACATGAATTTGTGAAATCATTGAACCTTTCCTCGCATTGAAAGAAGGTCTCTTCCTCTTTCTGGGCGAAGTTCATGATTAGCTTCCTATTGAGGGTTAAATGTTGCATCCTATCTCAACGCCCTTATTCAATACATTTCAACAAGCGACTTCTAAATCAGACATTTTATTAAACACTTAGACTACACATATCAATATACATGTAATAGATTAGTTACAACATATATTATAGCAAATCCTTTCACAAATGAGTTGTCACACATACAACAATCATGTATTCTCAATCAATAATCATGGCAAGCACAAATCATAATTCCATATTCATTCAAACATTTCAACAAACACATGGAATGCATTATATTCAACATAGTTCATATATGTGTAATACACGAAAAACATTGCATCTAAGCACATGTGACAGCATTCAAGTCAGTCATAAATCATTAACTGACATTGAAAGTCTTGAAAACCATAACCTAAATGTTTATAGTCCGCACCTTTCGTCGGTACGCTTGTTATAAACACCGTTCGTACACCATGTCCTTGCATACGGCACAACAACTACCTAAAAAATAAAATAGATTAGTTATTTTACTGTTTCCTCTATTTGGATTTCTAAAACAGATTAATGTTAGGATTTCTTACCCAAAAATGAATTCAGATTCGATGGTGTAGCGACACATGAGAGATGATTCGGCACATGGAGTGGTGGGAATGAATCCTACCACCTATCTCTCTCTCTCTCTCTTCCCCTCAGTCTTTCCTCCTTTTTTCTCTCTTCTCTCTCCTAGGATTTTATGAAATTCGTATGGAATGAGAGAGGGGTGGGTTTAGGGCTTTATATAGGCCTAGAACTGGTTCAAATGGCCTCAGGGCCATGGTATACTTAGGTTATAGCCAAAAAGCATCTGTTTAAGGCCAACGAAGCCCATCTGGAGGTTCATTACTTATATATGGTTAGGAGAAAGTTCCCTAACAATGGATCTAGGTCAGGAAAGATTTTGGTCCGATCGAATTTGTGGATTGACCATGGAGGACCAGTTCAGTTCAACAGCTATCGCCACTCAATCAAGGCCACAAGTACATTGCCATGTGTAGGGAAATTTCCTTGATCCATAAGTGTAGTTGGGTTAAAATCTAACGATCAGAAACCTTAAAATTGGCCTGCAAGCGAACGGCCCAAATCACTTAAGTTTGAGTTCATTTTCTAAAGATATTCGTGTTTCTCACCCACTTTACTCAGAGCTCTAGTTGTGCATTTCTGAATACTATTCGGGCTCGATTCCAGTGATGGTTATCAAGCCCAATAAGGTGGTCATAACCATATAGTTTTGCAGTAGTCGGAGTTTCGACGCACGGTCTATGTCCGATACGGAGTTTTAATGTGCTCCTAAGAGCAACTGGGTTTTAAGATTTCTCCTAGGTAATGTAGAGTTAGCGATTCTACTTGTTTTGGGTCTTGCAGTTCGTATAGAAAGTGGTTTAAGCTAATCTACTACATAATTCAGTTTAGTACTTAATTAATTTTCACTTAATTTCTATATAATTTGCTCCTTAGCAATTTCGACCTGAGGTGGTACTCGGGTCTTTGTACGGATTATTTCGAGACGTTACATGCCGACTAGGTGGTAACCCCAGAATCTTCTAAAACATATCTGAAAAATTACAAATGACTGGCAGTTGGTCAATACTCAAGACAACTGGCTCCTCTACAACACATGACATATGGCAAGAGAGCTGCTCACCTCTAGGCTCGACTACAAACTGAAACTACGGCACACCGGGCATATAAAACGTTATTGTCCTCGTAGAGCAGTCCAATATGGCATGGTACTCGGTAAGCCAATCCATGCTCAAGATAACATTGAATTCGGACATCGGTAAGGCAAACAAGTTGGCCTGCAAAAAGGTCTCCCCTACCAGAATGGGGTAAAATGAGCAAAACCAACCTAATATTGTAATCTTCCTTAAGGGGGTCAACACTACCAGACCCTCATCGCAGACTCTAGCAGCAAACTAGTCAATCGGAAAAAATCCTTGAATATAAATGAATGTGATGCACTAGAATCAAACAAGACATGTGTTATGCACAAGGAAATAAGGAGTATACCCTCAACGACTCCTACTGATGCCTGAGGATCCTGCTGGGCTGTTAAAACCTGTACTAGCCTACTGGGGAGGTGCATGTCCCCTTTATGGTCGTCGCTACTACTATGGTGGCCTATACTGTTGCTGTCTTTGCTGTCGTGGGGAAGGTCTCGGTGGCTGATGCGGCTGTTGCTGGGGTCTTGGTGGTGGATACTGTTTTCGCTGCTATTGTTGTAGAGGCTACTAAGGTGCTCTCGGTTGCTGTTGTGGATGAGGACACTCATGCCTACGATGACCCATCCCACCCATCCGTAGCAAACACCTAAGAAATGTCTTTATGGTGGTGCTGGGGGTGCTGCTGGTACTCGAAAGGATGGATGGGTCATGCACCTCTTAGGTTGTCAAAGTTGTTGTTGCTGGAAGCTACCATAGGGGGCCTTTCTCTTCCAGTCTCCTATCTGATTGTAGATCCGCTGTGAATTTGTCCACTCTGCTTCATAAATTTGGGCCCTCTCTATAACCTCCTCAAATGATGGGAGCTTCTATCCAGTGACACGACTCCGAAAGCCAAGGCAAGCCGCCTTCAAAATGATGAGCCCTCCACCCCTCCTTATCCACAAGATATGGTGGAAATCTAGATAGCTCAATGAATCGAGCCTCGTACTAAGACAAAGTCATGTCTCCCCAGACTAGAGTCTCGAACTTTATTGCGCGCTCCTGGTGAACATGCCCGGGGAAGAACTTCTGCTTGGGTAACTGATGCCCACTAATGCTTGGCATCACCTTACAGAATGAATACTAATAAAGGGACCCACTACTGTGTTGTACATCTCATCGTGTTAAAGATCTTCTCTACCTCTGATCATCATCTCTCCATTGCTGTTAGATTAGGCTCACACTGGAAACGTGGGGGATCAAGGTTTAAAGTTACATAGATGGGAGCTCATGTACTCCTGCTCAGTCTGGACTGACATATCAATGGGTCACCTACCCTGCCTTTAAAGTCACATAGAAGGGAGCTCGCGTACTCCTGCTCAGTCTAGACTAGCATATTAGTGGGTCACCTACCCTTCCTTTGTAGTATAGAGCTCATCGCATGCAACATCTGCTAAAGCTGGTCTGTACTCACTGATATAACTGGGGCTGCACCTGTCTAGGATGTGTGACCCCCTCTCCTTGGCCTCTTGGGTGCCATGTCATACAGGAAGGAACAAGGGACCTTTTAGCCTTGAGTACTCTCGAATGCACATACGTTAGGGAGCTATATCAGTAGGTTTCTAAGTTCGCATCACTGAAACCTATTTTAAACTAAGTTTGAAAATTGATCCTAAGGTGAGTTTCTAAGTATTCGAGCTCGGGGACATAATCATTCTAAGTTCACAATGGTTATACAGTGAAGGGTAGTTATTTTAAGACCATTAACAGATATGTGATGTTATTCTCAGGTATTTTCAAGTTATGCTCTAATACCAACAACTATCACACCCCGAACTCGGGCACCAGGCTCACAAAATTCCTGGCCGCCAAATCCAGTGCCGACAGCCTCTGTAGTACCTCATTCTTGGCTCCCAGCTCCCATGCACTATGTTCTGATCCTAGGTTTTATAAGAAGGATTTTCAGTGTGAATTTTTTTGTATAAAGGAGCATAACCACAAGTGTACCCAAGTTACAAAACATCATTACCATATATCCACTAATATAATATTTGAGTACAGTGTTGAAAAGGAAATACATTATATAAAAAAATTTTAAAAGATCGGGCACATGCTCCTACCTCAATGCTGTTGCAGTTTAGCATAACTTGCACGTAACGAACATGCATAAGCTTATTACAAAGCTTAGAGAGTGCATACGTGTGTGCATAATGAATTTGCCAAGCATACAAATGTCAGAGTAAGCGGAAATGATGGAATTCTAAACTGGTAAGTCCATAAACGATGTTAGCCATACTAAGGCTATGCAATGCAAGGCTTACATGGTTGAATGTCATATGCTAGAGATGCAATGGAAGCATGCCAATCCTCAACTAGTCCACGTGTTAGTATTGTTCATCACTGGAAACATCACCGGAGTCTATTACACTCTAGCATTGGCTGCCACCCCATCATGTGCATAACCAAGTGAGTATTAGAGACCTCACTATCTGTCTTGCCAGTAGTATGCCAATGCCCATCTGACTGGTCGATAACAGACCTATTTATGAGTTAGTCAAACTTAACCTAGCCTATAGCCCCTACCCTCGAATGGATACGGT
Organism: Magnolia kwangsiensis; assembly: GCA_037074715.1. NCBI lineage: Eukaryota > Viridiplantae > Streptophyta > Magnoliopsida > Magnoliales > Magnoliaceae > Magnolia > Magnolia kwangsiensis. The sequence goes on along the minus strand of CM073577.1, from coordinate 81,071,398 downwards.
CACACCCCTTTTCTACCGACCATGACATAGTGGGAGACGCGACCTACTAGTATTTAGCTCTTAGGCGTTCATGTTATCCACTCGATCTCAACATTGAAGCATCCTACTAATACCACAAGGGTTTAGGGACTTTCACTTAAGGACATCTATAGTGCCATAATGATAGAACAGATATTTTTGGTATCCAATCTAGCCATTCCCAATATGCTTGTGGAGGCCATAACCCTGATGTCGCTAGGCGTAAAGTGATTGTGACATACAAGATGCGAAATACATGAGTCATACCATCCAAGTCATGTATCAAACTTGCATATACAACGCGATTATGTAGGGCAACCCTATCTCTTCTAGAGTCCCCTCAGTGTCTCAGCCCAATGACATATGCTATGATTAATCACTACCCATAAATTCTTACAAACGATGTGTATGAGCATATGTCTAGACATGATGTCATTATACTAAGCATGTTCTTAGTGTATCCTACCAAACCAAGTACACTAGCATGTTATCAGACATATCAGATAATAATCAACCTTAATCGACACATCATATATAAAGAGTAGGAGCTGAATGACATGTCCCACTAGAAATATAGAAGTCTATGTGGTATCGCCCACGTTAGACTAACATTAACTTCTCATGTAGCCTACAAGGCATGAATAGAGAGTGGGATCTCAATTTCAGGGTTTCCTAAGTCCAACGAATCCCAAAACTAGGGGTTCCCGAGTCTAAGGGATCCCAAAAGGAAGAAATCCCAAAGTCTAAGAGGTTTCTACCTCCATATTACCCTGTGGTGCGGCCCACCTGAGATCTGGATCAACCTGAATTTTGGGCCCATTATAACGCCCTGAATTTTGAGGGTCGAGCAAAGCTCTACTCCCAAGATTCAGAACCTCACTTATGTAGCATGGATGATGACATTCAAATTTCATTTATGTTAATGAGTTAAGCATCCGTGGGATTATATTAAACAACAAATCATACTCTGGATATAATTAAATTAAGCAAGCAGAAGTCTAGAACATATCTATTTAAGCATGTGGTTGTTTCACAAACCTCCAGAGTATGAGTATGTAACTGGGTTTAATATATACATGAATGTTTTAAAATGAACAAAATATGGAAATGTAAAGTGTCTAAGCTAGATATCTCAGTGGTCCCTGCGCATCGGCACGAGGTCCACATCGACCCGCTCGAGAGCTGAAAGTAAGAGAATTCCTCCTTATCAAAGAAGTCCTGCTCCATTGCAAAGACTTCATCTGCACCTACATCTAAATCAGAGTCTAGTTGGTGTTTTAAAACATCGTCACAGAGTGGGAGTGAATGATCAACTCAGTGGTTCTATAAGGTAAAAGTTAACATGTTATCATGTCAATCAAGAAGTAATGATAAAGCAAACAAACAATCACTTCCTAACTACTCTTTTTAATACAAAAATGGAGTACAAGTAATGATGTATGCCCTCACATCGAAGCTCCCTCACAAGAGAATCTAATAACCTATTTCTCATACGACAACACTTCCTCAAAACGGTGCAACTTCATCGCCTTTAAAGCACATCCTAAATAATGCAGTACGATACATGGTCGTATTAGCCAAGTAATTAATTAAGTTTATTCATACAGCAAGTTTGGAAAGCTAGGGTACCTCCCTTTATATCATTGACTCGAATCGAAGGATCCATCTAGGTTCGTAACTCCTAGTTAAGTACATATGATAGGCAAGTTGTAGGGTTGTCACTCTTAATGAAATACATACGATAGGCAAGTTACAAGAATTTATACTCGCGTTCGCTACGGGGAGGCTCGTCACCCCAGCGTAGGTCGACAGTACGAACATGGTGTCACATACCACCATGCTCAACTTATAATTTTTAGTTTCTCATTGGTCACTACGAGGAGGCTCGTCACCCCAACGTAGGCTGAAAACTCAAACACGGTGTCCCATACCACCATGCCCGAAGCATGAGTCGTAGTGGATCGAGGCACCATGGTTAATGTGGGTCTTTTCATTGGTGAGGGGTACCTTAGATTCAAGCAATCGCGTCCATACATGGTAAACACACAATAGGTCAATGGGTTCGTTAAGAAACCTTGATTGGTACAGGCACACGGTGACTTAATCAACATGGAGAGCATAAGCACCCCTCATGGCCTAACCACTGTCGACAATCGTTGTACGACTTGGATTCATTGAGTTTATCCAATGTGGCGAGACTAATTCGGCCACCCGAACATGGACTTTTACCAATTGCCTTGGATAAATTGTAGCCTCAATCCTACTCATATGCAGCTAACAAATACATGTGATATTCGTCTCAGCATTTATCAAACAATCCAAGTGGATTCCTCATTTGGGCATTTCATCAAACGCATCGATCATGTTACCAAACACTTGCATTTTTATCAATTAATTACATAGAGGAAAATATGATTATATAAATTTAATTATACATATGTATAAGGCAATAAATAATCCTATCTTAATAATCATAGTAAATGCAAATCATCAACAATTTCTCATTCAGACCATTCATTAAACACATAGACTAGGTTAGTTATAACATATGCTTTATCAATTCCTCATACAAAGAGATCAACATGCATATGGCAATGATGAATCTTAGATCAGTAATCATGGCAAGTACAAATCATTTTCAAATGCTCATTCAAACATTTCAACAAACACATGAGATGCATCTTTTACTTATCATAGTTCATAGGTGTATCTCATACAAAAATTAACGTATCTAAGACAATACGGTGGCAATCAAGTCAAATATAAATCATTAGCTAACATGAAAGCATTGAAAAACTGCAACCTAAGCGTTTATAATCAGCACCTTTCGTCGGGATGCTCGACTCAAACTCGGTCCAAATTCTACATTTCCAAAAATGGAACGTCGAGCACCTAAATGACGAAACAGGTTAGCTAGGTTGATGGACAACTATCCTGGATCCCTACAACAATATTAGGGTTAGGATTTTTTACCCAGAATTGTAACCAAGAAAACATTTGGTAGCGTAATGGGGCGGAGATTTGGTGCATTGATTCGTGGGAGAGGATTCCTGTAGCGATCTCCCAAAATCTCTCTTCTCACTTTCCACTTTTCTCCTCTTTTCTCCTCTCTTTCCCATAGGTTTTTTGTAAAATTCGTATATGGGAGTGAGGGAGAGAAATAAAGGCTATTTATAAGCCCAGAAGTGATGCAAATGGCCCCATGGCCACTTTATACATAGTTTATACCCTTTGGGAAGCTGTTTCTGATGAACATGGCTCATAGGGAGGCCCACGACTCATCTACGTCATACGGTAGATTCCCTGACAATGGATCCATGCTAGGACACGATTTCAGTACGATCGGATAAGCAAATCGACATTGGAGAATCTGTGTTAGATCAACGATCATACTTGCTCAATCGGGGCCACGGTTATACGGATATGTGCAAGAAAATTTTCTTTCCCCAATGAGTGAAGTTTGGTCATAAACTAACCGTCTGAAATCCTTAATTTTGAATGAGAGTGAAAGGCCCAATTCACTGAAGTTTTGGTTTGTTTTCTAAAGGTATTCCATTTCTCACGCACTTTACTCATGGTTCAAGTTGGGCATTTCTAGACACTATCTAGGCTTATTTCCTATGAAGGTTGTCAAGCCCGGCAGGATGGACATAGTCCTATAGTTTCATAGTAATCGGAGCCTCGACATGTGGTCTAAGTCTGATACGGGGTTTCAATATACTCCTGAGAGTGACAGGATCTTGGGATTTCTCTTAGGTCTTTAGATGACATTAAGTCAGTGGTACTTAAGGTTTTAGGCCTTCTCATTTGTGAAAATGGTGGCCCAAGCTTAACCTGCTGATTATTTAGTTTAGTACTTAACTAATTTCTGCCTAAATTAAATGATAGGATGCGGTCCTTGGGTTGTTCTGCCTGAGGTGGTACTTGGGTTTTTGTACGAATTTTTTCAGGACGTTACAATCTCCCCCTTAAAGAAAAATTTCATCCCCAAAATTAGTGCCTTTCTATACTCGTTGAGGATTTTTGGGTAGTTCTTACGGACTTCAGCTTCCGTTTCCGAAGTAGACTCCCCCTTAGTGTGGTGTGTCCATAACACTTTCATGAGTGGGATAACCTTGCTGCGCAATACTTGATCCTTCCTATCTAAAACATATGTTGGTTACAATTCATAAGTAGTGTCTTCCATTAGATTCACTTGCTCCCACCTGATGATATGAGTAGGGTCGGGAACGTACTTTTTCATCATCGATACATGAAATACATTATGCACGTCTGTGAGTGGTGTGGGCAAGCCGAGGTAGTATGCCACCACACCCACTCAATTTAAAATCTGGAACGAGCCAATGAATCTCGGCATGAATTTCCCCTTCCTACTAAAACAAAGTACTTTTAACGGGGAAACTTTAAGGAATACATGGTCCCCAACTTCAAATTCTAACTATCTCCGTCTTGTATTAACGTAACTCTTCTGCCTACTCTTGGTTGTAAGGAGTCGACGCCTGATAATATCGATCTTCACTGAATCGCTTGAACCATATTTGCGCCAACCAAGCTCTTCTCGCCAACTTCCTCCCAATAATGAGGAGCCCGACATAGGTGTCCATACAAGGCTTTGTAAGGAGCCATGCCAATGCTTGCTTGGAAGTTGTTGTTATAAGCAAACTCGGCATAAGGGAGAGTCATCCCAACTATCCTTGAAGTCAAGTACACATGCTCGTAACATGTGTTCGAGTATCTGATTTGCCCATTCCATCTGCCCATTGGTCTGAGGGTGGAACGCAGTACTGAATTTCAGTTTCATCCCCATTGCTTCTTGGATTCAAGTCCAGAAAATAGACATGAATTGTGTGTCTTGGTCTAACACAATCTCTAGAGGAACCTCATGCAGTCGTACTATCTCCTTAATGTATAGCTTAGCCAGGTCATTTGCCAAATTAGAAACTCTAATCGGGACGAAATGGGCCAACTTTATCAATAGGTCCACAATCACCCAAATGGAGTCATACCCCTTTCTCATCTTTGGTAACCCGAAAAGAAAATTCATATATATGAAATCCCACTTTCACTCAGCTATGGGCACAGGGTGAAGTAAACCGAGGGGTCGATGATGCTCAGCCTTCACTTGCTTGCACGTGAGGCATCAGGAAATAAAATCTGCTATTTGGGCCTTCATATTGTCTCACCAATACGAACACTTCATGTCTTGATACATCTTTGTACTACCCGGATGGATCGCCAACTTTGAATTGTTAGCAGCCTCTAGAACTTCTCTCCTCTAGTCATGAAGGTTTGGGACATATAGGTGGCCACGATACCGCAAACCTCCATTTAAGCCAATCCTCTATTCTAATTCTTCACTGTTGCTTACACACTCTCTTATCTTCAACAGTGGGTCATCATCTTTCTGAGACAATGATCTAGTTGTCAATAAGTGGTTGTACGTGGAAGTGTGAGAAGCTCTCAAATGGCTCCTCCATTATTAGCCTCTATTCAAAATCTCGCACGAACTCCACCATATTCCACTCTCTTACCATTAGCGAGACTACAAATTCTATAGTTTTCTTACGGCTCAATACATTAGCCATAAGGTTGGCCTTGCCAAGATGGTAGGAGACTTCAAACTTGAAGTCTTTCAAGGTCTCTATCCAACGACATTGCCTCATATTTAGGTCCCTCTGTGTAAAAATGTACTTAAGGCTCTTGGGGTCACAAAAGAGCTCGAACTCCTCTCCATAGAGGTAATGTCTCCAAAGCTTTAATGTGAAAATGACTGCCGCCAACTCCAGGTTGTGAGTAGGGTAATTTTCTTCGTGTTTCCTCAACTGTCATGAGGCATAGGTGAACACTCTATCCTTCTACATAAGTACACACCCCAAACCGATGTGAAAGGCATCAGTGTAAATAGTATATCTAACCCCTTACTCTGGCAGTACAGGCACGGGCGCAGACATCAACTTGTCCTTTAATTCTTAAAAGGCTGCCTCTGCTTTCTCACTCCAAGCAAACTTAAGATCTTTCTGAGTAAGTTGAGACAACGATCGGGCTATCTTGGAGAAATCTTTAATGAATTGGCGATAATAGCCGGTAAGTCTAAGGAAACTCCTCACTTCTGTAATTGAGCTGGGCTGCTCCTAGTCTTGTACCACGGTCACCTTGGTAAGGTCCACAGAGATTCCTTCTTTGAAAATCACCTATCCTAAGAACTTGGCTTCTTCCTTCCAGAAGTCACATTTTCTGTACTGTGCAAACAATTGATTTTGCCTAAGAGCATCAAGTACTGTTCGTAGGTGTTTTTCGTGATCTTTCTGACTCATTGAGTATATCAAAATGTCATCTATAAATAAGATGACGAATCGGTAAAGATATGGCCGAAATACGCGGCTCATGAGATCCATGAATACACCTGGTGCATTTGAAGTCCAAACGACATCACGAGAAACTCGTAATGACCAAAGCTAGTCCTGAAAGCTGTTTTCTACACGTCTTCATTCTTGACGTGTAACTGATGATACTCAGACTGTTAGTCTATCTTAGAAAAATATTGAGCCCCCTTCAATTGGTCGAATAGGTCATCTATCCTGGGCAGAGGATTCTTGTTCTTTACCGCGACGTGATTTAGCCTGCAATAATCAATACACAATCGCAGCGATCAATCCTTCTTTTTCACAAATAACATAGGTGCTCCCCAAGGAGATACACTCGACCGTATAAAATTTGAGTCCAATAAATCATCAATTTTCTTCCTCAATTCTTGCATTTCACATGGAGGCATGCAGTATGTTGGTAAGGAGATAGGTGTCACACGTGGCACAAGGTTAATGGTAACGTCGATGTCACGCTGAGGAGGGAGTCCAAGGATTGTTCTAAACACGTCCATGAAATCTTGGACTACTAGCATGTCTTCAACTGATAGACCATCATAACTTTCCAATAGAGAAGCGTAACAATAAATGCGATAGGGACAACTGACCTGAACTGGGAAGGTGAAGGTCGAGCCCTGGGCCCATGGGCTGTCACCAATCTGGTTTAACAGTCGATTTTTTCCTTCATTTCAGTGAGTGAATTCATGTCGATGATGATGTCGTAATGATATATCTTGGTTATAATCAGGTCAATGCGCACCACTCTGCTCCCTAAATCTATCGGGAAACTCTTACAAAGCTTAGTGGTGTCAGAGAAGGTTCCTGCTACGATGATGACTCTCACCCCAACCATAGGGATAGTGTTTAACCCTAATCACTTGATTATAGAGCATGCTATCATTGAAACAATGGACCCAGTGTCCACCAATAGAGATACAGGTGTACCTTGGATATAGGTACTGACTTCAAAGGCTAGCGGTACTGTAACTGCAAATTCAGATGCTTTGGCAATGAGTGCGTGTACGCGAGCTTATTGTAGGCAGTTAGGCAACACTATTATATGTCGTTAAGGTGGCCTATTTCAAGATATAAGAAGTCAATTATATGGTTATGTCGGTGCTACAAATCATAGAGGTGGAGCCGAAAAGCACGTGGTGGCTAGCGATTGACCCTCTGAGGCGGTGTGTAGCCATTATCCTTCATCTTAGTAAAGTAGAAGGGGTCAGTATGGCCTTCTTTGTTACAATAGGTACACCAAAGATTAGATCACCTTTGCTGAGCCGGTGGAGCCATTGGTCTTGGAGGTGAGTTCACACGCGGCCTCTTGCTGAGAACAGTCGGTTCTGCAATTCGGGCCTAGGCCTCGAGCCCATTGGCATGCGTGTGCGGGACACCCGTTCACCATCTTGCTCGGCTCGTGGGGATATGTTCACTAGCTCAGCATAATTGGGGATGCTAGCACAACACATCTTTATGCGGATGTTAGCCTGCTATCCTTCTAAAAATCGTCGCATTCTCATCGGCTCATTTGCCAAAATCAAAGGGGCATATCTAGCCAGCTCCGTGAAACGGTTCTCATATTTTGCCACTGTTGTTCCTCCCCTGTCAGAGGCCGAGGAATTCACCCTCTTTTTCATTATGGTAAGTGAGGGGGAAGTATTTCCAGTGGAAACATGTTTTGAACTCGTCCCACATCCATGCAAATCCTATGGGAATAGTTCATAGGATGCTATCCAACCAGAGACTAGCCTCCTTTTCAAACATATACGTAACAAGCTTGACCTGTTCCACTTCAATACAGTGTAATGGTTTCAATGAGTGAGAATATGGGAGAGATTTGAAGGTTGAGAGTGAATGAGGTTCTGAGTGGGTAGAAATGAAAAATGCAAGAAGATGAACTTAGGAGTTTAGAAATGGAGATTTTGGAGAGGGGAGGGGTTTTTCCCCCATGAGGCACGTTGTCAATGATATTCAGATTGCAGATGTCTCCATGGTTGAACTAGGCACATGGGCGCAGGAGATCATTAGTAGGAGACAGCCTAAATTGTCGTAATAGCTTGGACACAAGACATGGGAATGGAAGTGTAGTGATGGATTCATTTGAAGACACCTGAATTAATTATTGTAGAATGATATTGAGTAGGTATACGTGAATACCAAGATGAACATCATACAAAACATTGAGAATGTATGGAGAAAGCTTGTTGCAAGAGACATCATAGGGATAGACATTTTTGTTGAAGATGTTGTGAAGAATTTTATATTGTAACACCCCAGATTTTTGTCAACCTGGAGTTAGACGTCCTTAGGCAATGGGTCAACCATAACACTCTCAAATCTCAATCCTAAAGTCTAAAAATCACTTTTCAACCCATTTCCTTCAAAATCTCACCTTTCACCACCTCATTATTCAAATTTCTCCAAGTACTTTCATATTAGACATAAATATTGCAGTTTAAATGGTAAATGGCTATACTTAGATTAAAACTTACTATAAATGGTAAATACATGAATAAAATGGGATTTTGACTATTTAATTTTTAGAGTCTCATGATATAGATAGTTTATTTGGATAGATTAGCTTCTCCTATCCCAAAATCATATATTGTATGTCACGTAACTCATTCTGATTTGCAAATGAGACCCGATAATGCTTCGACGGACTCGTGGGCCCAAACGACTCAATTTGGGGGGACCCGGGGTGGGTCTCGCATGTTTTCGGCACCCTCAGGGAGGGGGGAGGGGGGGGGGGGGGAGGTGGAGGACATCACCCCTGGGGTAAGCCCTTACCTAAATGACCAGTGACCGGTGAGGGGCTCGCCGGTTTGGTGAGGCCTCGTTTGTACAGCGGATTGGGCGGCTCGTTTTCTGCATTTTTCTATAATTTTTGTATAACTTTAAAAAATCATATATCCCTCATTATAACTCTGATTTATGTGATTCAAAAATTATTTTAAAGATAAATGAGTCTAGTATTATATAAAAATAAGTAAAAAAATAAAATAAAATAGTTAATATAGTTTAAAGTAGGTCGTTGTGACAACTATCTGAAAATCATTCGTTAAAGAGCTGCTGCTTCGGGAAATTTTAGAATTTTTATACAACATGAAATATCATGAAATTTGGTGGAGATGAGGTAAACTTGATGATGAACTACTAAAAAAATAATTAAAATAATATACTGACTAGAAGTACCAAAAATGGGGCATAGAATGGCCCTAGGATCGTATTCTGCCTTAATTAGGGTAGAATTTGGTTAAGTATTAAACTGAATACTCAGTAGAATTAGCTTGAACCACTTTAAATATGAACTACAAGACCTAAAATGAGTAGGACCACTAATGCTACATTACATAGAAACCTAGGATCAATCTCTAAACCCAGTTACTCTTGGGAGCATTGTAAAACTTCGCATCGGACCTGGACCGCACGTCGAAAGTTTGATTATCTCGAAACTATATGGTTGTGACCATCTTGTTAGACTTGATAAAATACCTTAGAAATCAAGTCTAGACAGTATCCCATGGTGATTTACTTGAGTCCAGAGTGAAGTGTGTGAGAAATGTGAATGTTTTTAGAAATTAAATCTGAATTTAAGTAATCTGAATCGTGTTGTGTGCGGGCCAACTATAAGCATTCAGACCGTTAGAATCTGACCCAAATACACCTTCAGATCAGGAAAAATGTCACTCACAAACCAGTGTACTTGTGGCCCTAATCGAGTTCCTGTGACCGTTGAACTGAAACTGGTCCGCCGCGTCTGATCTCTAAACCCGATTGGACTGAAAACTTAGCCTGACCTAGATCTAATATCAGGGAGCTTAAGTTTGACCACATTCAGCAAAGGGGCCTCCAGAAATGCTCTGTTGAGTCAAAACAGATGAGTTTTGGCTATAACTTAAGTATACCTTGGCCCTAGGGCATTTCCATCAGTCTTTGGTCTATATAAAGGCCTAAACCCACCCCATTTCTATTTCATACGATTTTGCAACCCTAAGGGAGAGAAGAGAGTAAAAGAGAAGGAAAGAGAGAGAAAGTGAGAGAGAGAGAGAGAGTGGGAGAGAGTTCCTGAGATTCGATCCCATCGCTCCACGGGCTAAATTACCACTTCTGCATAACTATTCTGCGGTTCTGATTATGAAATTAGGTAAGAAAACCTAACTCTAATCTTCTTTAGGGTTTCAAATAGTGTAAGTGCTGGAATAGCTAACCTATTCCCTGTTATAGGTGGTTGTTATGTCATAAATGAAGGAATAGTGTTTGAACCGAGTCATTACGAGTCTATCGGCAAAAGGTGCGGACTATAAACGTTTAGGTTATGGTTTTCAAGGCTTTCAATGTCAAGAATGATTTATGTCTGACTTAGTTGCTATCACACATGCTAGATATGATGTCTTCCGTATGTTACATAAATATATATACTCTGTTGATTTTTAAATGCATTCCATGTGTTTGTTGAATTACCTGAATGAATATGGAATTATGGTTTGTACTTATTAGGATTGATGCTTAGAAATACATTATTAGAGTATGTGTGGCAACTCCTATATGGAAGGAATTGCTATAATATGTGTTTAACTAAGCTATTACATGTATGTGAATATGTGTAGCCTAAGTGTTTGATAAAATGCCTGAATGAGAAAATGCATGTTGTAATGTATTTAATGAGAATGTTGAGATGCGATCCTCAACCCCCTCAAGCATAGTTACAGTTTTCTCTATGTAACCTATCTTACTACTATGTGATTTATGGGCGAATTACCAAAGTATGATAACATGTTTAATACGTGTTTGTTGAAATGTTTGTATGTATTTGGAATTTGAATTTATGATTGCCATGATTAACTATTGTAGGTACATGCTTGTTATATATGCGACAACTCCTTAGTAAGAGGATTTTCCCTAATACGTAATATAATCAATATACATGATGTATGTTAGAAGGTGTGTCTAAATCTTTGTAAAAATGTCTGAATGAGTTAGTAGTTAGTAAATTGTGATTTATAAGGGAGTTGAGATATGAATCCCAACTACCTTAGCTGTGCGTATGATTACATCCATGTACTGCATCTGATTCGTGTTTAGCTATGTGTATGATTTCCTCCATGTACTGTATATTCATGTTTCCATAGTATGCTCAAATGACTGTAGGATGGACTTATTTATTCATTACTACTTTGACAATCTCATATGCTTACTTCTTGTAATTGCACATTGTTGAGACTATATTATAGTCCAGGCAATCGGTAACAGGCTTCGAACTGGTGGCTAAGGTTGTTTTCACCACACAGGATGTGTTCGATGAATCCGAGTCGTACTTGGGATGTCGGCAGTGGTTAAGCCACACGGAGTGCTTATGCACTTCATGTCGATCAACTCAATGTGCGCTCGTACTAGTCGGACTCGTCTAATAAACCGATTAGCCCAATGTATGTTCACCATGTATGGATGCTACTGCTTGAATATAAAGTACCAAACTCACTAGTGAAACCCTGTTAACCTTAGTACCTCGATCCGCTAAGACTCATGAGCCGGGCATGGTGGTATGGGACACCGTGGTCGAGCTGTCAGCCTACACTGGGGCGACGAGCCTCCCCATTGACCAGTGAGCAACCCAGACTCGTGAGCTAAATATGGTAGTATAGGACACTGTATTCGTGCTGTCGGCCTACTCTGATTGGTGACGAGCCCTTTGTAGTGACCTCGAGCATATCTTGAAACTGCATGGGGGCGACGAGCCTTTTTATAGTAACTGGGGTATAACTAGGCCTGTATTGATTGGTGACGAGCCCTTTATAGTAACCTAAAATCATAACATCGTATGAAATTTACTAGGATTGATAACCCTAGAATGGATCATTGTTTAGAAATTGATATAAGGGAGGTATCTTAGCTTCCCAATCCTGTTGTATGAAAAGGACTAATAAGAACTTGGTAATCACGTTCATGCACCGCATTACATGTGCTTTGGCGAGGAAGAGCACTTTTGGGTGGTTGTCATGTGCGTCGTAAGATGAAGACGCTGAGGGAGTGCAGGCGAGGGCATGCATCATTATCGCATATCATTATTGCATTAACAAGAATACTTAGGACTTGATTGTTGTATTGCGTTATCATTACTGCTTGACTGAATTGATAACATGTTAACCTTTATTTTATTGTTCCATTGAGTTGATCACTCACTCCCATGTTACGGGATGGTGTTTGAAACACCAACCAATCCCTATTTTAGTTGCAGATGACGACGATGCTTGTGAAGCGGAGCTGAACTTTTATGATGATGAGGGTTTCCCCTATATGCAACTATCAGGCGGGTCTATGTAGACCATGTTTTGATCGACGGGGTCACAGGGATGTTGATTAGACGCCATTACACTTATTATTTTGCACTGTTGGGAACACCCATGTATATTCATTTTGTTTATTTTTTAGTATACATGTATATATTTAACCTGGTAACATGTTCACACTCTGAAGACCTACAATAGTTTATATATTTTATATATCTATCACAATCTTCTGCTTGTGAAATTAAACTGTCTCTGGAGTATGATATGCTGTTTTGGTCTAATCCCACTCATGTTTAATGTACTAATATAAATAACATTCAATCATCATTGTCTATGTTGCATAAGTGATGCATTGGAACTCGGGAGTGGAGTTTATGTTCGACCCTCGATTTTCAGGGCGTTACATATATGCAAGATTAAGATTCTTAATATGATGAATATTTTTTGCATTTCTCTGTATTGTAGCACCATTACATAGTGCTCGAGTAACTTTTCTCCATACCAAAATCATTCATATTTCATTCTGATACAGGTATCCTAGTGACTTCTACACCAATCAGACGACTTATCAGTCTAGGGGTGATGTGCTCAGTCTAATTTATGATAGTGACTGAAATGATTGGAGGATTATTTTCAACATTGTAAATTAAGTTCAGAAACTGATGCACAAGATTTAACTGAAATCCTCCACCAAAATTCTCGATATTCCCTCACCCAATTAGTTCTAAGAGATCGATGATCCCAAAGGGTTCAATGCACTCTCTCTGAACTATTCATTTTTCCACAAGGTTTAAGTTGAAAAATGGAGATGAGATAATTGCATTCTTCTTACCTTTCTTGCTCTCCGTTAAGGAACATTGTGGAAGAACCAATCCTTTTGACATTTTTGCTTGAGATGAAAGGAAAAAAAAAAACTGTTCTGAGAAATGCATTGCCATACTGAGATCAACAAGAGAGCCTCTTTTTCCATTCTTCCATTTTTAATTGAGTAGTAACTTTCGATATCATTGAACATCATTTTGATGACATCAGAATACCTTATTTGATATTTTCAATGAAGATCAGAGGGAAGCTCAACCGACTCGACGATTCAACTTCTCGATAGGTCGTCGATGGTATTGATTCTTGTTCGATGTTATCGAAAAGTCACTTGATGTATATTTTGTATAATTCAAAATTTCAACAGACTATTGTGTATAATTTCAATATATCTTAAAATCAGGCAGTGTACACAACAAAATTTTGTACAAGCATTGTACAAATTAAAATAATAAACATTAAAATGTTTATATACAAACATTGAGGTGAGAGACCTCAGATGTATCATTACAAGCTCAGCAAAAATTACATCATTTCAGCAAATATGCAGATCTCGATGCATGACCTGTACTTATTTTTCTATGCTCGGTATTTTTAGGCATAGGGATCACCCTTTCCTTTACCTTTGATGACATAATAGTGGTTACTTGTGTGAGAACCCTTCATCATTGATTTTCCGGAGAAGTCGAGGATTTTGCATTTTTCCTTATTGAATGTAACCACATGCTAATTGTCACATATTTGAGAAATGCTTAGAAGATTGTTTGTTAATCCTTTTACGTAAAAGGCATTCTCATTTTGAGAAAATGTATTCCTTTAATAATTCCCTGTCTAATTACCTTAGCGATGATTCCATCTCCATAGGTGACTATCCCATTATTGAGATCTAAATAATTTGTAACGAGAGATTTGTCACCTGTGACATGTCTTAAACATCTGCTATCCATGTACCATTTAGTTTCATTTCCTGGTATATGGTTTGAATGAGTAACTAGACAATTCTTCTTTTCTTTTATAACCCATTTGTGACAGAATTTTTAACTGTGGTAGATTTAGTTTTCTTGTTTATCTCAGCCACTTGATTCACTACTTCCTTCATCCTGTTAGTCATTCTATGTGGTGATGGATGTGTGTTTCTACTATCTATATTCCTAGGTGGACTCTTGACATTTTGTTTTTCTCTGGTTGGTTTGAATTTACCAATATGATTTTGACCAGAGTTATGTTGAGTCCTCCTAGGTGTCAAGCATTCAAACTTATAATGAGCCGAATCACCACATAAATGACAAATTGGAGTAGTTCTTCTATTACTACTGGAAGTAGCAAATTTTTCAGTTGTTGGTGCTGCATTTTCAGTCTTTGTTTTAAATTTATCATATCCTAAGCCACTCTTGTCCTTTACAGGTCTTCCCATACCTAAGAGTTTTTCTAACTTCTCACCACTCTGGGAAAACTTATAGTTTAGCTTAGCCATTTTTCTGGATTCTTCTAAATCAAAGAGGAGTGTATGATTTTCGTTTTGAAGAAGTATGTTTTTGTCTTTTAATTTCTCAACCTGTTTGTTTAGTTTTTCAGACTCGAATTTAAGGAGGGTGTTAATTCTCTCAAGTCTACCATTATCTAAATGATATTGTTGTAAATCATTGATTGGATGTGTATTAATTTTCAGAGTTTTATCCAAATCTTTTTGCAGTAATTCCTTTTTATTTTTAGATATTCCAAGTCTTCTAACAATGTTAATGCTATGGATGTATAGTTAATTGTAAGCATTTTGTAGTTTATTCTGTTCTTTTTCTTCTTCCTTTTTAGTTTCTTCATTGTCTGATGGAAATGATTCAGTGGCTTAAGTTTCCTCATTCTCAGTTTCAATGGGAATGATTGGAGCAGTGAAGACCATAAGAATTTTTAAAGATTTCTAGTCTCCATCCCTCTCTGAGTCGCTAGATTCTGAGTTTGATTCTTCCGTATCATCCCATGTGGCAGCTAATGCCTTACCCTTAGTTTTTTTAATTGGGCATTTAGTAGACAGGTGTCCAAACTTCTGACAGGCATAACATTGTGGTTCTTTGATCTTTTTGCCAAATTTACCTGCAGACTATTTGTTATCCACCCTTCTTCCTTTAAGTGGATGGCCACGATTTTTCTGAAAGAACTTTCTGAACCGTTGAGCCAACAGATTCACTTCCTCATCTTCATCTTCTCTTTCACTTTCAATGTCCTCATTTATTGTTTTCTTTGAAGTTTTGAGGACAATATTTTTGAATTTTGGGGTTTGTTTGAAGTGTAATTCAAATGTTTGTAGGGAACCTACAGGTTCTTCTACTTTCATTTCATTTATGTTTCTACATTCTTCAATGGTTGTTACTTTAGGATTGAACCGTTCCGGTAATGATCTTAGTATTTTCCTACAGAATTTTGGGACTGGAACTTTCTCACCTAATCCACCCATGTAGTTGCAAATGACATTCAGTTTTATGAAAAACTCCATGAAGGTCTCATGCTCTTCCATTCTGAGACTTTTAAACTGTGATGTCAGGAGTTACAGTTTAGATCTCTTCATAATGTTTATTCCTTCATGGGTTGTTTCCAACAAATGCCATGCTTCTTTGGTTGTCTCACACATACTGATTTGATTGAAATTATCTTGGGACACAGCACAGTAGATAGCATTCATAGCTTTAGCCTCAGCAGTTTGGTTTTCCTTTTCGAATGTTGTCCATTTTTCTTTGGATTTTAGTTTTGAGATAGTTGTGCCATTTTCAAGTACTATCTATTCAAGTGGTGGCACATATCCTCTTTTAACTATATCCCAAACATCATAATAAAAAGATCTAATAAAGTAGTGCATTCTAGCCTTCCAGTATGCATAATTTGATCCATCAAATACTGGAGGTCTAGAGACCAATGAGCCCTCTCATTTGGCCATATTCCCCACTTCAATCAAGATCACTCTCTAGGCGATGAAGCCCTTTAAGAGAGACCCTCTTTGATGCCAATTGAAATTACGGTAAAAAATGCTTTAGTTAAAGTAGAAATATACCAATATGTCATAGAGGGGGGTGAATAGAACTTTTTAATAATTTTATAACAATTTAAAATCCTATCACTCCAATCCTAATAACAAGCATGTATTAGGATTACTTAAGAGTAACTCTAGTGTCTTCCAAGCCCAGTAAAGGATCCATTCACAAACTATTTGAGAGATGAACAATATACAAATTAGTTTATGATGGATATGACTATGCGTGTGTGTGAGGTGTGATCACAAATAATCAAATATGAAAGTATTTAAGAAAATCTTATAAGCAAATGGAAGATAATAGTATCTCAAATACAATCATTTTTATAGTGGTTCGACTACTTGTTTACTTCACTCCTGGCAACCACACTCAACCTTTGAGTGTACCAGATTTCACTAAGGAGGTTTCACACGGTTCACCTCAAACTCGATGTTTTAAATCAGGTTCACCTCTAACCAGTACAACCTACACCTAGGCTGACAATTTATGCTCTTACCACAAGGGTCAACACATAACACCCAATTTTAGGCACACTAGCCAAGGATCCACATAAGGAACCTCTCTCGTTTATGCTCTCATGAGCAAGGGTCAACACAAGGTACTCACTTTTAGGCACACTGCCCAAGGATCTTCCATAAGACCCTAACTGTTTATGCTCTCCACAGAGCAAGGGTCAATAAAATGCACCCATCATGTACACTCCCGCTGAAGGCCTCTTAGAGGACTTGTAAAGAGTGAGAAACACCTTAGACCCAATCCTACAAAGGAATGATCACAAGGGTCCTCTGGACTCTAATAACTTACAGATAAGCGGATGATTCCCTTTTAGCTCGTTGTCGAAGATCTCCTCCTTTATTGATGAATAGTCTTCTGCTTCCTTTAACTGTAACTCAGAAGATGTACCAATGCATGGCGACAAGTTGAGTCAAGGTTGTAATGGAATCTTACTCTATTGAAAGTTTTTCTATAAGGAAAATAAAGTGATTCCAATCATTTATGCATTTAAGGCATCCTAGGTTAATGATATGTCATTAATGTGGTAGCTGAAGGATCCTTAAATGCAGAAGTTCATTCCCTAATTCACTCTATTGAATGTCAATGATGAGGGTGGATTGGAGGATGAACTTCCATGAGAGAAAGAGCTTTGGGTATATGATTTAAGATTAAACACTCAAAAGCACTCTCTTCTTTCTCTACCAGCAACTAAAGACAAGTTCTCTATATATAGGCAAAAGGTTCCAATGGATATAAAAGCTCACATTTATGACAGAGTTCGATATCATCGAGCAGGGTCAATATCATGGACATATACTCTCGATTGTATCGACTGCTCTCTCGATGACACATACTCAAATGTAATACGCTTTTGAAACCATTTGTCAACTGGTCGAGGAAATCGAAACCTATGTCAATGTCATCAGATTTCGAACTCCGATTTCATTGACACGAGGATCGATTCTTCGACATTTAAAAATGAGAGAAACATTGCCTTTGAAATATTTCAGGTCAAGGATATGATCGAGGTACACTCGATATCATCAGAATTTGAATGTCGATGATATCGATAGTCGTGTCGATGCATCGATAAATTCAAAGGATTTTCTAGTAAAGCTTGCTGGACAGTTTATGTCTATTCTCAATGCAACCAACCCAGCCTCGATATCATCGATATTTGAATATTGATTCTATCGAGCGACCCTCGATCTAAGATAAAAACTACATAAAAATATGCTAGTAAACTGTGTCTAAGACCGATATCATTGAAGGCCTTCTGATATCATCAGTTTTTGAATTTTGAGGATATCGAGTACTTCGATATATCGAAGGTCTTTATGATTTTCTTTATAAAAATAGGGACACAAACTCTCTACTGTTGATTTTATTGAGTCAACTTTGATAGATTCGAGCTTCAAATTTTGATGATATCGATAGGGCTATCGATACATCGATAATTTGGTCCATAAGAATATGTCGCTTCTAGACATCTTTTATCCTCTTTTCGATAATATCGATTGAGCATCGTGGACATCGACAACACTTCTCGATTATATCGATAAGTCAATCAATAAATCGACAGAGGTAGAAAACTTAGAGATTTTCTAAAATTTTGAAAAAAGTTTTCTAACCCAAAAATCCTATGATATTCTAATCAATTTTAAGGATTTTAAGTACTTCTTATTTTGGGACATGGAATGTGAGGCTTAGATTTACTTGTGGCGAGTTTGGCCACACATCCGATTGAGGCAGATGGTTGACTAATCTTTCTATGGAGCTTCTCTGTCTATCTGACTCAACACTCACACTATTGACAAACCAGGGCACTTTCAAGCTGCACTTACTCCCACCTGATGATATGAGTAGGGTCGGGAACATACTTTTTCAGCATCGATACATGAAATACGTTATGTACGCCTATGAGTGGTGTGAGCAAGGTGAGGCAGTATGCCACCACACCCACTCAGTCTAAAATTTGAAACGGGTCAATGAATCTCTGCGTGAGTTTTCCCTTCCTGGCAAAATGAAGTACTCCTTTCATTGGGAAAACTTTAAAGAATACGCGGTCCCCAACTTCAAATTCTAACTGTCTCCATCTCGTATCAACGTAACTCTTCTACCTACTCTGGGTCGTAAGGAGTTGACGCCTGATAATATCGATCTTCTCTGAGGTTGTCTGAACCAGATTTGGGCCAACCAAGCTCTTCTCGCTAACTTCCACCCAATAATGTGGAGCCCGACATGGGCATCCATACAAGGCTTCGTAAGGAGCCATGCTGATGCTTGCTTGAAAGTCATTGTGATAAGTAAACTCGGCATAAGGGAGACAGTCATTCCAGTTGTTCTTGAAGTCAAGTACACATGCTCGTAACATGTCATCGAGTATCTGATTTACCCATTCTATCTGCCCATTGGTTTGAGGGTGGAACGTGGTACTGAATTTCATTTTCACCCCCATTACTTCTTAGATTCGAGTCCAAAAAATAAACGTGTATCATGTGTCTCGGTACGACACAATCTCTAGAGGAACCACATGCAGTCGTATTATCTCCTTAATGTATAGCTTGGCCAGGTCATTTGCCAAATTAAAAACTCTAATTAGCATGAAATGGGCCAACTTTATCAACCAGTCCACAATCACCCAAATGGAGTCATGCCCCTTTCTTATCTTTGGTAACCCGGAAATAAAATTCATAGATATGAAATCCCACTTCCACTCAACTATGGGCATGGGCTGAAGTAAACCTGGGGGTCGGCGGTGCTCGGCCTTAACTTGCTGGCATGTGAGGCATCGGGACACAAAATCTACTATTTAGGCCTTTATGTTGTCCCACCAGTATGAATGTTTCACGTCTCGATACAACTTTGTACTACCTGGATGCATCACTAACTTTGAATTGTGAGTGACCTCCAGAACTTCTCTCCTCAAGTAGTGAAGGTTCGGGATGCATAGGCGGCCACAATACCGCAAACCTCCATCTAAGCCAATCCTCCATTATGATTCTTCACTATCACTTGCACTCTCTCTCATCTTCAACAGTAGCTCATCATCTTTTTGAGCCGCAATGATCTGGTCGTCAATAAGTGGTTGTACATGGAAGTGTGTGACGCTCTCGAATGGCTCCTCCACTGTTAGCCTCTATTCGAAATCTCACACGAACTCCACCATATTCCACTCTCTTACCATTAGCGGAGCTGTAAATTCTACAGTTTTCTTGTGGCACAACGCATCCGCCATAAGATTGGCCTTACCAGGATGGTAGGAGACTTCAAACTTGAAGTCTTTCAAAGTCTCCATCCAATGGCATTGCTTCATATTAAGGTCCCTCTGTGTAAAAATATACTTGAGGCTCTTGTGGTCATAAAAGAGCTCGAACTCCTCTCCGTAAAGGTATTATCTCCAAAGCTTTAATACGAAAATGACTGCTGCCAACTCCAGGTCGTGAGTGGGGTAATTTTCTTTGTGTTTCCTCAACTGTCGTAAGACATAGGCAATCACTTTATCTTTCTGCATAAATACACACCCCAAACTAACGTGAGAGGCATCGGTGTAAATAATATATCTAACCCCTTCTCTGGCAGTACTAGCATGGGCATAGATGTCAACTTGTCCTTTAATTCTTAAAAGGCTTCCTCTGCTTTCTCATTCTAAGCAAACTTAAGATCTTTCCGAGTAAGTTGAAACAATGGTTGGGCTATCTTGAAGAAATCTTTATTGATCGGCAATAATAGCTGGTAAGTTTGAGAAAACTCCTCACTTCTGTAACTGAGCCAGGTTGTTCCCAGTCATATATCATAGTCACCTTGGCAAGGTCCACGGTGATTCCTTTTTTGGAAATCACATGTCCTAAGAACTTGACTTATTCCTTCCAGAAGTCGCTTTTTTGGTACTATGCAAACAATTGATTCTGCTTGAGAGCATCAAGGACTGCTTGTAGGTGTTCTTTGTGATCCTTCCGACTCTTTGAGTATATCAAAATGCCATCTATGAATAGGAAGATGAATCGATAAAGATACGGCCAAAATACCCCATTCATGAGATCCATGAATCCGACCGGTGCATTTGTAAGTCCAAATGGCATCACAAGGAACTCGTAGTTCCTAAAGCTAGTCCTGAAAGCTGTTTTCTTCATGCCTTCATTCCTGACGCGTAACTGATGATACCCGGACTGTAAGTCTATCTTAGAAAAATATTGAGCCCCCTTCAATTGGTCGAATAGGTCATCTATCCTGGGCAGAGGATACTTGTTCTTTACCATGACGAGATTTATCCTGCGATAATCTATACCCAACCACAACGATCCATCCTTCTTCTTCACAAATAACACAGGTGTTCCCCAAGGAGATACGCTTGACTGTATAAAATCTGAGTCCAATAGATCATCAATTTGCTTCCTCAATTCCTCAATTTCACACAAAGGCATGCAGTACGTCGTTAAGGAGATAGGTATCATACCTGGCACAAGGTTGATGGTAAAGTTGATCTCGCACTGAGGAGGAAGTCCAGGGACCATTCTGAATACGTCTGTGAAATCTTGGACTACTGGCGTGTCTCTAAGTGACGGACCATCATAACTTTCCAATAGGGAAGTGTAATAATGAATACAGTAGGAACAACTGACCTGAACTGGGAAGGTGAAGGTCGTGCCCTCAAGCCCATGGGTTGTCACCAATCTGGTTTAACAGTCAATTTCTACCTTCATTTCGGTGAGCAAATGTAACATCCTGAAAATCGGGGGGTCGAGTAAAAACCCAACTCCCGAGTTCCAAAATGTTATTTATGCAACATAAATATGTATGATTGAATGTTGTCTATGTTAATGTATTAAACATGAGTGAGATTAAGCCAGAACAGCATATCCTACTCCAGAGACAGTTAAATTAGCAAGCGAAAGACTGTGATAGTATGTATAACATATATAAACTGTTGTATGTCTCCAGAGTATGAATATGTTACCAGGTTATATACATACATGTATACTCCAAAAGTAGACAAAACGAATATACATGAGTGCGCTAAAAATATGAAATGACAAGTGCCAAGGCATTTACTCAACCTCCCTGTAATCCCGTCAATCAGAACACGCATAAAGGAGAGATCCTCCTCATCATCATCAAATCCAGCTCCGCCTCACAGGCTGCGCCATCATCTGCAATCACAAAAAGGGACTGGTGGGTGTCCGGAAATACCATCCCGTAACGTGGGAGTGAGTGATCAACTCAGTGGAATAAGAGAGCAGAGATTAGCATGTTATCAAATCAATCATGCGCTAATAGTAAAGCAGTAATTCACACAATCCTAATACTGTTGTTAATGCAATATGACATGACATGATGTATGCCCTCACCGATGATCTCCCTCGTACGGCACTATCTTACGACCGCGACATGCAATCGACCCTCAAGTGCTCCACATCTTCCAAGCACATGCAATGGTATGGTGATATGATTTTTGAGTTGTTATTAGTCCATTCAAATAGCAGGATTGGGAAACTAAGGTAGTTCCCTTATATCAATCCCAACACAGATCCTGTCTAGGGTCGTCACTCCTAGTAATCTCATACGAGATATATTTTGTAGGTCGCTGCAAGGGCTGTCAGGGCTATTGTACGCACTCGTTGCTCCGCTCTCCCAGCACCTTATCAATACAGGCCTACTGTACTCTACTGCTACTAGAGGGTCGTCGCCTCCCGTAGACTCAGAATACGCTCGAGGTCACTACAAAGGTGCCAAGGCTGTTGCTCGCACTCGTTGCACCCTCCCCCATCACCTTATCAATGTAGGCCGACAGTAAGAATATAGTGTCCCATACCACCATAATCTGGTCACGAGTCTAGGTGCTCACTGGTCACTACGGGGAGGTTTGTGGCCCCAGCGTAGGCCGACAGCTCGACCACGGTGTCCCATACCACCATGCCCGGCTCATGAGTCTTTATGGATCAAGGTACCATGGTTAACAGGGTTTACAATGGTAAGTTCAGTACCCTAGGTTCAAGCAGTTATGACTCATGAAGGGTGAACATACATCGGCCAGTCGGGTTACTTGACGGACTCGACTAGCACGATCGCATCTCAAGTCGAACGACATGAAGTGCGTAAAACACTTCGCGTGGCCTAACCACTACCGCCAACTCCAGAACACGACTCGCGTTCATCGGCGCGTCGTTCGTGGTGAAGATAAGCTAACCACGAATTCACTCGGTTACCGACTACCTGGACTAGGCATAGTCCCAAACAATCATAAATTCACATCAGCAGTTGTGTAAGGGTAATGGAAATGAAATACAACCATGTGAACATGTTAACACATGTTATAACGTACAACTTAAGTAAATCATCCAACGCAAGCCTTTCATACATATAATGAAATTATGCATATCGCCAACCTATAGGAAATCATTTCCATCAGCAAATTAATTGAGAATTCAATCTCAAACTAAATCATAATGAAATCATCAAGCACATGTTATAACATACCACTTAAGTGAAACATCAAGCATATGCATTTCATACATATAATGAAATCGTATATATGGCTAACATGTAGGAAGCCATTTACACCAGCATATTAATTGAGAAATTAATCTCAAACTAATTCATAACACCATTTAATTCAATACATACTAATACAAGCATTTATACAAACACTTAAACCACACACTTAAGTCTACATATAGTATGTCGACCCAAAGTGCGCATTTAGGCGAATCTCTTCGCCAAACTAATTATGCACGCATTCCTAGTATTCTAATGCGATAAGAAGCCATGTCAATCACATCAGCAAAATATGGATGAAAACAATACTTCCTACAAATGACTAAAATGCCTTAAATCTCATATTCTTCGTCGGCTTACGAAACAGGAAACTGACAGCATGTTGTACATGTCAAACGGCGTTGCCCTCGATAATCTACTATTAAACGACATTGAAAGCGTTGAAAACAGTCAATCAAAGCGTCTAATATCCGCACCTTGTCTCTTATAGACGTGTGAATTCAAACGGAGCGTATACGCTTCGTCCACGGCGATTAGGCGACCTAATTCGCAAGTTATATAAGCTGCATCGCTTATGGAATCGACGGAATGCTAAATCAGCAAATGGTTAGGGTTTTCCTTACCTCAAAGTGCGTTGGAATCGCCGGGAAAGTGATCGGAGTGCGTCGCTTAAGCACGTGTAACGACAGCAGCAAGTGGCAGTAAAAGCCCTCCCACACTCTCTCACAATCTCTCACCTTTTCTCTCTCCCAATCTAGGGTTTTTTCCAAATTCGGATGGGAGAGAGGAGTGAGGGTTTCAAGCCCTTTTATAAGCTAAATCCTGCCCAAAATAGGCTCGGGAACAAGGTTTACTTGAGGGGTAACCAAATCGGGGCTGTTTCAGTCCAAAAGATCATTTCTGGTGGTCCCCTGGCCGAACGCAATCGGACTTAAGCTCATGCATACTGGATCTAGCATACATCAAGTTTTCAGTCCGACAGGGTTCGCAGATCGCACGTGGTGGACCAGTTTCAGTTCAGCGGTCACCGCACGTAGATCAGGGCTGCAAGTCTCATGATACGAAATAGAAATTTTTCCTGATCCGAGGGTGTAATTTGGCTGAATTCTGACGGTCAGAATGCTTAATACTGACACGTCGAGTCGTGTGCCAGATTTGAATTTTAAATTCCAAATCTAGCCCTATTCTCACTCTCTTCAGTCCAAGCTCAATGAAATATCCCATGAATGTCGGTTGGACTTGATTTTCAAAATGATTGTCAAGTCCAGCTAGGCGGTCGTAATGGTCTAAGATAGTAAGTATCGGACTTTCGACGCGCGGTCTAGATCCAATACAAATTTTTAAAGTGGTCCAGAGAACAAACCTGCTTAGAGTTTGATCCGAGGTTATAGATTATTATAGAGTCATTAGTTCTACTCGCTTTGGGTCTTGTAGAACGTATTTAAAGTGGTCCAAGTTAATTCTACTGAGTATTCAGTTTGGTACTCAACCAAACTCTACCCTAATTATGGAAGAATACGGTCCTAGAGCCATTCTATCTCCTATTTTGGAAACTTCTAGGTATCATATAATTTTTATTATTTTTTTGAAAGTTCATCATCAAGTTTAACCTAACGCCACCAAATTTTATAAGATTTCAAGTTGTAGAAAAATTCTAAAAATTCTAGAAGCAGCAGCTGTCTAACAAGTGATTATCGGACAGTTGCTCACAATGACCTACTTTAAACTATATTAAATATTTTATTATATTTTTTAAATATTTTTATATAAAACTAGACTCATTTAGTTTCAATCTAGTTTTTGAATCACCTAAATCGGAGTTATAATGAAGGAGATATGATTTTTCAAAGTTTAAAGAAATGCGCAGGAAAAAAGGTGCAGAAACTCGCTGTACGAACGAGTTCGGCAATGCATCGCCAAACCGGCGATGGCATCGCCGACCACTAACCTGTTTGGGGTGATTTCTCCGTCTGATATTTGAAATGGGTATATTTTAGAACCTGAGATGAGTTATTTGACATGCAATATATGATTTTGGGATAGGAGAAGCTGATCTATCCAATTAGTCTACTTATTTAGTGAGACTCCAAAAGTTTAATGGTTAAAAACCCTTTTTATTTATTTATTTACTATTCATAGTACTTTTTAGCTTAAGTATTGATCAACATCACCTAAACTTTAAGATTTGTGTCTAATGTGAGAGCTCTTAGAAAATTTCGAAGGATAAAGTAGTAAAAGGTGAGATTTTCGAAGGAAGTAGGGATTTGAGACTTTTGGATTGAGTTTTGAGAAGTTAATCAAGGGTTAGGATTGACCCATTGCCTAAGGACGTCTAACCCCAGGTTGGCAAAAATTCAGGGTGTTACAGCAAATCCATGATGATGATGACGTCGTAATGATATATCTTAGTTACAATCAGGTCAATGCGCACCATTTTGCTCCCTAAATCTATCGGGTAACTTTACAAATTTTAGTAAGATCAGAGAAGGTTCCTGCTGCGGTGATGACTCTCACCCCAACCATAGGGGTAGTGTCCAACCCTAATCGCTTGACTATAGAGCATGTTATCATTGAAACAATGGACCCGGTGTGGATTCAATATAAACATCTGAATAGGGTCCCACTTGTGAGACCCAAAATTAGCTAAGAATTGGTTAACTACCACATGCATAGCATTCATGTATTTTTCATGTTATTAGTATGTTTTGCATATACTATTAATGTGGGCCCTAAGTGGATGATCTAATCCGTTTACCGTCTTAGCCACCTCCAATGAGGTGAAATAGACTCTGACTAGGACTGTTTTGGATGATCAAGGACTCCAAAGTAGGCCCTAGAGTGTTTCAATAGATGAGCATTATTTCCCATAGTACGGCCCACTTAAGACTCAGATTTGCCTCAAAATTTAGCACATAGCCTAAAATTATATAGAGAAGATGATGGATGGTGTGGATTAAACAAATCCATCATGGGGAGGTCCACATATGGGGGCAGCTAAATGAGGCTTCCACCCTCACTGTCACTGGCAAAAACGTCCAGTGACATGCTTTTTTTTTTCTTATTTTCTCTTTCTTCCTTTATTTTTATTTTACTCTATTGCGTGGGGTCCACTAGTTGATAATCCATTCCGTCCATTATATCAGCCAGCTCTCTATGGACCAAAGGAGTCCAATGATGGGTAGGTCCACCACTTATACACACAACGGTAGGCCGTAGAAAGTTCCAGTAGTGGGACTTTATTTCCCTCGATGCGGTCTATTAGGAACTCAGATTTATCTCATTTTTAACCTTATAGCCTAAAACAACATGGGGAAGGTGGTGGACAGTGTGGATTAAACAAATACATTAAGGTGGGGTCCATGGTTAGGACGCCCCCACCCACGTCAGCATGGTTAACGTGAGGGGGTTCTCCCACTACCACTATCGATTGTGGTGTGGTCCACCTGATGGTTAGATCGGGTAGATTTTTGGGCTCCATGGCTAAAATGAGCCAGAAGATGGATGGTTGGTGTGGATCTAATAAATACATCAATATGGGTCCCACGAGTGAAAACTAGTACCAAACCTCCCATGCAAAAAGTAAGAAATGAAGTGGGTAACCCAACCCCTTAGCATTTATTGTATATGGCCCACCTGGGATTTGGATTAGCTTCATTTTTTAGCTCAATGTGTAAAATGAGAAGGGAAATCGGATGGACGGTGTGGATGATATATATATATATATATATATATATATATATATATATATATACACACACACACACACACACACACACACACACACACACACACACACACATCATGATGGGGCCCACGAGTGAAGTCCACATGGTGGCTTTGGAAGGTAATTGTGTCAGAGACATGTCTCTTGACATTTTGTGTCAAGCCACTACGGTGCCACTACCCCTCTCACTATCTTATGTTTTAAGGGTGAGGTAGGGCCCACTTAGGAAATCCACTCCATCCATTTGAATATCCATCTCATGGTGGGGCCAAGAAGCATTAGATCACATCCATTTTTTTATGTATTTTCACCATCCAAGTGTTCTTACACAATCAAGTGGTTTAAATAGAAATTAAACATCACAGTGGGCCACATATGGTGGTCTATGCTATGATAGCATGTGGGACACGCTCTCTAATAGCGTGGCCCACTTGTGGGTCCCATAATACCATGAGAATAAGAAAAGAAAGAGAAAGGAAGGGAAATAGATCCATCCATCGGGGTGGCCCCCACCACTATGGGGTCCACCAGATACTCAATACATGATCAAGGTGAGTCCCACCCTTATGGGCCTACCAAAATAGAGAAATCACAAATAATGGAAAAGTTTTGACCCTCTCGCGCACTCACTTAGAAGGATAGATGGTTGGATCGTCAATCGGATGGCCCACCAAGCTCCTCTTCATCCCTAATCCTCTTAAATTTCACTTTTCTCTATTCTCTTACTCTTACTCTTTTGATTTTTCCTAATACTCTCATAAGCTCTCTTTCTTTTCTCTTAATATCTTCCTAATCTTTCTTTCTTTTCTCTTTCTCTCTTAATTTCTCCCTCATCTTTCCAATATTTCTTGCTCTCTCGTAATCCCTTTCTACTCTTACTAGGAAATGGTAAAAATGAGTGGGAGTTATGGAGTTATTGTGGTAGAGATTTTAGGATTTGGATGGAATAAGGGGAAGATGGAGGGGTAAAATGGGAAGAAAAAGAATAAGAGAATGATGGCTAGCATAGGTAAGGGTATGGGTTGCATGAGAATGACATGCGTTTGTTTAACTAATAAGGAGAGAGTGACATGAGTGATGGATGGCTTGATTGATCGATGGGTTGATGGATTAATGGATTGATTGATTAATAGATTGATTGACTGGACAATATGAGGATTTGTGCATGCGGGGCCCCCGTACATTGCATGGCCTATATGGAATTGTGCCAGAATTATAACTTTTAATCCAAGGTTCGAAATGGGGCGTGTTGCATGGCATTGGAATTGTAACACCTACGCGGTCGCTAGGGTATAAGTCTCAAGGTATCGTGGTACAAAAATATGGTAATGATTAAAACTCATCAATTTGGTCCACCGGGAAGATGATGTTGTTTAATTAGAAGTGTATGGAAGGTCTTGCAAGGTTACGGTTCTTACAACTGAGGCTACTCAAAGATAGAGAATGCAAGTTGAAAAGGCAGCTAGGGATCTAAGGTTTGGCTATTATTCTCTGTTTTGAATTGTTCCTTCTTTTCATTTTCCTTGTTAAAGGTGAAGTGGGACTTACGCTCTAAATCTTTTACAGGTTAAGGCAATCAGGAAAATACTTGGTCAAGATTCCAATAGGAAGAAGCGAGAAGATAAATTGTGCAAGCGGCGTGATGAAATGAAACAAGTAATGAACTGCACTAAAACTCTTCCTCTTTGCCTGGATTGATTGTTTACCCTTTAATTTGGATTGTTCTATTGTTTATGTAGGAGAAGGATGCCAATATTATGATGCTTGCATCAAGCACTATTAGATGGGTCATGGGCCCTACTAGCACAGTTGTCACATTTCCCAGAGAAGTTAGCCTGCCTACCTATAAATGCAAGTTGGTTTTCCTTAATAATGCTCGGTCTTCTATAAACAGAAGATTATAGAGATTACTAGCATTTTTGTCTCCTTCAATTCCAAGCCTATTCAAATAGACTCATGTTTTCTTCTCCATGCTTCCCTTCGTGTTCTCTAATTTCTCTCTCTTAAGTTGTCCTGTGAAAAACGTTATATGATACTCATTATTTCATATTTCTTCGTTGATTGTGTTCTTATATTTTAACAATTGTCTATGGAATGTTTCTTCTCACTTGGGAGACGAATGGAGCTAGGGCTCACACAAACTATAGGTAATTTAATATTACTGATTCAATACTACTATAATGTGCTAATATCAAACACAACTTTTCATTATCCTGATGGGAAATCATTTTACACCATGTAGGATGTATCTTCCATTTTCCATAGTTCTGCATGTCATGTAAAACTCATTGGATGGGCCACACATTTACATTGAATATGGACTTGGTTGTTTTCTTCTAAGTATCCATTTATTTTGTTCATGTGTGGCCCACCTAATGAGTAGACCAACCCTTTTTTTAAAAAAAAAAATCCAACTTGTTCATCGCATGTGGCCTGGTTACGGTGAAGATCTTCATTAATCTATTGGTCATTGTTATGATCTTTGAAATACTTGTTATGATTTATATCAAGAAGTTAAAAATTTATAGTGTGTTATGCAAATTCTGATAAATTAAATGGCTCAAATGGACTGAAACAAGATCTTCGAAGCCGTGCGCTATGTTTAGTTCCAATTACAAGCACCTTCTTAGTTACTAATGAGATTGGAGCTGATTTTTTGGCATCCATGTTTGGAGGAATTTCACAGTTTTGAGGAACTGATTGCTGCAATTTAACCAAACCTAATGACATTTAGCATAGATTTATTTATTGTATCAACGTTCTTCTTAAGATTGATTTTATATGGAGTTAGGTATCATATATATAATACAAATTTTATATGTTTGGGATTGGAATGGTCGATTTGATTTTGATTTCTTCTTTTTCTTTCGTGTAATACCTTCCAAATAGATTGGTTGGTTTGGGGCTTCAGAGAATATGTTTTTAAAATGGATATTAAGCTAGTTTTGGATGTGTGCATTGATTATGCAATTCATTTTCAATTTAAAAAATAAAAATAAAAATTAATGAGAAACGGCGATGGCTTTGGCCGTCGAAATTATCCATCGAGAAACACCAATGGTTTTAGCCGTCAAAAACACCGTCGGCAAGCAACGCCCATGCCCCGTTCCTTGATGGCCTGTCTGACATCTAAAAGCCATTGCCGACGGTTTTACCCATCGGCGTTGCCCTGTTTTTTAGTAGTGATTAGATGGCTCCAATTGGTACGAGTGTGCCTATTGAATTTGAACGGCTAGCATTTTTGTTAGTCATTTTTCCAGCCAAATCCAGTTTAATTTGGAGGTTTGTGTTGAGGATACAAATATGTCACATCTATAATGGAAGCGGATTAGGTGGTGATCCACACCTATACATTTGTTTACATATTGGATCAAGTCCGTGCCTTAGAGAATGAGATGCTTTAGAGAATACAGAAACAACATTTTTTAGGTTTTAAATATTAAAAAATACTGGTTTCGATTGAATTTTTTAAAAATAAAATTATTGGTCTACACCGCAGATTGCATAGCTTTGAACCTGAGTCTATAAAACTTCGTTGACCTTCGGAAGACCTTTGTCGGCACTTACATAAATTATTATCGGTATTTTTCCATCACTAAAAACTGTGCATTGAAATACTTTTACCGGTGCTTGGACAGACTTTTGCATATGCTTTTTCGAATTTTACCGGCACATTTCTAGATATCACCGGCAACTAGTAGAATGCGCCAGTAAAAAATAGGATAAGTGCCAGTAAAAAGTTACTAGAGACAGCGACCGAAAAAAGCGCTGGGAAAAGTTGATTAGCACAGGTAAAGCATTTACCGACGCACCCCTCTACTGGCACTTTTTT
Organism: Magnolia kwangsiensis; assembly: GCA_037074715.1. NCBI lineage: Eukaryota > Viridiplantae > Streptophyta > Magnoliopsida > Magnoliales > Magnoliaceae > Magnolia > Magnolia kwangsiensis. The sequence goes on along the minus strand of CM073577.1, from coordinate 81,040,343 downwards.
GGCCGTACCGGTGCTTTTGACCACCGGCAAAGGCCTGTTTTGTTGTCGTGATTACCAGTTCTAATTGAAACAAGCCATAAAATTGCTAGTTTTGATTAAAATAGACTATAAAAGGGTTTAGTTTTGATCAAAACGGCCACCGTCTGGACAATTTTAGTTAAAACTTCCCTTCCTACTGTCGATTTCAGGGTCTGAAGCGCTAGACCAATCAAAATCGCATTGCCTCACTCACTTTGCTTCAGTTTTTTTTTATTTATCCCAGCTCTAGGCCTAGCTGGCAATACGAACATGTTGGTTGGAAAAAAAAATCAAACCTGCCTCTTTACCGCCATGAGATATCCCCTATATGTCTATATAAGGGGACCTCCACAGTCAGGAAAAAATGGCAGGAAGAGAGATACCGAATGGTTGGTTCTGGGCTGTTAGATGGGTGTGGCCCGATCTGGTCCGTCAGTAGTGTTCGTGGTGTGATTTTAGTTATTTATATGCTTTGATTAGGGCCAAAATGAAGTCTACGGGTGAGATATAACTTTGTTAAAAAATGGGGTGTCTACAAAATGGAGGAATGCTTCCGTTAGGAGTCAACTATTTTACACTAGCTGATATGACAAAAATGCCACTCGACTATTGATATTTCAGATATTTGATATGCATAAGAGTGCAAAGAATCTTTATGATTTAGAATGAGAGACCAACCAATATCTTCAATGCTCAATATCATGCACCCTTTATGTTGATCTAAGAAAGGTAAAAGGGGAGGATCAACGTTCTGTATACCTAGTGGAGTCCCCGTTTTTGTTTGCAACAAAATGTCTTTTACTGGTTATAGGGGATGGTAATAAGGGGTTCCTGGCATTAATCATTAGGCGTTGGATGTATCATTTGGCTATTGAGTATCAGGCGTCTCATACAGCTGAGGTTGACGTCATGGTACTGTCCAAGAGAGGTGATGGTGTCAAATAGTTATGTAACTAGCGAGGTGTTTAATAATCCTGTAGCCGATGAGGCATGGGAAAGCCGATGTCCAGTGAGGTGGTGCCCAAAGGCTGTTAACTCCATACGGGTTGTTTGGATATCTAAAACAATTTAGAATATTGGTTCTTTCTTCATTTCAATTTGTGAGGATGTGCATGAAATGCATGCTGTTCATGCCAAATAATGTATGTCAAGTAGCTTTCATTGATGTTTGGGAGTACAATTACATTCCAAGTTGCAATCTAGCACTAGCCCTCAAATAACATTCCTGGAGAAACCTCTTGATTAAAAAGTAAAACACAAATAGCCTAGTTTCATGGCTCAAAGTAAATTAGCCCTATTTTGTGATGATTCATCGTTAGAGTGGCTGGATCATTTGTGTAATGCAGAGAAGGCTTATGAATGCCTTGTTAACATACACGAGCTTTGATTAGTCAAACAAGTCATGGGTCACGCACATCAGAGATGAGGTGAGATAAGGTCTCAACGGGCCATCACGTTGGGCCAGGATCCTTAGCACCAGCATTGTTCTAGTAGGTTTGCGCTAGGTGCTGGAGATCTAGCTAGGAGTAAGACTAAAATCTCATGTGGATTGTGCATGTCGTTGTATGAAATGAAGAAGATCTTCACACCTTAGAACACGAATGCTTTAATAGGTCTGCATTATAGTACAGCTCGATCCTTAGGATTTTGGAGGCTGGGTCTATTGCTGGAGCACATGACCCTGTTTACGAGGCCTAGGGTAGGGCATGGGTGACTTCTCTTAAGGTCTTGGCACATGATACTATTGGAAACCATGGTTTATTGCAAATCCAAAACCGTGTCTATATCGTGTACAAGCTGTGTGAAGATTGCAACAAATTTTTCTTTAGATTTTTTCTATTTTCAGCTGCCCATAGGAACCATCTAGAGAGTGTTATACCTGTATCGCGGAATCGACGGATCGACTATGCATCAATCAATGGAGATTCAAAACGGTAACTGAAAGCGTACATGGTTGGGAAGACATTCTGCCGACAGGAATCTCGGTCTTCCGCACCTTACACCTTTAGGAGAACCTTCAATGGGACTATGGTTTCTCACTTGTGTTGGTAAAGGGACCAAGACATCTATATATAGGAAAGAGGGCTAGAAGCTTACCCATCACACTTCTTCCTCTAAGGTCTCCACACCGTAGGTTTCCATATCTGTCTTAATAACCGAGTATAGGGACATTGGTTCAAGCGTCCCGCCCCAAACCTATTTATAATGATCATAACTGAAGTGGGGCCTACTGAATTGCTCAATCTGAATAATCCAATGGTCAGATTTGATGATCATGTGTGGCCCACTTGATAGGAGTCTTACATTCTCCCACTTGGGCTACACTGATCTCTCAAAGAAAACAAAACATTTTATGTTAATTGAAAAAATACATTTACTTTTGAAAAGTTCTTAATGGGCACCCTACTAAATTTCAAAACAATACCATTAGACAATTATGAGCAACACTTGTCAGATCCAGTCCATCAAGACTATAGATATTGAATCGTGGTAGTCAACACAACATTTATACATTTCAAAGTGCGACAAATCATGATCACGAATACCAAGAGCCGCAACGACATGGATCAAAGATATGGGGTGTGGTATGAAGATTGCATATTTAATGTGATCACATGTGCCTACCTTCAAGTGGTCCATCTAAACGTGTCACCAAGACACAAACCAAATTCTTGCTTACTCAAAAAACTGAAAGTCCACACTGAAAGAGAAGCAAGATATAAACTGAATAATACAATCATCAATGCATAAAGAGATCTCTGAAATGTCTGTACATGATCGGACCAAACTGAAAACACCCACTACTGAAATGCATCATTGGGATTTATAATTCCCATAGACGTCACATGTTCCTTAAAGAGCGTAATAGGACGACCTTTAGTGAGAGGATCCGCTATCATCTGCCTCGTGCCGATGAGTTCTACAGACACTTGACGATTCTGAGCTCTCTCCTTCACAACAAGATACTTAATGTCAATATGCTTTGACCTTGATGAATGCTTGTTGTTGTTGGAGAAGTTAACTGCAGCTGAACTATCACAATAGATTTTTAATGGTTTTAGGATTATCTGCACAACCTGTAAACTAGAGAAAAAACTCTGAAGCCAGATCGCCAGATTCGTGGCTTCATGACAAGCCACATACTCTGCTTCCATGGTGGAAGATGCCATAATCGACTGTTTTACGCTTTTTCATGATATGGCTCCACCACCTATCATGAATACATACCCCAAGGTGGACTTCTTATTGTCGACACAACCCACAAAATCCGCATCTGTATATCTAACCAACTCCAAATGGTCGGATCTCCTATACGTGAGTGCGAAGTCCTTTGTCCTTTGCAGGTAGTGCAATACTTTCTTAACAGTTATCCAATGATTCATCCCTGGATTGCTAAGGTACCTGCCTAACATTCCAACCACAAAAGCAATATCCAAATGCGTACAGACCTGAGCATACATGATGCTCCAAACTGCTGATGCATACGAAATATTTTTCATCTTGTCCATTTCTAGGTCATTCTTAGGACACTGAAATCGGCCAAACTTGTCACCTTTTACAATAGGTGCTTGGCTAGGAGCACAACCTTACATGTTAAACCTTTCAAGAACCCTATCAATATATGCCCTTTGCGACAAGTCAAGCAGTCCACGAGATCTGTCCCGGCTAATCTGAATGTCGATGACAAATGATGCTTCAATAAGATCTTTCATCTCAAAGTTTTGAGACAAAAATTTCTTAGTCTCACGCAACAATCCAATATCACTACTGGCTAGCAAAATGTCGTCCACATATAAGACTAAAATAATAAACTTACTCCCACTGATTTTTATGTATATACACTCATCTTCAGTGTTTTCAATGAAACCATATGAAGAAATAACTTCATGAAACTTTAGGCACCACTGTCATGATGCATGTTTCAACCCGTAAATGGACTTTTTAAGCTTGCAGACCAGATGTTCTGAGCCTTTGGCTTTAAAACCTTTTGGTTGCAACATATATACGTTCTCACTTAGGTCTCCATTGAGAAACGCTGTTTTCACGTCCATTTGATGTAACTCTAAATCCATATGAGCCACAAGAGCCATAATGATCCTAAAAGAGTTTTTCTTAGATACAGGTGAGAAAGTTTCCTTAAAGTCAATGTCCTCACGCTGACTGAAACCCTTTGCAACTAATCTGGCTTTATACCTTTCGATATTGCCCTTAGAGTCCCGTTTGGTTTTAAATACTCACTTACAACCAATCGGCCTATTCCCTTTAGGCAATTCAACAAGGTCCTAGACGTTGTTTCCCTTCATGGATTTCAATTCATCATTCATGGCATCAAACCATTGAAAAAAATTAGCACTTTGTTTGACTTGCAAAAAAGATACGGGATCCTTTTCGGCCCTAATGTCAAAGTCATGCTCTTGCAGATAAACGATGTAATCGTCTGGAATCGCAGATCTTCTCTCTCTATGTGATCATCTTAAAAACTCATTATTTTGAATTGGGTTTTCTATTTCCTCATCAGTGGGCTGTATTTGAGGTTCTACATGGTTATTCATAGGGATCTCAAGGTCCGCTGCTGAATGGACAACCACGCTACTCTGAATGATTGTTGTGGGAATCACAATCCGTTCTTCCTTAAACACAATGTTTCTTAAGTTCGTACTCCCACTATCTCTAGTATTCTCAATAAACCTAGCATTCGTAGTCTCAATGACTCTCATGGAATATGATGGACAATAAAATATGAATCCTTTAGACCTTTCTGGGTATCCAATAAAGAAGCAACTAACCGTTCTAGGGTCAAGTTTTCTTTCATGCGGGTTATATGGTTTGGCTTCTACAGGACAACCCCATACATGAAAGTATCGTAAACTAGGCTTTCGCCCTGTCCACAATTCATATGGAGTTTTCATTACAGCCTTACTAGGGACTCTATTAAGGATATGCACAGCTGTTTTCAACGCATCACCCTACAAAGATTCTGACAACGTTGAATTACTAATCATAGACCGCACCATGTCCTTTTGGGTGCGATTACACCTTTCCACTACACCATTTTGCTCTGGAGTACCAGGCATGGTATACTGGCCGACGATGCCACAATCTTGTAGGTATCTTGTGAATGGCCCTGGATTACGCCCAGATTCGTTATACCTTTCGTAGTACTCGCCACCACGGTCAGATCTGACAACTTTGATCTTTCTATCGAGTTGATTCTCGACTTCAGCTTTATATATCTTAAATGTATTCAGGGTATCTGATTTGTCGTTAATAAGGTATACGTACCCATAATGAGAGTAGTCATCTATGAAAGTGATAAAATACTTCTGTCCATTTCAAGATGCTGAAGGGAACGGTCCACAGATGTCTGTATGAATCACTTCCAAGAGTCCTACACTCCTAGTGTCACCCTTTTTCCTGGTTCTAATCTTTTTGCCTTTAATACAATCTATGCAGACCCCAAAGTCTGAGAAGTCTAGAGAGTGAAGAATTCCTTCACGCACAAGTCTTTCCAATCTCTCACGAGAGATATGGCCTAATCGCCTGCGTCACAGCATGGACGAATTTTCACAATCTAACCTTCGCTTAATGCCTTTAGTGTTTCCATGTGATGAATTAATACTGTAAACATGTAAAACATCCAAATCTAGATGATAAAGCTTATTAACTAAAGTGTCAGAACCAATCATATCCGAATCATAGGAAATACTTAATTTTCCATTTCTAATTTTAAACTCATAACCAATTTGTCTAAACGAGAAATGGAAACTAGATTGTACCTTATAAAAGGAACACATACAGTATCTACTAAATCAAGAAAGTGTCCTGATGATAACCTGAGCCTACAGACTTCAATAGCTTCCACATCTGCTCTAATGTCATTCCCCATATAAACCGACCTTTCTGTATCGGTTGGTGTTCGGCTTTGGAGCATATTCCACGTGGAATTACATATATGAATAGTTGCACCAGAGTCTATCCACCAGGAGTCTGTGGACATGTCAGCTAAATTAGATTTAAAACAGACTAAAACTTGATTCTTTCCCTTAGAAACAACCCATTCTTTAAATTGTGTACAATCCTCTATACGAACCAAAGAACGATTTCCTAAATAGTGCTTTCTTTTCTTAAAGTTGGACCCAGTAAGCAAAGGTATGGAATTAAGCTGGTTTGGAACATTGGAAACAATCATGGCTAGACAAATAAAGCATAACACTCACGTTAATAGAACGAACAAGTCCCATAAAATAATACATGAATGTAAACCACAAACATTATGCATGTATAAAACATTCGATTGATTAGGGCCTTCAATCAAATGACCAAGAATGATGATGGGCCCTAGTCATCAAATTCTAGCAAGAGCCAGGCATATCATTATGACTCCTCCTTTGGGTGAAATCACGACATACAGGAAGCTCTACTGAAAATGAAGCTGACCAGTGCTAGTGAAATAAATTTAAGACGTCCACCACCTTTGGGCAAAATGAATCTCTCAAACTTCACTTTGTTCATATCTTTCCAAGTGATGATACCTCTTTGTTCTGACCACCACCCACTATGGAAAAAAAATGCAACTAAATGCAATCCTAATATGGATGGTCACCGTATTCCATAAACTGAAGTTTGAAAGTAAAAAATTTTCGCCAATTGAGGTCACTTTGGTGACTAACACAATTGGCTCCAATCCCCACTCCCAAACACAAGGATTGCTACATGGTCCTGCCCATAATGGACCATTCTGAAATGGTTCTGATTTGGCCCAAAATAATGATGATGTTGACCGCCCATAGGCTAAACATATTCTAAAGTGATAGTTGGATTGAATTCTTAGTGGTCAACTATTCAATATCAGTCTCAAACGTATGGGTAATGGCCCTTTTTAGGTCAAATCAGAGCCTATAAATTTAACCATATTTACTAAATTACCAGGGCCAATTTTAAAAGTATAACCTACCAACTATCAATTAATGCTTTATTCAGGTTATATTTATTCTAAAATGGTCCTAGTACAATTAAAGCAATGGTTTAGATCATTATCTTGGACAATGGGCCCAAGTACCTAAGTGGGCGCCTAAAGGTCCATAGAAAAATGATAAGACATTAGGACCCATGGGTTGCGCCTAAAATGATCATTAAAGATACCCATATTAAGGCCCAAAATTCGGTCATAACATGAAATGGGCCCAAAACCAAGTCCAATCACTTTCATTCAAGAAAGTGCAATAGCTAACTTGGAGTAAACAGCAACCAGCCCAATTTGGATATTATAAATAGTTCAAAAAAGGGCCCAGTTGGTAGTCTTGCATTAGACCCAATAGTGGTCCCACTTCCCAATAGAAAAGGCCCAAACCATGACCCATATACAAACAAGCCCAAATGAAAAACAGATGTTGTACCCAATAAAAATATTAAGCTGCTGGACAAAAGCAATGGGTCCATAAAAAAAAAAAAAACTCTTTCCGTAGCATATTTCCTCCAACGGCTAGAGAAAACCGTAATTGCCGCTACATATCATGGCATTACAGATTCATCTCTGCCAAAATCTAGGCACCAACCATGCCGCCAATGCCGAATCCAACTCCGTGCATAGCCGCTGATGGAGACCACATTAACGACAATGCAGAGCTGTCTGCTGCTCAACCACGGCTCAAGACGCCAAGCTACCACAACCCCTTTCCCAATATGTTCCTCCATGGTCGCTGGAATCAATGGCCTGATTCGATCACTGTCATGATCGCCTACACTGCGGTGTTATGTCCGATTGCGTCACTGTAGGCGACGGTGCCCGTGGCCATCTCCCTCGGCTCCGACGGTTACAACAGAAACTGCCGCAGACAAATCTCCTACTGCTCAAGCCGAAGAAGGTGATGCCGCCATCACCATCAGCCACTGCCACTCTTTGAAAGCTTAATGCTACCTTTGAAGGCAGCACTGACAACGGAGAAGATGGCAGCACAGTGCAAAAATCCGACATCAAATGATGGCTGCTCACTGTCAGATCTGATTTAGGAAGATCGGCCACCATTAATGGCCAGTCTGAATGGATGTTATACAGGGCTGAAGCCCATGTCTGCTAGAGCGCCACCGTCAATGGGCTGTTGCTGCCACCATTATCAGAATCTATGGTGATTGAATCTGATATCAATGGTTATGGTAGCCATCGGGTTGACCGCAACAGGAAAAACGAAGAGCATTAGTCGCAGTCAACAGATCTGATACTTGCAATCAGGTCACCGGATATGGCGATGCACAGATCTATATGGGCAGAAATCCAGCGGCTCGCGACAGTAGGTGCATCAATATCGGAATCCATGGCGGATGTGGGTTTTTTTTTAATTGCTGATAAAGACTACTGTAGAAAAAAAAAATGGATTCCGAAATTGCTGAATGATGCTATGGTCGGGCACATATAAATCCTTGATAATTAGAAAATCCCCAAGATTTATGCATAGGATGCTCTGATACCAAATGTTATACCTGTATCACGGAATCGATGAATCGACTATGCATCAATCAATGGAGATTCAAACCTGTAACTGAAAGCGTACCTGGTTGGGAAGACATTCTGCGGATAGGAATCTCGGTCTTCCGCACCTTACATCTTTAAGAGAACCTTCAATGGGACTATGGTTTCTCACTTGTGTTGGTGAGGGGACCAAGACAAAAGAGGGCTAGAAGCTTACCCATCACACTTCTTCCTCTAAGGTCTCCACACCGTACGTTTCCATATCTATCTTAATAACCGAGTATAGGGACATTCGTTCAAGGGTCCTGCCCCAAACCTATTTATAATGATCACAACTGAAGTGGGGCACACTGAATCGCCCAATCTGAATAAACCAATGGTCAGATCTAATGATCATGTGTGGCCCACTTGATAGGAGTCTTACAGAGAGGGGTATTTTTAATCATTTCACATGGAGGGAAAGCCTATAAAAAGGCAGTCTTGTAATCATTTTTATCATTCCAAGTTCAGTAATAAAACAATCATTTTTCTATTTCATTTTTCATTATTATGTTTCATGGTCACTGCAGCCACACGTTAGAAGAGAGTGGGTTTTAAAACCCAACATTTGGTATCAGTGCTTCACCGATCCTTGGGCCTTATATCTACAGCAGTATAAGAAACTGCTGTAGTAACACGTCTATGAGAAGCGCCTACAACATCTGTGAGAAGCTTGTTGATCTTGGGCGTCATCGGCACCTGTCATCGGCACCTTCGATTCTTAGGCATCATCAACTTGAAACATGCCCTCTTTCAACCTACATGAATTTTATTGCAGAAACAATAACATCGCCATCAGTTAGCAGCAGCAACTGCATCTCATTACAGAAGTTGTATTGTAACGCACCGAAAATTGGAGGTCGAGCAAAGCTCAACTCCCGAGTTCCAATGCATCACTTATGCAACATAGATAATGATGTTTAAATGTTGTTTTACATATTAGTGCATTAAACATGAGTGAGATTACACAAAAACAACATATCATACTCCAGAGTTAATGTAATTAAGTAAGCAGAAGACTGGGATAAATATATAAAGTATATACGTGTTTCATAACTTCAAGAGTATGAATGTGCTATCGGGCTGAATATATACATTTCTTGTTTCAAAATACACAAAATGTCAAAATGTAAAGTTCAACTAATTCATTGTCTGTGTAACCCCGGCGACGCAACTCTAGGTCTACACAGACCCGCCAGAGAACTGATGTAGGAGAACTCCTCCTCCTCCTCAATGAAATTCGACTCCTTCGCGAAAGCCTTGCCATAATCTACATCTAAATCAGAGTCTGGTTGGTGTTTTAAAACACCATCCCAGAGTGGGAGTGAGTGATCAACTCAGTGGTACTACAAGGCAAAGGTTAACATGTTATCAATTCAATCAAGTAGTAATGATAAAGTAGTACAACAATCATATCCTAAGTACTCTTATTAATGAAGGGATGATATGTTGTAATGATGCATGCCCTAAAAGAGCACTTCCTCGCCAAAGCACATGCAATGCGGTGCATGGTCGTGTTAGCCAAGTAATTTATTAGGCTTATTCACATAGAAAATTCGAAAAGCTAAGATACCTCCCTTTTTATCATTTACCCAAACAAAGATCCATTTAGGGTCGTCAATCCTAGCTAATCATATACTATAGGCAAGTTGTAGGGCATCACCCCTGATGAAAACAGTGGATAGGAAAGTTCGAGAGTTTACACTCTAGGTCGCGATGGGGAGGCTCATCACCTTAACGTAGGCCTAATTTATAGTTGAGGTCACTGCAAGAAGCTCGTCACCTAAACATAGGCCGACAGCTCGAATACGGTGTCCCATACACCATCATATTCGGCTCATGAGTTAGGGTTGCTCACTGGTCACTACGGGGAGGTTCGTCACCCAAGCGTACACCAACAGCTCGACCACAGTGTCCCATACACCATCATGCCCAACTCATGAGTCTTAACATATCTTAGTAACATCATTGAAATGAGTTTTACATTAGTAAATGGTACTTTAGATTCAAACAGTAGTGTCCATACATGGTAAACACATAATAGGTCAATTGGGTTATTTGACAAATGCGATTGGTACGAGCGCATATTAAATTGATCGACATAGAGCGCGTAAGCACTCCACATGGCCTAACCACTGTCGACAATCACCGTACGGTTCGGATTCATCGAATGTATCCAATGTGGTGAAACTAATTTAGCAACTCAAACGAGAACCGTTACCGATTGCCTGGACTACGTAGTAGTCCTAATCATACTCAAATGTACTAAGTAGTCACATATGTTATTCATAACAACATTTAACAAACAACTTAAACAAAATTCTCATATGAGCATTTTATCAAACACATAGAACATGTTACTATACATACGCATTTCATCTATATGTTACTATACATACGCATTTCATCTATGAATCACACAGTAGCAATTTTTATAACATGAAGGAAATTATAGTTGTAGATAAGGTAGTTGAGAATCCTATCTCAACACCCTTATTAGAAGCGATTCAACAAACACTTTCTTATTCAGACATTTTATCAAACACTTAGATTACACATTACTACATACATGAACTAATTTAGTTATAGCATATATTATGACAAATCCTTTTATAAAGGAGTTATCATCCATACAACAAACATACATTCTAGATTAATATCCATAGCAGGCACAAATCATAATTTCAATTTCATTCAAATATTTCAACAGACACATGGAATGCATTATATATTCACATAGTTCACACACATGTATAATTTATTCAATACATCGTAACTAAGATCATATGGCAGCAATTAAGTCAGACATAAATCATTGTTGACATTAAAAGCCTTGAAAACCATAACCTAAACGTTTATAGTCGGCACCTTCCGTCGGATAACTCATTTCAAACTTGGTTTGAATCTTACGTCCCTGTACATAGAAGAACGGTACCTAAACATCAAAATATGTTAGTCAATTCACTGACTCCTCTATTTGGATTCCTAAAACAAGATTAGGGCTAGGATTTTTTGCCCAAATTGAAGTTAGAATCGATGGTGAAGTGATGGTGGGGTGGCGATTCGGTACTTGTTATAGTGGGAGTGAATCCCAGCAACGACCTACGGATCTCTATCTCTGCTCCTCACTCTTTTCTCCTCTTCTCTCTCTTCTCTCTCCTGGAGTTCGAGAAATTCGTATGGAATGAGAGAGAAGTGGTTTAAGGTCTTTATATAGGCTTAAAAGTAATGCAAATGGCCACAGGGCCATGGTATACTTAGGTTATAGCCAAAGGGTGCCTGTTTTTGACAAACAGGGCTCTTAGGAAGGTCCATTCCTCACCTAAGTCATAGAGAAAGTTCCCTGACAATGGATCAACGCTAGGACTATGTTTATAGTCTGATTCGACAAACTGATCGGCCATGAAGGACATATATCAGATCAACAGTCGTCGTTACTTGATCAATGCCACAAGTATACCAATAGGTGCTAGGAAATTTCCCTGATTTATGGGTGTAGTTGGGTCAGAAACTGACGGTCTGAAGTCCTCAATTTCACCCACAACTGAATGGTCCAATTCACTTAAGTTTGAGTTCATTTTTTAAAGATATTCGCGTTTTCCACATACTTTGCTCCATGCTCAAGTTGGGCATTTCTGGATACTATTTGGGTTCGATTCTCACGATGGTTGTCAAGCCCAATAAGGTGGTCATAACCTTATAGTTTCACAGTAATCAAACTTTTGACGCACAGTCTAGGTTCGATTCAGAGTTTCAATGTGCTCCTGAGAGCAATTGGGTTTTGGGATTTCTCCTAGATTTTTAAGTAATGTTGAGCTAGCGATTTTAATGGTTTTACATTTTGCAATTCATATAGATAATGGTTCAAGCAAATCCACTAATTAATTTAGTTTAGTACTTAATTAATTTTCATCTAATTTTCACAACATACGGTCTGTAAGGATTTTTCCTGAGGTGGTAATCGGGACTTTGTACGAATTTTTTCGAGACGTTACAATCTACCCCCTTAAAAAAAATTCATCTTCGAAATTAGTACCTTTTTGTACTCCTCAAGGATCTGAGGGTAGTTCTTATGAACTTCGGCTTCTGTTTCCCAAGTCGCCTCTTCCTCAGTGTGGTGAGTCCACAATACTTTCACAAGAGGGATAACTTTGCTATGTAGCACCTGTTCCTTTCTATCCAGGATACGAGTTGGTCGAAGTACATATGTAGAATTTTCACTTCCTACACCTGCTCCCACTTAATAATGTGAGTGGGATCAAGAACGTATTTCTTCAGTATCGATATATGAAGTACGTTGTGTATGCCGGCGAGTGGTGTGGGCAAGGCGAGATGGTATGCTATCGCACCCACTCGATCCAGAATTTGGAATGGGCCTATGAACCTCGGTGTAAGCTTCCCTTTCTTGTTAAATCGAAGGACTTCATTCATTGGGGAAACCTTAAGAAACACATGGTCCCCAACCTCGAATTCCAACTGCCACCATCGTGTATCGGCGTAACTCTTCTGTATACTATGTAACTCTTCTGTATAATCTTTTCTAAGGTCACCTCAACCAAATCTGGGCTAATCAGAATCTTCTCACCAACTTCTGCCCAACAATGTAGTGCTCGACATGGGGCGCCCATACAATGCTTCATAGGGAGCCATTCCATACTCGCTTGGAAGCTATTGTTATAAGTGAACTCAGCATAGGGAAGACAGTCATCCCAACTGTCCTTGAAATCAAGCACACATGCCCGCAACATGTCTTCTAATATCTGGTTTACCCGTTTTGTCTGCCCGTCTGTCTGTGGGTGGAACATGGTACTTAACTTCAGTTGCACTCCCATTGCTTCCTGAATCTGAGTATAGAATATAAACATGAATCGTGTGTCCTGGTCTGAAACAATCTCCATAGGAACTCCATGCAGTCGTACAATCTCCTTGATGTACAGCTTGGCTAAATCATTTACGAAGTTTAAAACTTTAATCGGGAGGAAATGAGCCGACTTCGTCAATCAGTCCACAATCACCCAAATGGAGTCGTGTCCCTTCCTTGTCTTTGGTAACTTAGAAATAAAATCCATAGACATGAAGTCTCACTTCCATTCATCTATAGGCATGGGTTGAAGTAAACCAGGAGGTTGGCGATGCTCGACCTTGACCTGCTAGCACGTGAGACAACGGGATATAAAATCTGCTATGTGAGCCTTTATGTTGTCTAACCAGTACGAACAATTCATGTCTCTATACATCTTCATACTTCCCGAATGCATTGCCATCCTTGAATTGTGAGTGGCGTCCAGGACTCCTTTTCTCAAGTTATGAAGATTCGGGACACATAGGCGATCGCGATATCTTAAGCCTTCATCTAAGTCAACTCTCCATTCGAAGTCTTCACTGTCACTTGCTCGTTTCCTCATCTTTATCAACAGTTCATCTTCCTTCTGAGCCATAATGATTCGGTCATCGACAAGCGGCTGCACATGGATGTGTGCGACACTCTCGAATGGTTCCTCTACTGTAAGCCTCTATTCAACTAAAAGCCTCTGTTCAAAGTCTCGCACAAACTCTACCATATTTCATTCTTCTATCATCAGTGGAGCTGCAAATTTTATTGTCTTCTTGTGACTTAACACATCAGCCATAAGGATAGCTTTACCAAGATGGTAAGAAATCTCAAACTTGAAGTCTTTCAAGGTTTCCATCCATCACTGTTTCCTCATATTCAAGTCCCTTTGTGTGAATATGTACTTGAGGCTCTTATGGTCACAAAAGAGCTCGAACTCCTCTCCGTAGAGGTAATGTCTCCAGAGCTTTAATGCGAAAATGACCGCTGCCAATTATAGGTCATGCGTGGGGTAGTTTTTCTCATGTTTCCTTAACTGTCGCGAGGTATAGGTGATCACTCTGTCCTTCTGCATAAGCACACATCCCAAACCAACATGAGAGGCATTGGTGTAAATAGTGTACTTAACCCCCTGCTCTGGCAATACTAGCACGAGTGTGGATGTCAACTTGTTTTTTAATTCCTGAAAGGCTGGTTCTGCTTTCTCGTACCAGGCAAACTTAAGATCCTTTCGAGTGAGTTGTGATAATGGTCTGGCTATCTTTGAAAAGTCTTTTATGAAGCGGCGTAGTAGCCAACAAGTCTGAGGAAACTCCTGTAACACCTTAGATTTTTGCCAACTTGGAGTTAGGCGTCCTTGAGCCAACCATAGCACCTTGGTAACCTCTCAGAACCCAATTCCAAAGCCAAAGGAATCATTTAGAACAAAATTCTTTAGAAATTTAACGTGAATTAGCCAGCGCTACACTAGATTTCCTGTAAAATTAGCACCAACCACTTTAAATACGATCTATAAGACCCGAAACTTATAGATTCGTTGATGCTATCTTACCCTAAAATCTAGGATCAAACTCTAAACCTGTTTGTTCTCAGGAACCCTTTGAAACTTCGTATTGGATCTAGACCGCACGTCGAAAGTATGATAGCGATAATCTTAGACAATTATAACCGCGTAGTTGGACTTGACTACCACCCCGAAAATCTTAGCGATAATCTTAGCGATCAAACTCTAAACCTGTTTGTTCTCAGGAACCCTTTCAACTGATGTTCTGAGGCTATTTCATTGAGCCTGGAGCAAGGAGTGTGAGAAAGAGTGAAATTCTTTATAAATTAAATGTGATTTAAATAAATCTGGCACGGTTCGCTTGCGGGTTAAGTATAAGCATTCAGACCGTCGAAATCTGACCCAAATACACCCTCGGATCAGGGAACATTTCCCACTCAGGTCAGTATACTTGGAATCCCTGATCGAGTCTCAGTGACAGTTGAACTAAAACTGAAAACCCTATCAAACTGAAAATGTAATGTGATCAGGATCCAGCATCCACAAGCTTAAGTCCGACCGCATTCAGTCAAGGGACCTCCATAAATGTTCTTTTGGATCGGGAAAGACTCGATTTGGCTATAACCCAAGTATACTTTGACTTAAAGTCTGTTTTGGTCATGTTTGGGCTTATAAAAGGAGCTTAAACCCTTAGCTTTCTAACCCATACGAATTTGAGAAAAACCCTAGGAGAGAGAAAAGAGAAAAGAGAGAGAAGTGAGGGAAAAGTTGGAGATTTCTCATGGGATTCTTCCCTACTGCTCCACGTGCCAAAGCTATCCACCTGCATCACTATTCTGGCGATTCCAACTCCGTTCTTAGGTAAGAAAACCTAAACCCTAACCTGATTTGAAGCTTAGACTAGCTGTAGAAGAGTTCTAGCTAACCTGTTTCTTGCCATAGGTAGCGTATCTACCGTTGACGAAGACTTATCGTCTGAATCAACTCCGTTCACAATTTCTGGTTTAAGGTGCGGATTTTAGACGCTTAGATTACCTATTTTCAAAGCTTTTAATGCCGTATAATGGTAGATTACTGATAAGGATGTTGTTTGACATGTAGAATATGCTGTCCGTTTTTCATTTCGAATACGTACGAAGAATATGAGATTTAGAGTATTTTAGGTATTTATAGGAAATACTGTATATGTACGTATTTTGCTGATATGATTGCCATGAGTATTTACCGTGTACCTATACTAGTTATATGTGTATGATCTGTTTGGCGAAGAGATTCGCCCTAATGCACATATTGGCTGACATATACTATGTAGACTAATGTGCGTAGACTAAGTGTTTGTTGAAATGCCTAAATCAATATGATTTATGCCTGCCATTTGTTTTGAATGTAAGAACATGATTGTTGTGTATTAGACATCTCCTTGATATAAGGATCTGTCATATTATATGCTGAAATCAACATACGTCAAGTACGTTGGAGTTGTGTAGTCTAAGTGTTTGTGTAAATGTATGTATTAGTAAGTATTGAGTAAATGGTGTTGTAGATTAGCGTTGAGACTGGATTCTCAACTAATTTGATGATGTACATGATTTCCTCCATGCTTGTTGTATTTCAATTGATTACCTTATGTGTGAAGTACTCGTGTATGGTTAACTGCTTATGATGTATGTTATAACATGCTGACAATATGTTGGAATTTCTTGTATTTCAATTATGTCTCTCTCATATGATTATTGATTTAGATTACATGTGCTTGGGGCTATACTCTAGTCCAGGTAGTCAGTAATAGTTTAGAATTCGTGGTTAGATTCTATTCGCCACGAAGGATGTGTATGTTGGATAAATGGGTCTTGACCCTTACCCTTTTGGAATGTAACAAAATAAATAGGTAAGTTGGATAGATTAACGTCTCCTACCCCAAATTCATATGCTATACACCACATAAACTCATTCCAGTTTGAAAATTGGCCCCAAAAATGCCTCAAATGGAGTCGGGGGCCAAACGATCAACTTACAGAGGGACCCAGGGTGGGCCCCATACTTTTTTAGGGCCTAGGGGACAGGAGAACCTCAGCCAAATGGCAAGACCTCACCAAATCCACCAGTGGTCGGTGAGGACCTCGCCGAGTCGGCAAGGCCTCGCCGTACAGGGGGCCCCACTCGGGCGGGCCTTCGGGCCGATGCAGTTTGGGGGTTAGGGTAGCCCTCTGGTGTGTGGGCCGTCTGTTAAAAGTACCCTAAACCCCTACCTCCTTCACAAAATGCACCCCCAAGCTCTCATTTCCTCCCCTATTTGCTGTTTTCTCTTTCAAATCCCGTTCCCAATCGCTCCCATCATCATTTTCGGCCACAACCCACGCCACTCCATTGTTTACATCTATACACACTCCCTATCCTTTCCATTCTCGTTCGTTGGAGCTCTCCCATCCTCCATTTGAAGCTCAACTCGTGTGAGCTTCTAACCCAACCCATTTCATCTTTTTCCCTTTGCAATCCCAGCCTTTTGGGACCTGTTTCCCTCCTCTATCAGACCTAGATTCATGGCAACCCATTAGGTCAGCCCTTTTTCTTCATTTCCTTCACTTTTCATGGCTCTTTTAAGCCAGTTATAACCGTCTTCTCGACCCCTACGCTTCTACCGACGGATGAGACTGAGCACAGTAGCTTTGTCCATAAACAATGACCATCTACTGCTAGGACATCTAGAGTGTTGGCCTAGAGTTAGTACTCCTATATTTGAAGGATCTGACGATATAGGAAATCCAATTTCAATTAGTTAATCTTGACTCTAAGCGATAGAATAATTCCCTGTAGTAGTAATGGTGTGAAACCATTTAGCATATAAACTTAGGCTTTGGATTATAGCTTGCAAGTTACAGACTAGTCTACTAGTTATATTAAGTAGTGTAAAGCCTATATATGTTAAGGGTTGGAGTAAAACTTCATTCCTTTGATAGATCCCCATAACACTCTAAGGCTCCCTTAGTAACTCTCAGGAAGCTTGCTTAACTTAGAACCATTCACTCTCAGGGAAAGCTTATAAATCCCTCAGATTGAACTTAAAATAAACTAGCACGCCCATTTGATTTGCCTTCCCCAAGGGCTTATTGCATTCGGGAACGCGGAGTAAAGGAACTGTATATATAAGCGAAGTATTTGTGGTTTGAATCGAATTCTTAATCCTATTGGTTACCAATAAATCCAATGCTCTGATCAAGTAGAAGATCGGCATCGACTCGGATTAAGAACTGATACAACGAATTTTTTGTCCTGATTAGACAGAAGGTCAATGTATCCGGCTCAGACCCACTACACAACCTTTCTTCCGTGTTGGCCTAACCACCTACAACCAAAAGTTATCGCATTGTCTTTGGAAAATGGCGAGGACTTATAGCCAGTAGAGAATTAGACATCTTGCCATCAACTCACATACATCCTTGAAATCAACCACAACACCCATCATTTCAGCCCCTTTCTATAATCATAGGTACCAATGCCATAGAACGCATCATTAGTAAAGGAAGACCAATGTAGTGAGAGGTTGTTTCCCATTTCATGTCAAGGATAGCTCCTAAGTTACACCTCATTTCGATATACGGATCGAGACATAGATTCTTGAACCTTAAGTAGAACTAAGTTTTAAGGGGGGTAAAACGTAATAAGCCCAATCTAGTTAGGATTAGGTAATACAACCGTTGGATCAGAGTAGCGCAGTGGAAGCGTGGTTGGCCTCTTCCCCACTAGCCCAGGATCGAAGAAGTTGATTTAGGTTATACGTAAGGTTAGGTCATTAAATAGGATTTGAACCTTCTTTAGAATGTCAATACTAAAGTCTCTCTAGGTACTCGTTACCCTTAGTCAATTTCAGGGACGAAATTATGTTTTAAGGGGGGTAGATTGTAATACCCCAGATTTTTGCCAACCTGGAGTTAGGCGTCTTTAGGCAATGGGTCAACCATAACACCTTGGTAACCTCTCAGAACCCAATTTCAAAGCCAAAGGAAGCATTTAGAACGAAATTCTTTAGAAATTTAACGTGAATTAGCCAGTGCTACACTAGATTTCCTGCAAAATTATCACCAACCACTTTAAATACGATCTGTAAGACCCGAAACCTATAGATTCGTTGACGCTATCTTACCCTAAAATCCAGGATTAAACTCTAAACCTGTTTGTTCTCAGGAATCCTTTGAAACTTTGTATTGGATCTAGACCGCACGTCGAAAGTCCGATAGCGATAATCTTAAACAATTATGACCGCGTAGTTGGACTTGACTACCACCCCGAAAATTAAGCCCAACTGATGTTCTGAAGCTATTTCATTGAGCCTGGAGCAAGGAGTGTGAGAAAGAGTGAAATTCTTTATAAATTAAATGTGATTTAAATAAATCTGGCACGGTTCGCTTGCGGGTTAAGTATAAGCATTCAGACCGTCGGAATTTGACCCAAATACACCCTCGGATCAGGGAACATTTCCCACTCAGGTCAGTATACTTGGAATCCCTGATCGAGTCTCAGTGACCGTTGAACTGAAACTGGTCCGCCACGTGCGATCTGGAAACCCTATCGAACTAAAAACATAATGTGATCAGGATCCAGCATTCACAAGCTTAAGTCCGATCGCATTCAGTCAGGGGACCTCCATAAATGTTCTTTTGGATCGGGAAATACCCGATTTGGCTATAACCCAAGTATACCTTGACTTAAAGTCTGTTTTGGTCATGTTTGGGCTTATAAAAGGAGCTTAAACCCTTATCTTTCTAACTCATACGAATTTGTGGAAAACCCTAGGAGAGAGAAGAGAGAAAAGAGAGAGAAGTGAGGGAGAAGTTGGGGATTTCTCCTGGGATTCTTCCCTACTGCTCCACGTGCCAAAGCCATCCACCTGCATCGCTATTCTGGCGATTCCAATTCCATTCTTAGGTAAGAAAACTTAAACCCTAACCTGATTTGAAGCTTAGACTACCTGTAGAAGAGTTCTAGCTAACCTGTTTCTTGCCATAGGTAGCGTATCTGTCGTTGACGAAGACTTATCGTCTGAATCAACTCCATTCACAATTTTTGGTTTAAGGTGCAGATTTTAGACGCTTAGATTACCTGTTTTCAAAGCTTTCAATGTCGTTTAATGGTAGATTGCTGATAAGGATGCTGTTTGACATGTAGAACATGCTGTACATTTTTCATTTCGAATACGTATGAAGAATATGAGATTTAGGATATTTTAGGTATTTGTGAGAAATACTGTATATGTACGTATTTTGCTGATATGATTGCCATGAGTATTTACCGTCTCCCTATACTAGTTATACGTGTATGATCTGTTTGGCGAAGAGATTCGCCCTAATGCACATATTAGCTGACATATGCTATGTAGACTAATGTGCGTAGACTAAGTGTTTATTGAAATGCCTAAATCAATATGATTTATGCCTGCCATATGTTTTGAATGTAAGAACATGATTGTTGTGTATTAGACATCTCCTTGATATAAGGATCTGTCATATTATATGCTGAAATCAACATACGTCAAGTACGTTGGAGTTGTGTAGTCTAAGTGTTTGTGTAAATGTATGTATTAGTAAGTATTGAGTAAATGGTGTTGTAGATTAGCGTTGAGACTGGATTCTCAACTAATTTGATGATGTACATGATTTTCTCCATGCTTGTTGTATTTCAATTGATTACCTTATGTGTGAAGTACTCGTGTATGGTTAACTGCTTATGATGTATGTTATAACATGCTGACAACATGCTGGAATTTCTTGTATTTCAATTCTGTCTCTCTCATATGATTATTGATTTAGATTACATGTGCTTAGGGCTATACTCTAGTCCAGGAAGTCGGTAACAGTTTGGAATTCGTGGTTAGATTCTATTCGCCAAGAAGGATGTGTATGACGAACCCGAGTCGTACTAGAGTCGCCGGCAGTGGTTAGGCCACACGAGGTGCTTGTGCACTTCATATCAGTCGATTCAACGTGCGCTCGTGCTAGTCGAACACATCAAGTAACCCGACTGACCATTGTATGTTCACCTTGTATTCGTCATAACTGCTTGAACCTGGAGTACTGAACTTACCAGTGATAACCCTGATAACCGTGGTACCTTGATCCACTAAGACTAATGAGCCGGGCATGGTGGTATGGGACACCGTGGTCGAGCTGTCGGCCTACGCTGGGGCTACAAACCTCCCCGTAGTGACCAGTGAGCAACCCAGACTCATGAGCAAATTATGGTGGTATGGGATACTATATTCTTGTTGTTGGCCGACACTGATAAGGTGATGGGAGAGCAGTGCAACGAGTGCGTGTAAAATCCCTGGCAACCCTTTGAAGTGACCTCGAGTGTACTCTGAGTCTACGTGAGACGACGACCCTTTCGTAGCAACAAGAGTACAACTGGGCCTGTATTGATAAGGTGATGGGGGAGTGGATCAACGAGTGCTTGCAGCAGCCCTGACAGCCCTTGCAGCGACCTAGAAATATATCATCGTATGAGATTACTAGGAGTGACGACCCTAGACAGGATCCTTGTTGGGAATGATATAAGGGAAGTACCCTAGTTTCCCAATCCTGCTGTATGAAAAGGACTAATAACAACTCGGTAATCATATTCATATCGCACTGCATGTGTCTGGAAGATGTGGAGCACTGAGGGAAGAAAGCATGCCGCGGACGTAAGATGGTGTCGCATGAGGGAGTATGTCGGTGAGGACATCCATCATGTCATCTCATGCTTGCATTAATTACAGTATTTAGGAAGTTTGATTGCTTACTTTACCATTATCGCGTGATTGATTTGATAACATGCTAACCTTTGCTCTATGATTCCACTGAGTTAGCTACTCACTCTCACATTACGGGACGATGTTGCGCACACCAACCAGTCCCTATTTTAGTTTCATATGGTGGCGATGCTTGTGAGGCAGAACCAGACTTGATGATGATGAGGAGGATCCCTCCTATATGCAGGTTCTGATTGACGGGGTTACAGCGTTACTGATTAGATGCCAATACACTTGATATTTTGTCTTTTATTTACACACACATGTATATTCTCTTCTGTCTATTTTGGAGTATACATGTATTTAGTTAACCTGGTAACATGTTCACACTCTGGAGACTTACAACAGTTCATATATCTTATATATCTATCACATTCTTCTGCTTACTAATTTAACTGTCTCTGGAGTATGATATGCTATTTTGGCTTAGTCTCAATCTTGTTTAATGTCATTCTACAGACAACATGCATTCATCATTATCTATGTTGCATAAGTGACGTTTTGGAACTCGGGAGTTGGGTTTCTACCCAACCCCCCGATTTTCGAGGCGTTACAACTCCTTACCTTTATAACCGAACCGGGCTGCTCCCAGTCTTGAACCATGGCCACCTTGGCGAGGTCCACGGAAATACCTTCCTTGGACATCACGTCCCCTAAAAACTTGACTTCCTTCATTAAGAAGATGCATTTTCGGTATTGAGCAAACAACTGATTCTTCTTGAGAGTATCGAAGACTGCTCATAGGTGCTCTTCGTGATCCTTTCGGCTCCTAGAGTATATCAAAATGTCATTTATAAATACAATGACGAACTGGTACAGATATGGCCAAAACACCCAGTTCATGAGGTCCATGAACACGGCTGGTGCATTCGTAAGTCCGAACGACATCACGAGAAACTAATAGTGCCTAAAACTAGTCCTAAATGTTGTTTTCTGCACGTCTTCATCCCTGATGCGCAACTGATGATATCCAGACTATAAGTTAATTTTTAAGAAATATTGTGCCCCTTTCAACTAGTCGAACAGATCATTTATCCTGGGTAAGGGATACTTGTTCTTTACCATCACTTGATTCAACCTGTGGTAATCAATACACAATCGGAGTAACCCATCTTTTTTCTTCACAAACAATACCGGTGCTCCCCAAGGGGATACACTAGGCTGTATAAAACTTTCATCCAATAGATCATCGTTCTGTCTCCTCAAATCCTCCATTTCATATGGAGGCATGCGATACGTCGGTAGAGAAATGGGTGTCGCACCAAGCACAAGGTCGATAGTAAAGTCGATCTTGCGCCGAAGAGGCAGTCCAGGTATCGTTCTTAACATGTCCATGAATTCTTGGACTACAGGCATGTCCCCAAGTGTCGGACCATCAACATTCTCTAATAAGGAAGCGTAACAACTTATACAGTAAGGCCAACTGACCTGTACTAGGAAAGTAAAGGTTGTGCCCTCAGGTGCATATGTTGTCACCAATCTGGTATCATAATCAATCTCTGCCATCATCTCGATGAGCTAGTCCATACCGAGAATGACATCATAATAACATAGTAGGGCAACAATCAGGTCAACGAGCACTATTCTGCTTCCTAAGTTTATCGAGCAACCCTTACAAATCTTGGTAGAGTTTGAGAAGGTCCCTGTGGTGGTAAGGAGTCTCACCCCAATCATAGGAGTAGTTTTCAACACTAGTCGCTTGACTGTTGCACATGACATTATTGAAATAGTGGACCCGGTGTCCACCAATAGTAATACAAGTGTACCTTGAATGTGGGCAATGACTTCAAAGGCCAAAGGAACTACAATTGTTGTCTCAGATGCACCAGCTACTAGTGCATGCACTACGTGAAAAATGGAAAAAAAAAGGACACATTTTGAGACGGTTGTGGACCGTCTCTAAAATTTTTGGTTTAAAGACGGTCGTAAACCATCTCTAAAATTTTAGATGGCTCTTGACCGTCCCTAATATTATCTTAAAATGTTGATGTCCACAATCATTTGCCGTCTTTTACTTGTAATCTGAGACTGTCAAAGATCGTCTCTATTAGAGACAGTCCTTAGCCGTCTTATAGCCCTGTCAAAGACCGTCTCTAATAGAGACTGTGAAAGACTGTCTCTATTAGAGACGGTCCTAGACCGTCTCTATTAAAGATTGTCAAAGACCGTCTCTATTAGAGATGATCTTAAACCGCCTTATAGCCCTGTCAAAGACCGTCTCTATTAAAGATTGTCAAAGACCGTCTCTAATGCTCAGATCAAAAATTAAGAAACTCAAAAAAAAATTATAAATTTTGAAAAAAAAAAAAGTTGAGAGGCTTAGAAAAATAATTAACAATGTTTAAGAAAATTTTAAATTTTGAAAAAAAAAAAACTGTAATTTTATAAAAATCTAGATTTTGAAAAATAAAAATAAAAATTAAGAACTTTGAATAATTTTGAAAAAAAATTTAATAAAAAAATGATATTTTAAAAGAAATTAAAAATAAAATAAAATTATGAAAAAATAGACAAATTGTAAAAATATATATATATATATATATATATATATATATATATATATATATATTAAAAAAGAAAATAGATTTTGTATTTTGACAAGAAAAATTAAAAAATTATATAGTAAAAGTGAGATTTAAAAAATGACATTTTGAAAAAGAAATTTTTAAAAATTAAACAAAATTGTGAAAAAATTAACAAATTGTAAAAATATATATATTTTTTAAAAAAGAAAACTAGATTTTGTATTTTTACAAGAAAAATTAAAAAGTTATATAACAAAAGTGAGATTTAAAAAATTATATTTTGAAAATGAAAATTTAAAAAAATAAACAAAATTGTGAAGAAATTGACGAATTGTAAAAAAATATATATTTTAAAAAGAAAAACTAAATTTTGTATTTTGACAAGAAAGATTGAAAAGTTAGATAACAAAAGTGAGATTTTCATGATGTGTCTATAAGAAAGAGGTTTTTAGTGACGAAACTTATTTTCGTCACTAAAAGTGACTTTTAGTGACGAAAGAAATTTTTAGGCAGGCCCCTCATCCAAGTGGGATACACATAATGAGTGGGTTGGATATGTGAATCACATTTAGGTAGGCCCAATATATGATTATGAATGTTTTAAGGAAACCCTTCTCCACTATGTTTAGGTGAGTTACTCGTTACCCTTACTAGAGTAAACTCTGTGGGGTCCACCATTGTTTATTTATTTAATCCACTCCATTTATCCATGTTAACAGATAATTTGAGGTTTAAAGAAAAAAAAAAGGAAGCATATCCAAAGCTCAATTGGACCACACCACAGGAAACTAGTGTGATTAAACCTCTACCATTTAAAATTTCTTGGAGGCCATAGAAATTTTGGATCGAGCTAATGTTTGTATTTTCTATTCATTCATATATTTTTGATATTATGAACAACCTTTAACCATTTTTGGACAATCTGATCAGTCCAGATTGAAGAGTAAATAACTTTAGATGTTTAAATCAAAAACCACTCGAATTGTTGATCAATCTTGTTTGCCCAATATCTTTCTCATGTGTAGCATGATCGGGGCGAGTAATTAGTCAAATTGAGGGTAATGATCAGTAAAATAGAGTGAATGGACTAGACATATAAAATGGGCCAAATATTCTGATCAAAATTGTGACCCAACTTACTAACCTCGTGAAAACCTAAGAATTTATGTTAGTAAGTTTTGTGGGCCCCATCATGATGTGTGTCGAACATCAACACCGTGGATATGATGTGTCCCCTTTATGTTATGAGATATCTCTTCATTTATATCTTTTTGATATTATGAACATGTTGGATGTCAAATAAACATTACTGTAGGCCCAAGGAAGGTATCAACAGTGGAAATCATTATTCCACACTGTTTAGAGTGGCATGGTACACTTGAGTTTTGGATTTACCAAAAATTTGGGATCAACCCACACCGTTCATCCATTTTTTGAGATAATTTTAGAGAATTACCCAAAAAATGAATTATATTCAAAGATTAAATGGACCACACCACAAATAAGGGGAACGGATTGACTACTCCCCCTGACACCATCCAATGGTTGGTGATTGGTGCTCAGTGAGCCCTACCATGGTGTATGTGTTTAATCCATGTTTTCTATCTAATTTTAAAGATCATCTTACGGTATGAGACCAAAAATGAGATATATCCAAATTGTAAGTTGACCACATTCCAGGAAACAGTGTGGAATGAGAGTTAACCATTAAAAAACATTTTAGGGCCATAAAAGTTTTGGATCAAGCTGATTTTTGTTTTTCCCCTTCAATTGGCCATGTATGACCTAATCAACATATTGGATGTCAAATAAATAGTACAGTGGACCTTAGGATGATTTTGATGATGGATATCCAATCACTATTGTTTTCATGTCGTGTGGTGCACCTGAGATATCGATTTATATACAGTGGGCACTAAGGTGGGCCCATAAAGTTTTTAATGGTAGGTGTTTAATTACCATTGTTTTTCATGTTATAGTCTACTTAAGATTTGAATATGATTCATTTTTGGGCTCATATCCTATAATGAATTGGCAAAACAAATGGACCATATGGATATACAATATATAAATCAAAGTAGGCCCAAGGTCAAGTCTGGCATCAGGTTGGTTGAGGTTAAGCCAAAGCAGTTGGGCAACAAAGAGCTCTGTTGGGGCCTATATGACCTAATAAACAGATTGGATGTCAAATAAATAGTAAAGTGGGCCTTAGGGGGATTTTAATGATGGATATCCAATCACTATTATTTTCATGTGGTGTGGTCCACCTGAGATTTATATACCTCTCATTTTTGGACCCCACCATGATGTATGTTTTGTATCCACACCTTCCATCCATTTGGAGAGATCATTTTAGGGCAATGTCTAATGAACGAGTTAAATCCAAAGTTCCAATGGACCCCAACACAAAAAACAGGTCGATTTAAAACTTCTATTGCCCCCAAAATGTTTTTAAAGGTCGACACTCAATAGTGTTTTCTGATTATGTGGTCCACCCAAGATTTATTTTAGTCTCATTTTTTGGGATCGTACACAAAATGATGGTATGAAATGTATGGACAGCATGGATGAAACAAATCGATCATGGTGGGGCCCATAGAGTGATACTAGGTATAAACATGAGTTTTGAATGCGGCTAAAACTGGGTCTGACCCCTCATCCAAGTGGGACACACATAATGAGCTTGATCCGAAACTTTTTCCGCTACCTATAATGAGCTTGACCCCTCATCCAATTTGTTTTTAATGGTGGAAGTGCAATGCCCAATTTGTAGTCCACTCAAGCCTTGTTCCTGCCTAATATTTTGCATGATACTTTATAATGATATGAGAAAAAAGATTAGGTTATAGGGCTCTATAGGCCTATAAAAATATATTTTTTATATCGAAGTCGTCCATCTATTTTGAAATATTATTATAGGGCTCTATAGGGGCTCTATGGGGGATTTATAGGGCCTACAAAAATATATTTTTATATCTAAGCTGTCCATCTATTTTGAAATATTATTATAGGTCTGAAACTAAAAATCAGGTATATTAAAGGCTAAAATGGACCACACAAACATGTAGATTAAATCACATGTGCTTCCTATGGTGTGGTCCTCTTGGGCCTTCAATATACTTTATTTTTGGGATCATGTACTAAAATTATTTATTAAAATTAATGGATGGAATAAATAAACAAAATACATCATGGTGGGTCCCACAAAGCTCCGGACAGGACATCCATGTCCGTCTTACCCCATCCACGCCCAAAATTGGGAAACAGATTGGCTACTCCCCCAGCCACTAGCCCCGTGGCTGGTGGTCAGTGCTCTGTGAGCCCCACCATGATGTATGTGTTTCATTCATTCTGTTCATCCATTTTTAAAGATCATTTTATCGCTTAATCCTCAAAATGAGAGGGATATAAATCTCAGGTGGACCACACCATATGAAAACAATAGTAATTGGATATCCACCGTTAAAATCCTCTTAAGGCCCACTATACCGTTTATTTGACATCCAACATGTTGATTAGGTCATACAAGCCCAGATGAAGGGAAAAAACAAAAATCAGCATGATCCAAAACTTTTATGGCCCCCAAAATATTTTTAATGGTCGACACTTATTTAACACTATTTCCTGTAATGTGGTCCACTTGAGATTGTGATATACCCCATTTTTGGTCTCATATCGTAAAATGATATGTAAAATTAGATGGATGGCATGGATGCAACACATACATCATGGTAGGTCCCACAGAGCACCGACCACCGTTTCCCAACACTGGGCGCCCAATTTTTTTTTCATTTCTCTCTCTCTCTCTCTCTCTCTCGTTCTCTCTCTCCTCTTTCCCTAAACCTATCTCTCTCCCGATCTTGCTCCAGCTCTCTCATCTTCCTCCCTCTCTTTATTCATTCCTCTCTCTCTCTCTCTCTCTCTCTCTGTTCTCCAATCCGTCTGTAACATCCCG
The DNA here is from genome assembly GCA_037074715.1 of Magnolia kwangsiensis. NCBI lineage: Eukaryota > Viridiplantae > Streptophyta > Magnoliopsida > Magnoliales > Magnoliaceae > Magnolia > Magnolia kwangsiensis. Next base: position 81,012,220 of record CM073577.1, on the reverse strand, counting down.
AAAATTGGGGGTCGAGTAAAAACTCCACTCCCGAGTTCCAGAACATCACTTATGCAACATAAATGTGTATGATTGAATGTTGTCTGTGATAATGTATTAAACATGAGTGGGATTAAGCCAGAACATCATATCATACTCCAGAGACAGTTAAATTAACAAGCGAAAGACTGTGATACATACATATAATATATAATTGATTGTAAGTCTCTAGAGTGTGAACATGTTACCAGGTTATATACATACATGTATACTCCAAAAGTAAACAAAAAGAATATACATCAGTGCTCTAAAAATATAAAATGACAAGTGTCAAGGCATCTAATCAACCTCCCTGTAATCTTGTCAATCAGAACACGCATAAAGGAGGGATCCTCTTCATCATCATCAAGTCCAGCTCCGCTTCTCAAGCAGCGCCATCATCTGCAACCAAAATAGGGACTGGTGGGTGTCCGAAAACACCATCCCATAACGTGGGAGTGAGTGATCAACTCAGTGGAATAATAGAGCAGAGATTAGCATGTTCTCAAATCAATCATGCGATGATAGTAAAGAAATAAATCAAACATTCCTAAATACTGTTATTAATGCAATATAACATGACATGATGGATGCCCTCACCGACGATCTCCCTAATACGGCACCATCTTACGCCCGCGGCATGCTTTCTTCCCACAGTGCTCCACATCTTCCAGGCACATGCAATGTGATGGTGATATGATTACTGAGTTATTATTAGTCCTTTTCATACAGCAGGATTGGGAAACTAGGGTACCTTGCCTATATCAATCCCAACACAGATCCTATCTAGGATCGTCACTCCTAACAATCTCATACGATGTTATATTTGTAGGTCGCTGCAAGGGATGCCAGGGCTGTTGCTCGCCCTCGTTGCACCGCTCCCCCATCACCTTATCAATACAGGCCTAATTATCCTTAAGACTGTATCAGGACTCGTCACCCCCATGCGGTGTTAGGATAAACTCAAGGTCACTACAAAGGGCTCGTCACCTGATCAGTGTAGGCCGACAGCAAGAATATAGTGTCCCATACCACCATAATCTGCTCAGAGTAGGGTGCTCACTGGTCATTACGGGGAGGTTTGTGGCCCCAGCGTAGGCCGACAGCTCAACCACGGTGTCTCATACCACCATGCCCGGCTCATGAGTCTTTATGGATCAAGGTACCATGGTTGACAGGGTTTACAATGGTAAGTTCAGTACCCTAGGTTCAAGCAGTTATGATTCATACAGGGTGAACAATCAACGGTCAGTCGGGTTACTTGACGGGCTCGACTAGCACGAGCGCATCGCAAGTCGAACGACATGAAGTGCGTAAAACACTTCATGTGGCCTAACCACTGCCGCCAACTCCAAACACAACTGGCGTTCATCGACGCGTCCTTCGTGGCAAATACAAGCTAGCCACGAATTTTCTCTGTTACCGACTGCCTGGACTAAGTATAGCCCCAAACATTTGTGATTCTGCATCATCAATCATATAAAAGTAATGGAAATGAAATACAACAATATAAGCATGTTGTTGCATGTTATAACATACCATTTAAGTAATTCATTCAACACATGCATTTCGTACATACAATGAAATCTATAACTTAGCCAACATGATGAAAATGATTTACATCAGCATGTTACTTGAGAATTTAATCTCAAAACTATTTCACAACACCATATACTCAATACATACTAATACAAACATTTATACAAACACTTAGTCTACACACTTAAGTCTACATAGTGTATGTCGACTCAAAGTACGCATTTGGACAAATCTCTTCACCAAACTAATTATGCACGCATTCCTAATATCCTAAGGCGACAAAAAGCCATGTCAATCATATCAGCAAAATATGGATGCAAACAGTATTTCCTACAAATGACTAAAATGCCCTAAATCTCATATTTTTCCTATGTTTACGAAACAGGAAACGGATAGCATGTTGTACATGTCAAACAGCGTTGCCGTCGATAATTTACTATTAAACGACATTGAAAGCATTGAAAACAGCCAATTAAAGCGTCTAAAATTCACACCTTTCACTTTAGATGTGTATCGTTTCGAACGGAGCGTATACGCTTCGTCTACGGTGATCAAGCAACCTAATACACACGTACATCAGCTACTTTTCTATTTGAATCGAAGAAATCCCCAAATTAACAAGTAGTTAGGGTTTTCCTTACCTAGAAATGCGGCAGAATCACCGGAAAAGCGATTGGGATATGTTGCTTAAGCACGTGTAGCAGCTGGTGCAGGTGGCAGGAAGATCCCTCCCACACTCTCTCACAATCTCTCACTTTTTCTCTCACTCTGCTAGGGTTTCTAGCAAATTCGGATGGGTGAGAGAAGTGAGGGTTTAAACCCCTTTTATAACCTAATTTCTTTCCAAATTAGGCTTGGGAACAATATTTACTTGAGGTCTAACCAATTCGGGGTTGTTCTGGTCCAAAAGAGCATTTCTGGAGGTCCTCTGGCCAAACACGATCGGACTTAAGCTCATGCATACTGGATCTAGAACACATCAAGTTCTCAGTCCGGCAGAGTTCGCAGATCGCACGTGGCGGTCCAATTTCAGTTCAGCGGTCATCACACCTAGATCAGATCTACAAGTCTCATGATATGAAAGAGAAATTTTTCCTGATCCAAGGGTGTAATTTGGCTGAATTCTGACAGTCAGAACGGTTAATAATAACGCGTCAAATCACGTGCAAGATTTGAATTAAAATTTTCAAATCTAACCCTATTTCACTCTCTTCACTCCAGGCTCAATGAAATAGCCTCTGAATGTCGGTTGGCCTTGATTTTCAAAACAGTTGTCAAGTCCAGCCAAGTGGTCATAACGGTCTAAGATGGTAGATATCGGACTTTTGACACGCGGTCTAGATCCAATACAAAGTTTCAAAGGGTTCCCGAGAACAAACCGGTTTAGAGTTTGATCCAAGGTTTTAGGATATTATAGCATCATTGGTTCTACAAGTTTTAGGTCTTGTAGAACGTATTTAAAGCGATCAGGGACAATTTCACAGCTACTCTAGTGTAGCACTAGCTAACTTATGCTTAGTTTCTAAAGGAATTAATCTTAAGTGATTTCTTTGGCTATGGAATTGGGTTCTGAGCGGTTACCAAGGTGTTTTGGTTGACCCATTGCCTAAGGACGTCTAATCCCAGGTTGGCAAAAATCTGGGGTGTTACACCATCCCTCCCTCTCCGTCTCTTGCTGTCCATTGTCGAACCCCCTACCCACACACGCTCTCTCTCTCTCTCTCTCTCCCTCTCTCTCTCTCTCTCTCTCTCTCTCTCTCTCTCTCTCTCTCTCTCTCTCTCTGAAGCTCGGTTAAAGGTCATTCACGACAGCGAGGTATCTCTCCCTCTTAATCTCTCTCAATCTCGATATCAATTTAGGGATTTAGGGATGTAGGGTTGTTTGGGCAGTGGGATTAGAAGGGATTAGGTGGGATGGAATTGCAATTGGTCCTGTGCCAACACTAGTTCCACACACATCTGTAAGATCTCAGCTGTTCATTTGGTAGGTGGTCAAGTGGTGAATGTGCATATGTCCACATTCAACTAGACTACCTGATGAACTAACCATCCAAATTTTATTATTATTATTTTTTTTGCAGTAGGGGAACATTCCCATGATGGCCCACCTAGTGAAAGACCAAGATCTCATGCCATTTCCCCATGAGGGTTTAAGCAGAGTCTGTAGTTTCAAATTGGTGAATGCTGCTGAGAGAGAGGAGAAATGATCAGATACATTGTCTACAAATTTTGCTAGTTATCTACATTGTTGCTCAGTCATTAGATGCAATCGCCAAAGGAAATGATTTTCTCAGTAGTAGTTGGGCTACGTTCAAATACTTTATATGGGAGGGCAGGGCAGATCTGGTCTATCTGTTGTAGAGACTTAAGCTATAGGTTTTTTGTTTGTTTGTTTGTTTAGGGTATCTGGATAATGCAGGGTGAAGGATAGTTGCTGGTGGAGGGTGAGCATGGGGCCCGAGAAGTGGGTGAGTAGGAATTGTCTCCTTGTTACTGGTCCGTAAGGAGGCGTAGAAGCTGAAGTTTTCTGCATTTTGAGTGGTTTCTTGGCATGCTCTGATTTTTTTGAATATTATACCTTGTTGTATAATGTTGAGTAACATTTCTTTGAATATTATTCCTTGCTTGCCAAGCTACAAGTAAGAAAATCGTGAAAGCCGATGTGTATGTTGCAGGTATGTTGATGGAGTTTCTTCTTTTATTTTTATTCCATTTTATCTCAGGAGTGTAGATATTTGGCACTGAATACTCCATTGTATTATTGCGGCAGCATGTGATGTCCCTTAAATTAAAAGATATCTTTGTTATCTTAGGAGTTTCTTCAGGTGAATACTCTATTGAATCTGTTTGATACTACTAAAGAATGATGCATGTGAGAGGGATCCAGGGATGATTTAGAAAATCATCTGATATAATTTGTTGTCTTCTTGAGTCCTTTGGTTTTGGTCCAAAATGAAATGGGCCACCATGCCAAAACAGGATCAAAACCAACTGATATAGGGTGAGTTGTATGGTTCCAGTCCTCTGGCAAGAAAGAAATGCCTCCCCTTTAACATTAAACATGTGGAGAAATATTGTAAGATTGAAAGAAAATATTTTGCAATAATGGTTTTGAATTGGAAGTTAGTATGGCTAATGAGAGTGCTGACTGTCTGGCAAAGTCGGTAAGTCTGTATTATGAAGAATGGCTAGACAGTTTCTAAACATTATTTTGGGTTCTATAAAAGTCTCCTGCTTGTACCTTTACTACTTGATTCGGTTGTGCATCCAATCAAATCTTAAATAGATATAAAATATTGGAAGTAATAGATATGGTTCTATTGATGGCATGCTTACTGTTTGACATTTATCACTTGAAATCCTTATTTACCATGTATTGATTGATGCAGTGATGTTGAATATGTTTCCTTTTCCTTCCATCTGTTTTTATTTTCATCAATGAGAAGTGTCAACCTAACTTCAATCCATGCTCAGTAGATTAAATATTTGTGAGGGAAAATGGTGTCAGCCCTATGCTTTTGGGGGTGTAAAACAATGTAAGAACATCATTAAATTGGCTCCAGTTGAAAGTCTAATAAATTTATTTTTCGACCAGCCTAACATCATGCAATTCTAATACTATTTGAATGACTTAGAACCATTTGGTTCTTTGGCAGAAAGCTTTTAGCCCTTTAGTGAAATTGATGGGAGCTTCTTTGATGGTTTAGTTCATCTTTTTTGGTACAAAGGTGGAAGCAGATGGAACAAATCACAAGTATAAGCCCTTTGTATGCAAATAAAGTGGGTCTTTTTCACAATCCAAAGTAATCTTTTTTTACTTTTTTTCTTTTATAGACCCCATACTATAAGTAGAGTAACATTGTAACCATGGATATGCCATTGATGGGAAGCCATGTAACATCCTTCCATAGTCCACGGTTCTGCTTTGTTATTGGAGTTGTGGTCTGCTATAATTTTTAAGGCAATTTGTGGGACCAAAATTAGAAAGATGAATGTTAACATTTACTGAATTGTCATGAGTACTAACAAGGAGAAAAAGTTAGCTCAACTCCATAGCTTTTGCTAGCATCTCATAGCTTTGTTGATGAGGCTGGCTTAGTAGGAAATGAGCAAACATGATTTGGATTAAGCATGGGTATCACTTGTCAGAATTAATAACCGGTGAACATTGTAAGCATGGGTCTCATAGTTTTGTCGATGAGGTTACACAATTCACATGCTTCAGGTAGGTATCTTAAATCTTTTTATAAATTTTATGTGTGTTGTGGGAGATCTAAGCTGTGAATCAGATAGGATCCATTTGTGAAGATCACCATTTGGTTCTTTGGTGGAAGGCTTTTAGCCCTCAATTTTTCTGTTAAAAGAAACAAATGAAATTTATTTATTTTAGTAGTTGCTAACTTATGGATGGATGTATGTTTGTTTGTTTTCATTTTCACATCAATATCAAGCATAAAGACAATAAAGACAATAGTATCTTATCATTAATCTCACATCCTGCTAGCCTTTTTCTGGCAATATACCTTCAATTACGTGAACCATCTCGTTCTGTGGGATCTTCGACCTCTTGGCTTAACTGGTAATGATCTTATTTGGATGGCTGCTTGTGGGCATGTTTGGGTGTTCATAGTTCCCATGTTCAACATGATGCACTAGTATCCAGTCTTGGATGAGATAACATCTTCCTCTTCCTACTCTTATCTTAGCCATGCTTTGGGGAGGCAAAAGCAGAAAATGATAGCTTGTTTAGTGCGGTTGTCATTTTCTATGTCATACCAAATCCCTAGCCTGAAAATCTTTCATATTCAGTTGATCGAGAATTGTTGTATTTTTTAATGTCTTTTTTTTTTTCTTTCCTAAGCCACATTGTTTATGATCTATAGTAGTGATGTCAGTTTCTTTGGTTCATTTGGTTGAAGTGTCCATTTTAGTTGATTGCAGGGTATAGGTAGGATTTTGAAGGGTCTTATTTTTTCATGGTATCCCTTTAAATATGTTCTAAACTTAATAGACGGTCTAGATCTATCTCTTAAATTGTCCAAGTTACCCAATGCAACTAAAACCATGTAATTCACAGTGCTCCAAAAGAGCATTGAATCATTTCTCAAACTTAGAAACCCCACCTATTTAGTAGCCTTTTAAATCTTTCATCCAAGAAAAACTAGCCACCTCATCTATTTTTAAGTACTTTAAATGAAAAAACAACCATTCATTTCTAAATTAGTGGACCTCTTATCTTTATAAATAGTCATTTCTTCCTTTATTTCATCGTTTAGCTATCCAAACATACATACAAGAAAGAGAGAGATGGGATGTTTATAATAATATTAAAAAAAATTAGTTTATATATAAAAAAAATTTCATTTGATTTTTTTCATATGGATGCATCATGCATGGTTTTATGATAAAACACATGTATGTATAAAATAAATTATTTGTTCCAAACAGGACATTTGTGATAAAACAAATTATTTCTTCCAAACAGGACATTTATCAAAGGAGCACTATCAGGTGATATTTAATAGATTTTCATTATAAATAGATTAAGAGCCAATGATAATTATAAGTAGACTTACAGCCAAAAATAAAGAATTTGATTTTTTTCAAAACATGGAAAGACTAATCAATCCTACTTCTTATAACTTCAGCCACTGCTTCAAATGGAGGGACTGCACAAAGATGTGTTTAGGGAGACTACTGATGGTGAACTAGTAGCTACAACAAATATGAGAGTTACAAAGGTGAAAAGAAACATAAGGCGGTTAGTAAGATAAGATGCATGATTTTCCTTTTCAACTGTTAGTCATAAATTAATAGTACTTGTTTCAATTTTCTTGGATGGATGATGAATGTATTTGAGAATGTAAATGAAAATAAAAAACTTATAATATATATATATATATATATATATATATATATATGTTATCAATGGAGGATACTTTGTTTAGGGGGACATGAAATTATTGTAGCTTATGGTATGGTGCCCCAATATTGGTTGTATGTTACTAGTATGTAGTAGATACTAGTAGGTTCAATAGTAGATAATACTAGAGAATCCTTAAACCTAAACCTACACCTAATCCTAATTTACTCCTTAACCTAAACCTAAACTTGAAAACCCAAATCTAAATCCTTACACAAACCCAAACCCGAACCCGATTTCCTAAACTAAACCTTAACCAATTCTCAATTCCTTAAATTGTAACCTATAACCTAACCTAAACCTAAGCCTATAACCTACACTTATAACCTAAACCTAAACCTATAACCTTAACCTAAACGTAAAACCTAAACCTAAACATAAACCCAAACCTGATCCTGAACCCAAATTTGAATCCCTAAACCCTTAACCTAAACCTAAAACTCAAACGTAAACCTGATCTCGAAACCAAACTTGATTTCCTATATCTAAACCTTAACGTATTCTCAAATCCCTAAACTTAAACCTACACCTAATCCTAATCTCAACTCCCTAACCTAAACTTGAAAACCCAAACCTAAACCCGATCCCGAACCCGAATCTAAATCCCTAAACGCTTAGCCTAAACCTAAAACCCAAACATAAACCCGATCTCAAACCCGAACCCAATTTCCTAGACCTAAACCTTAACATATTCTCAAATCCCTAAACCTAAGCCTACACCTAATCCTAATCTCAACTCCCTAACCCAAACCAAACCTAAACTTGAAATCCCGAAACTAAACCCGAACCCGAACCCGATCCCGATTTCCTAAACCTAAACTTATGACCTTATCCTAAACCTATTCTCAAATCCCAAAACCTGTAACGTAAACCTAAACCTAAACCTAAACCTATAACCTATAACCTAAATCAAAACCTATAACCTAAACCCAAATCCGAACCCGAACCCGAACTCAAATTCTTAAACCTTAACCTAAATATATAACCTATAACCTATAGCCTAAGCCTATGCCTAAACCTAAAACCTAAATCTAAACCTAAACATATAGCTTAAACCTAAACTTAAACCCCTAAACCTTAACCTAAACCTAAACTTAAACTTATAACCTTAACCGAAACATAGTCTCAAATCCCAAAACCTATAACCTAAACCTTAACCTCTGACCTAAACCTTAACCTAAACCTATAACCTAAACTCAATTCCCTAAACCTTAACCTATAACCTAACCTAAACCTAAACCTAAACCTATAACCTTAACCTAAACCTAAACCTAAACCTATACTTATAACCTAAACCTATTCTCAAATGCCAAAACCTATAACTATAACCTAAACCTAAACCTAAACCTAAACCTAAAACCTAAACCTACACTTATAACTTATAACCTAAACCTATAACCTAAACCTAAACTTAAAACCCAAATGTAAACCTGATCTCGAACCTGAACCCGATTTCCTTAACTTAAACCTTAACGTATTCTCAAATTCCTAAACTTAAACCTACACTTACTCCTAATCTCAACTCCCTAACCTAAACCTAAACCAAAACTTGAAAACCTAAAACTAAACCCGAACCCAAACTCGATCCTGATTTCCTAAACCTAAACTTATGACCTTAACCTAAACCTATTCTCAAATCCCAAAACTTATAACCTAAACCTAAACCTTAACCTAAAATTATTCTCAAATCCCACAACCTATAACCTAAACCTAAACCTTAACCTAAACCTAATCTCAAATCCTTAAACCTATAGCTTAAACCTAAACCTTAACCTAAACCTATAACCTATAACCTAAACCAAAACTTATAACCTAAACCAAAACCAAAACCTAAACCTAAATCCGAAGCCATACTTAAATCCCAAAACCTATAACCTAAACCTAAACCTTAACCTATAACCTATAACCTATAACCTAAACCAAAATCAAAACCTATAACCTAAACCCGAACTCGAATTCCTAAACCTTAACCAAAACATATAACCTATAACCTAAACCAAAATCAAAACCTATAACCTAAACCCGAACTCGAATTCCTAAACCTTAACCAAAACATATAACCTATAACCTATAACTTAAGCCTATACCCAAACCTAAAACCTTACTTAGAACTTAAAACTATTCTTAAATCCTTAAACCTTAACCTATAACCTAACCTAAACCTATACTTATAACCTAAAACTATTCCTAAATCCCGAAACTTATAACCTTAACCTAACCTTTCCCTAAACCTATAACCTAAACTCAATTCCCTAAACCTAAACCTATAACCTAAACTTAAACCTATAATCTCAACTCAAATCCCTAAACCTTAACCTATAACCCAACCTAAATCTATACTTATAACCTAAAACTATTCTCAAATCCCAAAACCTATAACCTAAACCCGAATCCAAACCCGAACCCGAATTCCTAAACCTTAACCTAAAATTTAATCTATAATCTATAACCTAAGCTTATAACTTAAACCTAAGCCTAAACCTATAACCTAATCCTAAACCTATAACCTAAACTCAAATCCCTAAACCTTAACCTAAACCTATAACCTTAACTCAAATCCATAAACCTTAACCTATAACCCAACCTAAACTTATACTTATAAACCCAAACTATTCTCAAATCCCAAAACATATAACCTAAACCTGAATCCAAACCTGAACCCGAACCCGAATTCCTAAACCTTAACCTAAAAATATAACCTATAACCTATAACCTAATCCTATACCTAAACCTAAAACCTAAACCTATAAACTAATCCTAAACCTATAACCTAAACTCAAATCCCTAAACCTTAACCTAAACATAAAACCTAAACCTAAACCTATAACCTTAATTCAAATTCGTAAACCTTAACCTATAACCCAACCTAAACCTATACTTATAACCTAAAACTATTCTCAAATCCCAAAACCTATAACCTAAACCCGAACCCGAACCCGAACCCGAATTCCTAAACCTTAACCTAAACATATAACCTATAACCTAAGCCTATACCTAAACCTAAAACCTAAACTTATAACCTAATCCTAAACCTATAACCTAAACTCAAATCCCTAAACCTTAACCTAAACCTAAAACCTAAATGTATTGTCAAATCCCTAAACCTAAACCTACACCTAATCCTAATCTCAACTCCCTAACCTAAACCTAAACCTAAACTTGAAAACCTAAACCTAAACCCCATCCCGAACCCGAACTCGATTTCCTAAACCTAAACCTTAACCTTAACCTAAACCTATAACCTAACCTAAACCTTAACATTAACCTAAACCTATAACCTAACCTAAACCTAAACCTATAACCTGCACTTATAACCTAAACCTATAACCTAAACCTAAGCCTAAAATCTAAACCTAAACCTAAAACAGAAATGTATTCTCAAATCCTTAATCCTAAACCTACACCTAATCCTAATCTCAACTCCCTATCCTAAACTTAAACCTAAACTTGAAAACCCAAACCTAAACCCGATTACCTAAACCTAAACCTTAACCTTTAACCTATTCTCAATTCCCTAAAGCTATAACCTATATACTATAACCTATAACTTAAACCTAAAATTATAACCTAAACCTAAACCTTAACCTAAACCTAAACCAAAACCTATAACCTAAACCTTAACCTATAACCTAAAACCTAAACTTATAAGCTATAACCTAACCTTAACCTAAACCTCAACCTGTAACCTAAAACCTAAACCTAAACCTAAAACCTAAATATATTCTCAAATCCCTAAACCTAGACCTACACTTAATCCTAATCTCAACTCCCTAACCTGAACTTGAAAACCTAAACCTAAACCCGATCCCGAACCCGATTTCCTAAACATAAAACCTTAACTTATTCTCAATTCCCTAAACTATAGCTTATAACCTAAACCTAAACCTAAGCCTAAACCTTAACCTAAACCTAAACTTAAAACAGAAATGTATTTTCAAATCCTTAAACCTAAACCTACACCTAATTCTAATCTCAACTCCCTAACCTAAACCTAAATCTAAACTTGAAAACCCAAACCTAAACCCGAACCCGATTTCCTAAACACTAAACCCTTAACCTATTCTCAATTCCCTAAACCTTAACCTATAACCTAACCTAAACGTAAACCTATAACCTGCACTTATAACCTAAACCTATAACCTAAACTTAAGCCTAAAACCTAAACCTAAACTTTAAACCTAAATGTATTCTTAAGTCCCTAAAACTAAACCTACACCTAATCCTAATCTTAACTCCCTAACCTAAACCTAAACCTAAACTTGAAAACGCACACCTAAACTCGAACACGAACCCGAACCTGATTTCCTAAACCTAAACCTTAACCTATTCACAATTCCCTAAACCTATAGCTTATAACCTAAACCTAAACCTAAACATATAACCTATAACCTAAACCTAAACCTAAAACCTAAAACCTAAATGTATTCTCAAATCCCTAACCTAAACCTACACCTAATCCTAATCTCAAGTCCCTAGCCTAAACCTAAACCTAAACTTAAAAACCTAAACCTAAACCCGATCCTGAACTAGAACCTGATTTCCTAAACCTAAACCTTAACCTATTCTCAATTCCCTAAACCTTAACCTATAGCCTAATCTAAACCTAAACCTATAACCTTGTAACGTCCTAGATTTTTACCAACCCGAGGTTAGACGTCCTTAGGTAATGGGTCAACCATATCACTCTCAAAGATCAATCCTAAAGTCTAGAAATCATTTTTCAACCCATTTCCTTCAAAATCTCACCTTTCACCACCTTATTCTTCAAATTTCTCTAATTACTTTCATATTAGACACAAACCTAAAGTTTAAAAGGTGAGGAACTATACTTAAACTAAAACTTACTATAAATGGTAAATACACGCGTAAAATAGGATTTTGACTATGGAATTCTTAGAATCTCATGATGTAAATAGGTTATTTAGATGGATTGACTTCTTCTACCCCAAAACATATATTGTATGTCGCATAACTCATTCTAGTTGGCAAACGAGGCTCGATAAACGCCTCGACAGACTCGCGGGCCCAAACAGCTCAATTCGGGGGGATCCAAGGTGGGTCCCACATGTTTCCGGCATCCCCGGGGGGTGAGGACCTCGCCCCTGGGGTAAACCCAAGACAATTTGGTCAGTGAACAGCGAGGACCTCAGCGATTCGGCAAGCCCTCCCCGATCTCGTCCGTACAATGGACAGGCAGTCCGGTTTTTCATTTTTTCTACGCATTTTATCAAACTTTGAAAAATCATATCTCCTTCGTATAACTCTAATTTAGGTGATTCAAAAATTATATTGAAGCTAAAAGAGTCTAGTTTTATATAAAAATATGTGAAAAAATATAATAAAATATTTAAATTAGTTTAAAGTAGGTCGTTGTGAGCAACTGTCCGAAATTTACTTGTTGGACAACTGCTACTTCTGGAATTTTTAGAATTTTTATACACCTAGAAACCTTACGAAATTTTTTGGAGATAGGTTAAACTTGATGATGAACCATTAAAAAAATAATTAAAATAATATTATAACTAGAAGTGCCAAAAATGGGGCATAAAATGGCCTTAGGACTGTATTCTGCCATAATTAGGCTACAATTTTGTTAAGTACCAAATTGAATACTCAGTAGAATTAACTTGAACCACTTTAAATATGAAATGAAAGACCCAAAATGAGTAGGACCGCTAACTCTATGTTACCTAGAAACCTAGGATCAATCTCTAAACCCAGTTGCTCTCGAGAGCATTCAGAAACTTCGTATCGAACCTGGACCGCACGTCGAAAGTCCGATAGCGATGAACTTAGACCATTATGACCGCTTAGTTGGACTTGACTACCATTTCAAAAATCAAGCCCAAACGATGTCTTGGGACTATTTCCTTGAGTCCAGAGTGAAGAGAGTAAGAAAATAAAAATTTTTATAAAATTAAATACATTTTTAAGTAATCTGGAACAGTTCACTTGCGCATTATTTTTAAACGTTTTGACCGTTAGATTTTGACCCAAATTCACCCTCGGATCAGGATAGGTGGCCCTTACATGTCATAGTACTTGTAGCTCTGATCGAGTTCCCGTAACCGTTGAACTGAAACTGGTCCGTCACGGTCGATCTGGAAACCCGACCGGACTGAAAACTTAGCTTAACCTAGATCCAATATTATAGATCTTAAGTCCAACCACATTTAGTAACAGGACCTCCAGAAGTGCTCCGTTGGATTGGAACAGACCCGATTTGGTTATAATTTAAGTATACCTTGACTTCAAGTCTATTTTCGTCATGTTTGGGCTTATAAAAAGGCCTTAAACCCTCTCTCACAAATCCCATACGAATTTCAAACCCTAACTAAGAAAGAGAGAAAAGAGAGAGAGAGAAAGTGAGGGAGAAGTTGGGGTTTTCTCCTGGGATTCTTCCCTGCTGCTCCACGTGCCAAAGTCATCCACCTGCATCGCTATTCTGGCGATTCCAACTCTGTTCTTAGGTAAGAAATCCCAACCCTAACCTGTTTTATAGCTTAGGATAGTTGAAGTGATGTTGTAACTAACGTATTTCATGCCTTAGGTTGCCTATCTGCCATTGACGAAGACTTATCGTCTGAATCACATCTTATACGTGTTTTCTGGTTTAAGGTGCAGACTATATACGTTTAGGTTATGGTTTTCAAGACTTTCAATGTTAAGTAATGATTTATTCTTGTTTAGGATGCTATTTCACATGTATAAAGTGTTGTCCGTTTCGTTTATCAGTTATACGTTACCTATGTTGATTATACTGTATTCCTCGTATTTGTAGAAAATACCGTATACATATAAAATTTGGGTTTGTGCTTAACATGATTAATTGCCATGAATATATGCTTGTTACATGCGTGACAACTCCTTAGCGAAAGGACTTGCCCTAAATCACGCCACGGCCAATATACGTTGTATATGTTAAAGTGTGTATCCCACGTGTTTGTGAAAATGTCTAAACGAATACGGAACCCGGATTCATGCATGCTATGATTATCCGTCGTGGGTATATGCAAGTGATATATGGGGTAACTCCCTAGTGAAAGGATTTGGTCAAATACATGATATATCAACATACGATATGTAGTTAGTATGTGTAGCCTAAGTGTTCATGAAAATGACTGAATGAGTACAGAATTTTCTTTCATGCTCGCCATGACAAATTGTCATGGATATACGATTGTTATATAGGCGATAACCCTTTAACGGAAGGACTTGCCCTAGTATGTAATAGAATCGACATACGTAATGTATGTAGAATAGTGTAATATAAGTGTTTGTATAAATGCCTAAGTGAGTTAGTAGTTAGTGAAAATGTGATTGTTAGGTTGTTGAGATATGAATCTCAATCACCATACTTGAGTATATGATTTCCTCCATGCATTGTGTAACTTAGATTATTCGTATTAACTGTGTATATGATTTCCTCCATGAATTGATTAACTTAGATGAATCATGTTAAAGGTGTATGTGATTTCCTCCTTGTACTGTATTTACATTTAAGTTATACTTCATAAATTCCACATGATTGTAGAATATGACTCATATGCCTGCTATGGAATTTGTATGTGATTGGGGCTGTACTACAGTCCAGGCAATCGATAACCGTTCTGTAAATAGTGGTTGAGGTTGTTTTTACCTCACCTGATGAGTTTAGTGAATCTGAGTCGTACTTGGGATGTTCGACAGTGGTTAGGCCACACGGAGTGCTTATGCATTCCATGTCGTTCAACTCAACGTGCGTTTGGCCTAGTTGAGCTTATCAACTAACCCGATTGACCGATGTTTGTTCAACATGTTTGGTCGCCACTGTTTGAATCTAAGACACTGAGCTTACCAGTGAAACTCCCGTTAACCATGGTACCAAGATCCCCTAAGACTCATAAGCCGGGCATGGTGGTATGGGACACTGTGGTCGAGGTGTCAGCCTACGCTGGGGCCACAAACCTCCCCATAGTGACCAGTGAGCACCTTACTCTGAGCAAATTATGGTGGTATAGGACACTATATTCTTGTTATCGGCCTACACTATTTGGTGATGGGGGAGTGGAGCAATGATTGCGCGCAACAGCCCTGACAGCCCTCTGTAGTGACCTTGAGTTTATCCTGTCACTGCATAGGGGCGACGAGTCCTGTTGTAGTCTTAAGGATATAAGTAGGCCTGTATTGATAAAGTGATGGGGGAGAGGAGCAAAGATTGCGCGCAACAGCCCTAACAGCCCTTGCAACGACCTAGAAATGTAACATCGTATGAGATATCCTAGGACTGAGGACCCTAAAATGGATCAATGTTGGGAATTAATATGAGGGAGGTGTCTTAGCTTCCCAATCCTGTTGTATGAAAAGGACTAATAAGAACTTGGTAATCATACTCATGACATCGCACTGCATGTGCCATTGGCATTGGTGTGAGAGTGCAGTGGTAGTGATTCATGCCGCAATCATTAGATGATGTCGCATGAGGGAGTTTGTGGTGAGGACATGCATCATACTTCATATCATCCTTGCATTAACAAGAGTATCTAGAACCTGTATGATTGTACTGCTTTATCATTACTGCTTGATTGAATTAATAACATGTTAACCTTTGCTGTATAGTTTCCACTGAGTTAGCTACTCACTCCCACGTTATGGGACGGTGTTGTTCACACCAACCAGACCCTGTCTTAGTTTCAGATGATGGTGTTGCTTGTGAAGCAGAGCCAGACTTGATGATGATGAGGAGGATCCGTCCTTTATGCAGGTTCTGATCGACGAGGTTACAGGGTTATTGATTAGATGCCAATACACTTGGTATTTCGCCTTTTATTTAAACACACATGTATATTCTTTTCTTTCCATTTTTGGAGTATACATGTATTTAGTTAACCTGGTAACATGTTCACACTCTGGAGACTTACAATCAATTATACATTTTATATATTTATCACAGTCTTCCGCTTGAGAAATTTAATTGTCTCTGGAGTATGATATACTGTTTTGGCTTAATTTACCTCATATTTTATGCCTTATACTAATAACATTCATCCATCATTGAAAATGTTACATAAGTGATGTTCTGGAACTCGGGAGTGGAGTTTATGCTCGACCCCCGATTTTTGGGATGTTACAAACCTGCACCTATAACCTAAACCTAAGCCTAAAACCTAAACCTAAACCTAAAACATAAATGTATTCTCAAATCCTTAAACCTAAACCTACACCTAATCGTAATCTCAACTCCCCAACATAAACTTAAACCAAAACTTGAAAACCCAAACCTAAACCCGATCTCGAACCCGAACGCGATTTCCTAAACCTAAACCTTAACCTTTAACCTATTCTCAATTCCCTAAAGCTATGACCAATATACTATAACTTATAACCTAAACCTAAACCTGTAACCTAAACCTTAACCTAAACCTAAACTAAAACCTAAACCAAAACCTTAACCTATAACCTAAACTTATAACCTATAACCTAAACCTAAACCTAAACCTAAACCTAAACCTATAGCCTAAAACCTAAACTTAAAACCTAAATGTATTCTCAAATCCCTAAACCTAGACCTATACCTAATCCTAATCTCAACTCCCTAACCTAAACCTAAACATAAACTTGAAAACCCAAACTTAAACCCGATCCCGAACTCGAACCCGATTGCTGTAATAATGTACCCCAATCACATGGCAACAAACAAGAATGTATCCCTTTTAAAACATGCCCCTTTTTACAAAGTTTTAATTTTTGTTGTTGTTTCGTTGAAACATTTTTTAGCATTATTTATTTGCATTAGTTTTATTTTAATGATCAGTTTTATTTTAAAAAAGTGCACACTTTTTTGGAAGAAGTTTTTGCAATTCTTCATGATTCTGAATTACAATGTTTTGTGGGTTAAATATTTTTTTTATTAGATGAAAGACTGTAACACCCAAAAAATCGGGGGTCGTGTATAAACTCAACTCCTGAGTTCCAGACCGTCACTTATGCAACAAAAATGATTATGATTCAATGTTGTCTGATTTAAAGCATTCACATGAGTAAAAGTATACCAAAACTGCAATTCATACTTCAGATCCAGTGATAAAAGCAAGCGGAAGACTAAACAATATATATATCACTGTATGGAAAAATAAAGTAAATCTCATCTGTCTCCAAAGTATGACTACATCTCTGAGTCTCATATAATATACATGAACAAAATAAATATCCAAAATGGTCCCACTGAAATCCCATCGATCCAGGTCACCTACGCGAAGCCATCGTGATACTGCATGTACGAGAACTCGTCCTGGTCCTCGTCAAAGTCTGGCTCCACCTCCTGAATCTCAGCCTCACCTGCATCTACAACAGGGTCTGGTGGGTGTTGCAAACACCATCCCGTAACGTGGGAGTGAGTGATCAACTCAGTGGAATCATAGAGCAAAGATTAGCATGTTCACAATTCAATCATGCGATAATAGTAAAGCAGTAAATCAGACAATCCTAATACTGTTGTTAATGCAAGATGACATGACGTAATGTATGCCCTCACCGACGATCTCCCTCATACGGTAACATCTTACGACCGCGGCATGCCACACTCCCTAGAGTGCTCCACATCTTCCAGGCACATGCAATGCTATGGTGATATGATGTCTGAGTTATTATTAGTCCATTCAAACAGCAGGATTGGGAAACTAAGGTACTTCCCTTGTATCAATCCCAACACAGATCCTGTCTAGGGTCGTCACTCCTAGTAATCTCATACGATGTATATTTCGTAGGTCACTGCAAGGGCTGCCAGGGCTGTTGCTCGCACTCGTTGCACTGCTCCCCCATCACCTTATCAATACAGGCCTACCGTACTCTACTGCAAACGGAAGGGTCGTCGCCTCCCGTGGACTCAGAATACGCTCGCGGTCACTACAAAGGACTCGTCGCCTGATCAGTGTAGGCCGACAGCTAGAATATAGTGTCCCATACCACCATAATCTGTTCACGAGTCTAGGTGCTCACTGGTCACTACGGGGAGGTTTGTGGCCCCAGCGTAGACCGACAACTCGACCACGGTGTCCCATACCACCATGCCCGGCTCATGAGTCTTCATGGATCAAGGTACCATGGTTAACAGGGTTTACAATGGTAAGTTCAGTACCCTAGGTTCAAGTAGTTATAACTCATACAAGGTGAACATACATCGGCCAGTCGGGTTGCTTGACGGGCTCGACTAGCGCGATCGCATCTCAAGTCGAACGACATGAAGTGCGTAAAACACTTCGCGTGGCCTAACCACTGCCGCCAACTCTAAACACGAATCACGTTCATCGACGCGTCATTCGTGGCTATGACCAGTCAGCCACGAATTCGCTTGGTTACCGACTGCCTGGACTAAGTCTAGTCCCAAACACTTATGGAATCACATCAGCAATATATGTAAAAGTATTGGAATTGAAATACAATCATGTGAGCATGTTAACACATGTTATAACATTCAACTTAAGCAAATCTTCAAGCACATATATTCCATGCATGTAATGAAATCATGCATTTAGTCAACATGTAGAAAATCATTTAGGTCAGCATATTAATTGAGAAATCAATCATAAACTATCACATAACATCATTTAATTCAATACATACTAATACAAGCATTTATACAAACACATACACTACACACTTAAGTCTACATATAGTATGTCGACCCGAAGTATGCAATTAGGCAAATCTCTTCGCCAAACTAATTATGCACGTATTCCTAGCTTTCTAATGCGACAACAAACCATGTCAATCACATCAGCAAAATATGAATGTAAACAGTACTTCCTACAAATGACTAAAATACCCTAAATCTCATATTCTTCGTTAGTTTACGAAACGGGAAACGGAGAGCATTTTGTACATGTCAAACGGCGATGCCGTCAAGAATCTACTATTAAACGAAATTGAAAGCGTTGGGAACCGTCAATCAAAGCGTCTAAAATCCTCACCTTAAGTCTTATAGACTCGTGAATTGAAACGGAGCGTATACGCTTCGTCTACGGTGAATAGGGAACCTAATACACGAGATCCATAAGCTACATCGCTATGGAAACAAAGGAAACTCAAATCAGCAACTATTTAGGGTATTTACTTACCTAGAATCGGGGTGAAATCGCCGGGAAAGCGGTAGAGGTGTGTTGCTTAAGCACGTGCAACACGTAGCACAAGTGGCAGGAAGAACTCTCCCACTCTCTCACAATCTCTCACCTTTTTCTCTCTCCCAAGCTAGGGTTTCTCTCAAATTCGGATGGGAGTGAGGAGTGAGGGTTTCAACCCCTTTTATAGCCTTAAACATGCCCAAAATAGGCTTGGGAACAATGTTTACTTGGTGCCTAACCAAATCGGGGCCGTTTCGGTCCAAAAGGGCATTTCTGAAGGTCCCCTGGCCAAATGCGGTCGGACATAAGTTCATACATACTGGATCTAGTACACATCCAGTTTTCAGACCGGTAGGGTTTCCAGATCGCACGTGGCGGACCAGTTTCAGTTTAATGGTCATCGCACCAAGATCAGGCTTATAAGTCTCGTGATATGTAATAGATATTTTTCCTGATCCAAGGGTGTAATTTGGCTGTATTCTGACGGTCAGAACGCTTAATACTGATGCGTCAAATCGTGTGCCAGATTTGAATTTCAAATTCCAATTCTAACCGTATTCTCACTCTCTTCGGTCCGGGCTCAATGAAATAGCCTGTGATTATCGGTTTGACTTGATTTTCGGAATGAGTGTCAAGTCCAGCTAGGCGGTTCTAACGGTCTAAGATAGGAGGTATCGGACTTTCGACGTACGGTCTAGATCCAATACAAAGATTCAAAGTGGTTCAGAGAACAAACCTGCTTAGAGTTTGGTCCGAGGTTTTAGAGCATTATAGCACCATTGGTTCCACTCGCTTTGGGCCTTGTAGAACGTTTGTAAAGTGATCAGGGACCATTTCCCAGCTATTCTAACTTTGCACTAGCTAACCTAGTCATATTTTCTAAAGGAATGAATTCTACGCAATTTACGGATTTTTAACGGGCGTTACAATCTACCCCCCTTAACAAATAATTTCATCCTCGAAATTTGTACCCTTTCGTACTCCTCGAGAAGCTGTGGGTAGTTCTTTCTGATCTCGGCTTCTGTCTCCCAAGTAGCCTCCTCCTCAGAGTGATGCGTCCACAATACCTTCACAAGGGGAATCACCTTACTACGCAGTACCTGCTCCTTCCTGTCTAGGATGCGTGACGGTCGCAGGATATAAGTAACATCCTCTCCTAACTGCACCTGCTCCCATCTGATGATATGGGAAGGATCAGCAACGTACTTCTTCAGCATAGAAACATAAAATACGTTGTGAACGCTCGTGAGAGGCGTGGGCAAAGCCAATCGGTAAGCCACTGCTCCCACACGATCGAGGATCTGGAATGGACCAATGAATCGCGGTGCCAGCTTCCCCTTCTTCCCGAACCGAAGGACTCCCTTCATAGGGAAAACTCGCAAAAACACGTGATCTCCAACTGTGAACTCTAGTGGCCTCCGTCTCGTATCGGCGTAGCTCTTCTGTCTGCTCTGCGCTGTAAGAAGCCGACGTCGAATAGTATCAATCTTCTCTGACGTCGCCTACACTAACTCTGGGCCAATCAAGCTACGCTCACCGACCTCTAACCAACAATGCGGTGCGCGACAAGGTCGTCCATATAGCGCCTCATAAGGTGCCATACCGATACTCGCCTGGAAGCTGTTGTTGTACGCAAACTCCGCATATGCAAGACAATCATCCCAACTATCCTTGAAGTCCAATGCGCAAGCTCGCAACATAGCCTCCAAGATCTGGTTCACTTGCTCTGTCTGTCTGTCCGTCTGTGGGTGGAAGGCAGTACTGAACTTCAACTTCACACCCATAGCCTCCTGAATGCGAGTCCAGAAGATAGAAGTGAACCGCGTGTCTCTGTCCGACACGATCTCCAACGGAACTCCATGCAGACGCACGATCTCTCTGATGTACAATCTAGCCAGCTCGTCTGCAGAGTTCGTAACTCTGATCGGTAGGAAGTGCGCCGACTTCGTCAGACGGTCGACGATCACCCAAATGGAATCATGTCCCTTCCTCGTCTTCGGCAACCCAGAAATGAAGTCCATGGAAATGAAATCCTACTTCCACTCTGCAATCGGCATCGACTGCAAAAGTCCAGGTGGTCGGCGATGCTCTGCCTTCACCTGCTGACAAGTGAGACAACGGGACATGAACTCAGCTATATGGGTCTTCATACCTTCCCACCAATACGTCCTCTTCACATCACGATACATCTTTGTGCTGCCTGAATGCATCGCGAGTCTAGTACAATGCGCAGCCTCGAGAATCTCTCGTCTCAAGTCAGGGACATCTGGGACGCATAGGCGGCCACAGTAACGTAAGCCCCCATCCATACCAACTCGCTAGTCGGCGTCAGCATCATTACTGGCCTGCTCTCGAAGCTCAGTAAGATGCGCATCGTCCCTCTGCGCCTCGATGAATCGGTCATCGATCTGGGATTGCACCTGTACATGTGCGATGAACTCAAACGGCTCCTCTACGGTGAGTTTCTGCTCAAAGTCTCGCAAAAACTCGACCATATCCCACTCGGCAACCATTAGCGGAGCCGCAAACTCTATCGCCTTCTTGCGGCTCAACGCATCAGCCACAAGGTTCGCCTTCCCAGGATGGTAAGAGACTTCAAACTTGAAGTCCTTCAACGTCTCCATCCATCGCCGCTGCCTCATATTCAAGTCTCGCTGCGTGAATATGTACTTGAGGCTCTTGTGGTCGCAAAAGAGCTCGAACTCCTCTCCATAGAGGTAATGTCTCCAGAGTCTCAGTGCGAATATAACGGCTGCCAACTCTAGATCGTGTGTAGGATAATTCTCTTCGTGCTTCCTTAATTGTCTCGAGGCATACGAAATTACCCTGTCCCTCTGCATAAGGACACAACCCAAACCAACGCTAGACGCGTCAGTGTATATAGTGTATCTAACCCCTTGCTCTGGCAATACTAGCACAGGGGCGGACGTAAGTCTGTCCCTCAGCTCTTGAAAAGCTGACTCCGCCTTATCATTCTAGGCGAACTTCACGTCCTTCCGTGTCAACTGAGATAAGGGTCTCACGATCTTCAAGAAGTCCCGTATGAAGTGCCGATAGTAGCCAGCGAGACCCAAGAAACTCCTCACTTCAGTGACAGAACTAGGCTGCTCCCAGTCCTGCACCGCAGCTACCTTAGACAGGTCAACTGCCATGCCATCCTTGGACACCACATGTCCCAAAAACTTCACCTCCTGCTTCCAGAAGTCGCACTTCTTGTACTGTGCGAACAACTGATGCTGTCTGAGCGTATCCAGGACCAAACGTAAGTGCTCCTCATGCTCCTCTCGACTCCTAGAGTACACCAAAATGTCGTCGATGAATACAACGACGAATCGATAGAGGAAAGGCCGAAATACCCGGTTCATCAGATCCATGAACACGGCCGGTGCGTTCGTAAGACCGAACGACATCATGAGGAACTCGTAGTGGCCAAAACTGGTCTTGAATGCTGTCTTCTGCACGTCCTCATCCCTGACGCACAATTGATGATATCCCGACTGAAGATCAATCTTCGAGAAGTACTGCGCTCCTCTCAGCTGATCGAACAAGTCATCGATCCTGGGCAAAGGGTACTTGTTCTTCACCGTGAGCTGGTTCAGCCTGCGATAATCAATACACAATCGCATCGAACCATCCTTCTTCCTCACGAACAAGACCGGTGCTCCCCAAGGAGACACGCTAGGCCATATAAGGCCAAGCTCCAGCAGACCATCAATCTGCGTCCTCAACTCCTCCATCTCACATGGTGCCATGCGATATGTCGGCAGTGAGACGGGTGTAGAACCAGGAACCAGATCGATAGTGAAATCGATCTCACGTCGGGGCGGCAAACCAGAGATCTTCCTGAATAGATCCCTGAACTCAGAAACAACTAGCACATGCTCAAGTACCTGAGCCCCAGCGTCGCGCAATAAAGTGGCGTAGCTAAGTATGCGGAAAGGAAGATTTACCCGTACTGAAAACGTGAAAGGCGTGCCCTCAGGCTCGTACACCGTCACCATACGAGCCTCGCAGTCAATCTCGGCCCTCCCAACAGTCAACCAGTCCATGCCAAGAATGACATCGAGGTAAACGAGCGAGGGATCGACGACAAGATCAAGAGTCATCGTCCTGCCTCCCAGATCAACTAAACAACCCTCACACATCTGGGTGACATCCGAATAATCTCCATGAGCTGCAAAGACTTGCACGCTATCCATAGTGATAGTCTGTAATCCAAGACGCCTGACTACGGCACGCGATATCAAAGAAATCGTGAAACCAGTGTCCACCATCACAAGAACGGGAGTACCTCCAATATGGGCCGTGACCTTGAAGGCTGAATGCTGGAAAGTCGGCATCGCAGCTGCCTCAGCTGTCAATGCATGAACCCGAGCCTGCTGTGGCCGGTTCGGCCGCTGTGTCAAGGGCCGTGGAGGCTGTCTGATCTGCGATACCGGAGGTCTGAATGTAGGATGCGCAGGAGCTGACCGTGTAGGCAGTGCTGATAACGCCTGTGGACGTGCACAGTTGATCTTCTGCGGCGGCGAGAACCCACTGTCCCGCATCCGAGAAAAATAGCTCTGCGCCAAGTGGCCTGTCCTCCCACAGTATGTACATGTCAAGTCAGGGCGCCGAAACGGTGGTACAGGCGCCGTAGTCCTAGTAGGAGGATCAATGCGAGGCCTCTTGCCCGCGAGGGGCCTGTCCTGCATGTCTGGTCGCGGCCTAGAAGCAACCGGGCCACGAGATCGCGCAAGTCGATCCACATCCTGCTCTGCCCGCATGGACATGTGAATCAACTCCGCATAAGAAGGAATGCTAACACAGCACATCTTCGACCGAATATCCGGTCGCAAACCCTCCAAAAAGCGCCGTATGCGCATCTGCTCATCAGCCAAAATCGTCGGGACGTACCTGCCCAACTCCGTGAACCAATGCTCATACTCTGTAACTGTCATCGCTGCCTGTCTGAGGCGGAGAAACTCATTCTCCCTGTCGTGCCTGTAAGTTTGGGCATAATACTTCTCATGGAAGGGGAACTCAAATGCTGCCCACGTCCATACAAAGTCTGCGACAACGGTCCGCAGTACGCTATCCCACCACATGCTGGCCTCTCTCTCAAATAGGAAGGTAGCCAGCTCTACCTGCTCGGCCTCGGTGCAATGCAACATCCGCAAAATCTTCAACACCCGGTCGAGCCAGTACTCAGCCTCCTCGGGTCTGTGAGAACCCGTGAAAGTAGGAGGCCGCAAGCGCTGAAACCGCTCCAATAGGCCCCGTGTATCAGCGGGATTCCCCGCAGGGTAAGCAGGCGGCGCAGGATGAGCCATGCCCTCATCCTGGGCGTATGTATAAGCATCCTCAACTGGATGCGCAGGTGGTGCAGGTGGTGTAGATGGAGCCGCACCCCCACCCTGGGCTAATGTCCCCACGATGGTAGTCAGAAGCTACTACTGCTGCAGCATCATAGCCATCATCTGCTCGAATCTGTCAGGGGGTGGAGCAGGCTGTGGCGGATGCTGTGTGGAAGTAGATGAGCGATATGGCTCTCTGACTGATGGCGTAAATGGCGGTGGTCCATCTGTAGGACCAGCGGCAGGCTGAGACGATCGAACTGCCTCAGGAATCGGGCCCAAAGCAGGGTCCGTATGGGTGCCAGACTGAGAGGGAGTCTGATCCATATGCTCAGTCAGTGCAAGCCGAACCGTGCTCCGTGTAGCCTTAGGCGGCATTCCCTATATTCAAAATAGGGCGTAACCTTGTCAGTCTCATTAGCACAAATACACCGCAATCATTCACATAAGGAGTCAAAGGCATTCCATGCATTTCAATTAATCAAAATTGTCACAATACAAGGGATATATCCTTACAAGCATCATGACGAGAAATACATGGGAATTAAGATAGTTAAACAACAGCAACATGAACAAAGCACTAGCCCTAACAGGCTTACATAAAGCAGGAAGTGACTAACTACTGAAAATAACATCAAAGATCGCATCGCTAATCGGAGTCTGGAGACGGAGGAGGAACACCCTTATCCTGTAAGCAACATAGGATCGCCTTCAAGGTGCGAGTCACCTTGCCAAATTTCTTCTTTGTAACGGCCTTGGCATCCGGGACTTCTGCGCGAAGTTCTTGGACTTCCCTTCGTAAAGCGGTCTGACTCTCCTCCATCCGAGTAATGCGATCGTCGATAGTAGCCTGCGCAGAAGGAGGAGGGCTCTCATCAGTATCCTGAGCCTCGTCTTCTGCCTCTTCCTAAGCTTCTTCCTGAACCTCTGCTCTAAGTTCTTCTTCGCTTTGATCTTCCTCATCATCAAAGTCATCTTCACTGTCCTCCTCGAGCTGATTTTCACGGTACTGCGACCCAATCTTCATCTTAACCATAGTCGACTCATCAATGGTATGAATCGATACTGGCAATTTCGGCCCAAGTCTGTAGGCAAACTCAAGCGCAATCTTACAAATCAGCTGGCCAAAAGGAAGCGATTCGGATGTTCTTCTTGACCTGGCTATGAGGATTATTTGTCGTAAGATGAAAGTAGCCATGCATACGTTCTCTCCTTGGGCCACCATATACAGAAAATCAACCATAAGGCGTGTACATTCAATGCGATTCGTCGACCTGGGATAAACATTGAACGTGCAGATATGATGCAGTAGGCACAAATCCTCAGACATATACGTCGCCTTGAAGCTATTATTAGGCTGCCATGGAACCAACTTACCGCACAGAAACCTGGTGCGACGATCTCGTTCACGTCTAGTCCTCAGATTCTTCTCACTAGGATGCACATCACCAAGAGGCACGTTGAGAAGTCGCGCAACCAACCGAACATCGATCGTAGCCATCCGATCTCTACCAAAAGGGATTTTAAACTGCAAAGGCTCCAAGGTAGGATTCTGAATACTAGCATAGAAGGCACGAACGGTGCTCACATTAGCACGAGCGCGAGCTTCAAACATCGGACCTCAATGCGCAGCTTCAATGCGTTCGAACAACAGATATTCGCCGAATAGTCGTCCATCGACGTCCGCCTCAAATAATACTTTGCGATCAGTGTATTGGCCATGAGGCATCTCTGATAAAATTGCTTGCCCAAGGTGTGCATGGGGATCCAAATCCCGCTTTGTACGACACTCCAGGACTGCAGCTGGACCTGCGGCGGCGCTTGAACTTGCGGCACCACCCCGCGGTCTTATCGATTGAGCAGGGCAGCTCGGCCCAGCGTCTTCTGTTGCGGTTTTCCTCTTACCCATCAAAGATATGATGGATGAGAGCGATAAAAGGCCTAAAATGGCTTCCACGAAAGCCAAGGAAAATGGTGAAAATGCGGAGAAGTGGCTGCCCAATTTGGAAAAAGGAAATCTAGGCATCGTAGAGGGATGCTTCAAGCTTCCCAGGAGTGTATTTTTAGGGAGAAATGAAAACAAAAAAGTGGAATGGAGCACCTCACGATTTCAGCTCGATTTGGGGGTTTTTGGAGCTCCAAATGGTGAAATCTTCAAGAGGAAGGGCTGCCAACTCCCAATAAGTGATGGATGACGGTCGGTTTTGGCCAAGGAGGGATCTAGGAGTGATTTGGGACCATAAACTTTGGAGATAGTTGCTGAAAATTGAAAATAGGGCTAAGGGGAGGGCTGTTTGTGAAGGAGGGGGTGTTTTAGGAATTTTTGTGGGATGGGAGGTATGTGGGGAGGGTGTGCTAGGCATTTTAGGGCGTGTGCCCGAAAATCAAGGCCAACGGGCCCCACCGGTCGGCGATGCATCGTCGGACCGGCGATGGCATCGCCGGCCAACTTCCTAGTTGGTCGGTGGGACCATATGGGTCTGGTCCCCCATGGTCCAGGGACCCCAAAAATGTGTGGTCCACCCCCTGGTTCATTGTACTTTGACCTATATGAGCCCAAACATGTGTTCGGGGCTTTCCGGGATCACTCCGCAATCCCAAATACCAAACCCTATGATGCAGAATATGAATTTGGGGTAGAAGGAGCTAGTACATCCATCTAGATCCTTAGTTGCTAAAGAAAGTGAAGTTAGAATGGCCTTATGGCCATTTTTCATGAAATTTTACTATTCACTATACAATTTTGTGAAAGTACTAATTTGTGTTATTTTCACATTAGGTTTGATGCCTAACATGAAATGGATAAGAAGGAAATGAAGATCAGAGTGTTTAGAGGAGGAATTTTGAAGATTTTTGGTGAAACGGGGTTTTTAAGCCCTGGCGATTGACTACAGGAGTCGTGGTCATCTCACGGCCCAAGGATTCACTTTTACGGTTTAAAACCGCTCATAGGATGTCTCAACCCGACTTCCTACAGCTTAGAAGCTATTCGGGTTGCTTTACGCGACCCGAGATGCGTTACAGACTCGATCTTGCGATCGATTCTAATAGACTTCGCCTATCGGCGAATCTGCGATCCTAGAAGTGTTTCTAGACCCTTCTCGCACCCACTTAAGTCAAAGGAAGTGACAGCCTTCATCGCGAGACCATAACCTAGGCCCATTATACTCTCATTCATGCTTTGATACCAACTTGTAACACCCTGAAAATCGGGGGTCGTGTATAAACTCAACTCCCGAGTTCCAGACCGTCACTTATGCAACAAAAATGATTATGATTCAATGTTGTCTGATTTAAAGCATTCACATGAGTAAAAGTATACCAAAACTGCAATTCATACTTCAGATCCAGTGATAAAAGCAAGCGGAAGACTAAACAATATATATATCACTGTATGGAAAAACAAAGTAAATCTCATCTGTCTCCAAAGTATGACTACATCTCTGAGTCTCATATAATATACATGAACAAAATAAATATCCAAAATATTCCCACTGAAATCCCATCGATCCAGATCACCTACGCGAAGCCATCGTGATACTGCATGTACGAGAACTCGTCCTGGTCCTCGTCAAAGTCTGGCTCCACCTCCTTGGATCTCAGCCTCACCTGCATCTACAACAGGGTCTGGTGGGTGTTGCAAACACCATCCCGTAACGTGGGAGTGAGTGATCAACTCAGTGGAATCATAGAGCAAAGATTAGCATGTTCACAATTCAATCATGCGATAATAGTAAAGCAGTAAATCAGACAATCCTAATACTGTTGTTAATGCAAGATGGCATGGCATGATGTATGCCCTCACCGATGATCTCCCTCATACAGCAACATCTTACGACCGAGGCATGCCACACTCCCTAGATTGCTCCACATCTTCCAAGAACATGCAATGCTATGGTGATATGATTTTCGAGTTATTATTAGTCCATTCAAACAGCAGGATTGGGAAACTAAGGTACTTTCCTTGTATCAATCCCAACACAGATCCTGTCTAGGGTCGTCACTCCTAGTAATCTCATACGATGTATATTTCATAGGTCACTACAAGGGCTGTCAGGGCTGTTGCTCGCACTCGTTGTACCGCTCCCCCATCACCTTATCAATATAGGCCTACCGTACTCTACTGCAACGGAAGGGTCGTCGCCTCCCGTGGACTCAGAATACGCTCGCGGTCACTACAAAGGACTCGTCGCCTGATCAGTGTAGGCCGACAGCTAGAATATAGTGTCCCATACCACCATAATCTTCTCACGAGTCTAGGTGCTCACTGGTCACTACGGGGAGGTTTGTGGCCCCAGCGTAGGCCGAAAGCTCGACCACGGTGTCCCATACCACCATGCCCGGCTCATGAGTCTTCGTGGATCAAGGTACCATGGTTAATAGGGTTTATAATGGTAAGTTCAGTACCCTAGGTTCAAGCAGTTATGACTCATACAAGGTGAACATACATTGGCCAGTCGGGTTGCTTGACGGGCTCGACTAGCACGATCGCATCTCAAGTCGAACGACATGAAGTGCGTAAAACACTTCGCGTGGCCTAACCACTGCCGCCAACTCTAAATACGAATCACGTTCATCGACGCGTCGTTCGTGGCTATGACCAGTCAGCCACGAATTCGCTCGGTTACCGACTGCCTTGACTAAGTCTAGTCCCAAACACTTATGGAATCACATCAGCAATATATGTAAAAGTATTGGAATTGAAATACAATCATGTGAGCATGTTAACACATGTTATAACATTCAACTTAAGCAAATCTTCAAGCACATATATTCCATGCATGTAATGAAATCATGCATTTAGTCAACATGTAGAAAATCATTTAGGTCAGCATATTAATTGAGAAATCAATCATAAACTATCACATAACATCATTTAATTCAATACATACTAATACAAGCATTTATACAAACACATACACTACACACTTAAGTCTACATATAGTTTGTCGACCCGAAGTATGCAATTAGGAAAATCTCTTCGCCAAACTAATTATGCACGTATTCCTAGCTTTCTAATGCGACAACAAACTATGTCAATCACATCAGCAAAATATGAATGTAAACAGTACTTCCTACAAATGAATAAAATGCCCTAAATCTCATATTCTTCGTTAGTTTGCGAAACGGGAAACGGAGAGCATTTTGTACATGTCAAACGGCGATGCCGTCAAGAATCTACTATTAAACGACATTGAAAGCGTTGTGAACTGTCAATCAAAGCATCTAAAATCCTCACCTTAAGTCTTATAGACTCGTGAATTGAAACGGAGCGTATACGCTTCGTCTACGGCGAATAGGGAACCTAATACACGAGATCCATAAGCTACATCTCTATGGAAACAAAGGAAACTCAAATCAGCAACTATTTAGGATATTTACTTACCTAGAATCGTGGTGAAATCGTCGAGAAAGCGGTAGAGGTGTGTTGCTTAAGTACGTGCAACACGTAGCACAAGTGGCAGGAAGAACTCTCCCACTCTCTCACAATCTCTCACCTTTTTCTCTCTCCCAAGCTATGGTTTCTCTCAAATTCGGATGGGAGAGAGGAGTGAGGGTTTCAACCCCTTTTATAGCATAAAACATGCCCAAAATAGGCTTGGGAACAATGTTTACTTGGTGCCTAACCAAATCGGGGCCGTTTCGGTCCAAAAGGGCATTTCTGAAGGTCCCCTGGCCAAATGAGGTCGGACTTAAGCTCATGCATACTGGATCTAGCACACATCCAGTTTTCAGACCGGTAGGGTTCCCAGATCGCATGTGGCGGACCAGTTTCAGTTTAACGGTCATCACACCAAGATCAGGCCTATAAGTCTCGTGATATGTAATAGATATTTTTTTTGATCCAAGGGTGTATTTGACTGTATTCTGATGGTCAGAACGCTTAATACTGATGCATCAAATCGTCTGCCAGATTTGAATTTCAAATTCCAATTCTAACCCTATTCTCACTCTCTTTGGTCCGGGCTCAATAAAATAGCCTGTGATTATCGGTTTGACTTGATTTTCGGAATGAGTGTCAAGTCCAGCTAGGCGGTTCTAACGGTCTAAGATAGGAGGTATCGGACTTTCGACGTGTGGTCTAGATCCAATACAAAGATTCAAAGTGGTCCAGAGAACAAACTGCTTAGAGTTTGGTCCGAGGTTTTAGAGCATTATAGCACCATTGGTTCCACTCGCTTTGGGCCTTGTAGAACGTATTTAAAGTGATCAGGGACCATTTCTTAGCTATTCTAACGTTGCACTAGCTAACCTAGTCATATTTTCTAAAGGAATGAATTCTACGCAATTTCGGGTCGAGTAGGTACTCGAGCCCAAGTACGGATTTTTCACGGGCGTTACAAAGACACAAAAAGAAAATTGTTGCTGATTTTTTTTTATTTTTTATTTATGATGTTAAACTTATATGTATTTATGCGTGGATGAATGTAATGTGGATAAGATTGTTTGTGTTTGGATGGATGTATGTTTGCATGAATGTAGTTTATGCTTGGATGGATTTATGTAGTTTGGGTTTAGAAGGATGTGAATGTGAATATGATGAAATATATTATATAACAGGTGTATATCAGGAAGAATACGATGTTGTAACAGGTGTATATCAGGAAGAATATTATATTGTACAGGTGTATATTGTTTGTGTTAGGATGGATGTAGTTTATGTTTGAATGGATTTATATAGTTTGGGTTTAGGGATTTGAGAAATAGGCCTGTTGGGCCTATTTCTCAAATCCCTAAACCTAAACCTACAACTAATCCTAATCTCATCTCCATAACCTAAACCTAAACCTAAACTTAAAAATCTAAGCTTAAACTCGATCCCAAATCCAAACCTGATTTCCTAAACCTAAACCTTAACCTATAACCTATACACCTGTTTGGATGAATGTAGTTTACGTTTGGATGGATTTACATAGTTTGGGTTTAGATGGATGTGAATATGAATATGATGAAATATATTGTAAAACAGGTGTATATCAAGAAGAATATGATGTTGTAATAGGTGTATATCAAGAAGAATATTATTTATAACATGTGTATATTGTTTGTGCTTGGATGGATGTAGTCTATGTTTGGATGGATTTACGTATTTTGGGTTTAGATGGATGTGAATGTGAATATGATGAAATATATTATATAACAGGTGTATATCAGGAAGAATACGATGTTATAATAGGTGTATATAACAGGTGTATATCAGGAAGAATATTATTTACAACAGGTGTATATTGTTTGTGTTTGGATGGATGTAGTTTAGGTTTGGATGGATTTGCGTAGTTTGGGTTTAGATGGATGTGAATGTGAATATGATGAAATATATTATATAATAGGTGTATATCAGGAAGAATATGATGTTATAACAGGTGTGTATAACAGGTGCATATCAGGAAGAATATTATTTGTAACAGGTGTATATTGTTTGTGTTTGGATGGATGTAGTTTATGTTTGGATGGATTTACGTAGTTTGGGTTTAGATGGATGTGAATGCAAATATGATGAAATATATTATATAACAGGTGTATATAAGGAAGAATACGATGTTGTGATAGGTGTATATCAGGAAGAATATGATATTGTAATAGGTGTATATTCAAATATGAGACGGTCGAAGACTATCCTTTTCAGGGTCATAAGAGACGATCTATGGCAGTCCTTTTAAAGGATGGTCCTCGACCGTCCTTTTTAGGTTCATAAGTTTAGGTCCATGACCGTCCTTTCGAAGGACGGTCCGTGACCGTCCTTTTTAAGGATGGTCCGTAACCATCCTTTTATGGTTAATAGAGACTGCTTGGAACAGTCTTTTTTACTAATGGTTATGGGCCATCTTTTTATGGACGGTCATGGACCGTCCTTTTAAGCTTCCTAACAGACCTCTACTACCTGCCTTTATAGACAGTCTATGACCGTCCTTCTTTAGAGACGGTCCATGACTGTCCTTTTTTAGAGACAGTTTATGGCCAGCCTTTAAGAAATATGACACCCCAAAATACGATGGCCGTTGCGACGGTCCAAGACCGTCCTTTATGGTCTTTTCAGACAGTTTTCGACCATCCTTTTTTTATTGTTTTGGCATAGTGATGTACACGTGCCTGTTAAGGATGATTTGGTTGCGCTACCATAGGTCATTGAGTTGGCCTATTTCGAGGTGCAGGTGATCGGTAAAATGGTTGTGCTGGCGGTGCCAATCGTAGAGGTGGAGCTGATATAGCTTGTTATTGCTAACAATTGATCTTCCGAGGTGGCATAAAACCATTATCCCTCATTTTAGTAAAATAATATGTATCTGAATAGCCCATCCTCTTATAGTAGGTGCACCACATATCTGATCGCCTGGCTTTGTCGATGGAGCCATAAGCTTGGGAGGCAAATCTGCACGTGGCCTCTTGCCGAGGAACGGTCAAATAGGTAAATCAGGTCGAGGCCTTGGGCCCACTGGTAAACGTGTGCGAGACAGTCTGTCTCCATCCTGCTCAGCTAACAGGGACATGTTCACTAGCTCATCATAGTTGGGAATGCTAGCGCAATACATCTTCGCGCGGATATCAGGCCGCAGATCATCTGAGAAATGCCACATCTTCATTACTTTATTTGTTAGGATCGAAGGAGCTTATCTAGCTAGTTCCATAAATTTGTTCTCATATTTCGACACGGTCATTCCTCCCTGTCGGAGGTAAAGAAACTCACCCTCTTTTTCATTACGGTATGTGAGGGGAAAGTACTTCCCATGGAAGCGAGTCTCAAATGTCTCCTATGTCCACACGTGTCCTGTAGGAACTGTTCGTAGGATGTTGTCCCATAATAAACTAGCCTCCTTCTCAAACATATATGTGACCAGATCAACCTGCTCTGCCTTAGTGTAGTGGAGCGGCTTCAGCATCTTAGAGATGCGATCTAGCTAGTATTCAGCTTCCTCGAGCCTGCAAGTGCTCGCAAAGGTGGGAGGTCAGAAGTGCTGGAAGTGTTTAAATAGACCACTAGTATTCATGTTTACAACAGGTTGCATAGGTAGTGCAGGCGGGACCATATTCATGTTTTGGGCAATGGGCACCGCAATAGTGGAAAAAAAAATTGTTACTGCTGCTGCATCAAAAATATCATCTACTCCAACTTATCAGGAGGAGGAGCTGACTGTGGTACGTGTGGTGTCGATGAAGACGCACGGTTCTGTTCTCGAACTGGTGGTACAAAAGGTGTTGGCCCATTTATGGGGCCAGTGGCCGGCTGAAAATCCGGCATAATCTTAAAATTGGGCCCAAACTAGGGTCTGTCTAGCTATCACTTAGGAGAGGTGCCCCGTCAATTGATCTGCCAAGTGCAAGACGTGTTATATTCTGAGTGCTTTTCAAAGGCATTCCATATATACAACATAGGGTGCAACAAGTGTAAGATTTTGAATAGTAACACTCAATTTTTTTTAAAGAATTCTACACATTTCAAATCAAAAGAAGCTTCATGCATTTCATTTAACCAAAATTGTCACAATTCACGAGTTGTAGACTTACATGGACATGATAGAAGATGTATATGAGCTAATCTAACACAAGCTTTAGACACTAAGCACACTAACAACCAACCAAGCCTACCAAGGCTATTACAAAGGAAAATAAGAAATAAGGAAAACCCAAAGATGACAACAACATATGACTAGTCATCCGATTCTGGTGATGGTGGAGGAGCACCCTTGTCTTGTACACAGCACAGGAGGACCTTCAGAGTGCAAGACATCCTCTTGAATTTTTGTTTCATATAAGCCCCATTCTCTTCAAGCTTTTGCTTCAATTCAACCTGGGTCTTCTTGACCTCCTGTCTCAGGGCAGCCTGGTTCTTTTCAATCTGAGCCATGCTAGCTTCTAAGGCGACCTGATCACTGAGGTGCTCATATGTAGCAGTAGGAGGTCCCCCATCAGAGTCTTGGGCTTCCTCCTCTTCTTCCTCACTTCCTTCCTCTATTTCATTTTCTTCCTCTTCTTCACTACTTTCTTCCTCTTCACTTCCTGTCTCGCCCCCATACTCATCGAGTCGGGCTTGACGTTATTGAGGGCTAATTCTTATGTTGTTGAGTGTAGTGTTATTAATGAAGTGGATCGAAGCAAGCTCATCCATGTTAAGTCTGTAACCAAAATTATGACCAATCTTGCATATAAGTCAGTTGAATGGGAGTGAAGTATCTCCCCTAATAGAGCGTGCAGTTTGGATTATCTTTAGCAGGTTGAACATAGGCAGACACAGCTTGTCTCCCTGTCCAGCTCTATACAGGAAGTCCACCATCAAATGAGTGCATTGAGTACGATTGCTCCACCTAGGTACACATTGTTCATAAATATGTGGTGGAGTAGGCAGAAGTCTACCATCATCTTGGTCGATGGGAGGCAATTACCTCACTTCCAGTGAACCAGTCAGCTAAAAAGAAACCGCGTGCGACGATCTCTTTCTCAGACACTAGTGAGACAAGATTCACTAGCATGTACCTCACCATGTTCAATTCTCATAATTCAGGTCATCACACCTACATCGACTATAGCTTCTCGCTCTCCCTCGGGAATAGTGAACTGTAAAGGCTTCAGTAGTGGATCCCATATGTGGGCATAAAAGGCTCGGACAGTGCTTTGACACGCATGAGACTTACCTTCAAATATGGGACCCCACCCAGATTCCAATAGGAGGTCCATCACCGAATATAGTGTAAGTGTTATGATTTCATATCCCTTTAGTTATCAAATTTTGTGGTGCCAAAACCTATATCTATGTCTTGTATATCTTGTGTTTTATGTTTGAAGACTAGTCATTATAATCAAGACATATCAAGACATCGTATTTCAAGACAAGATCTTAAATGAAGAAAGTTTTCAAGTCTTGGATAAAGAAATCAAGAATAGAAGTTTTCAAGGTTGCATGTTCAAGATTTGATCAAGTTCAAGTTTACTAGAAGACTTTGTCAAGTCAAGATCAAGCTCATGAAGGCCTACTACAAGTTTTGTATATTCACAAGCTTCTCTTAAGGGTCATCTGAGAGAATAGACTTTCAATGTCCATCTCACTTTTAAGGTTTGTTTGACCTTAGATTGACCTTAGGATGGACTTTACTGTAGGTCATTCCGGATACATAACTCATATATTTTAATATGCTTGTTTGGAGTGTTCTAAGACCAGTCCTAGGGACTTCAAGACCAGTCTTAGCTTTGCTACGACCAGTGTTAAGTTTTTCAGGACCAGTCTTAGGTAGTTGAAGATTTTCAGATCTTTCTGGCTGTCCTACGATCAGTCCTGGACATCCTACGACCAGTCCTTGAAGTTCTACGACTCATACTTCGACCAGTCGTATCCCTATGACTCAAACTCCAGCAACCATTTTTGGAGTCCTATGACCGGTCGTAGGTGATCCACGACCAGTCATAAGTGACCCACGACCGGTCGTAAACCACCCAGGACCGGTCGCGGAACTGAAAATCTTATCCCGTGAAAATCTTTCGAAAATCTTTGATGCTACGACCAGTCCTAGGATCCTAAGACCAGTCGTAGACGGGATTTTTCAGGCTATAAATTGAGCACGAACTTCAGAGTTTTGGCACTTCAAATCAATTCTATTCAAGCATTCTTTAGGCTATTCTCTGAGATAAGTTTGTGTTTATTTTAAGCTACATTGTGCTTATTTAATATTCCTTTTGCTAGCTTATTTTTATTTGATTTTGATCTACATTCCAATCTTATTAGAAAAGGGGAATTTCTGATATTCCTTCTTCTTGGATTCAAAATCAAATAGATCTAGCCCATTTGATTTAAAATCAATTAGACTTAGAACCATTCTTAAAGTGAGTATTGGACTTTGAACGTCGAATCGAACTTCTACTCTGATTGGTTCTACCGGGCTTCTTCAAAAGGTGATTCAGGTATTTCACATGTTTTGTAATTTACTTTCTCTGGTTTTTGTTTGAGATTCGCCAGAAAAATCTCATTGTATTGGTTATCTGAGGAGAGCCAGAAAACTCAGATTGTGGGGTTTTTAGATTGTGTAAGCCCGAGATCAAAGACACAATTGTGAAGGTTTTAGGTGAACCTGTGAAACCTATTTTGATAGTGCATGCTAATATCCCCTGTGTGAGGATATTAGGAGTGGAGTAGCAATCTGTGTGGCTGTTGGATAACAGTTGGTGTACACACAGGTGAACCACTATATATCGTTGTGTTGTGGATGTGCTTCATTCTTTCATTCCTTTATTCATTCAGTTTTGTGGTTTGTGTTTGTGGATGAATGTTGTAATCACTTCAAGCAAGTGTGGATGAATGTTGTAATAACTTAGGATTTATTTTCCGCAAGTTATTTTGATTTCATTACTTATTATTCCTCTTTGGTTTGTGATACTAAGGACGTTCTAGAAATAAGGTTGTCCTACCTTAAACCTCTGGTTTTTAGTGTAAGGTTGTCCTTAGAATTGATAAAGTATCAATCTCTTTATTTTAGACTATTGTGATTGTTTTATATTCGGCATTGTGCTTTAAATCTTTTATTATTCCGCTGTTATTAGTTTTATTTGGCATTGCCCTATTCACCCCCCCCCCCCCCTCTAGGGCATATAGCTAGGCCCTTTCATATAGCCCAAATAACCTTTCATCAACATGTGATTCAAACACAACTTTACGGCCACGAAACTTACCAAGTCCGATGCCTGGTGGTAAAGATCTTTCGAGTGGGATTTGGGGATTGAGATCCCGTTTCATTCTTCGCTCTTGCTCGGGCTTGTAGTAGCCACACCGCTTGTCTGCTTCCTCAACCGGGTTGGACGGCTCGGCCCGGCCTCATTCGGGGCCTCCCTTCTCTTTCCCATAAGGGAAAGGAGCATTGAAATGGAAAAGATGGCGGTGATAAGCTCAATAAGAGCCATGGAGTTGGAAAAGCTTAAGAATAAGGTGGATTTAGGAAGTTTGAGAGTTATGAGACATAAGATGTAGGCTTTGTGCTCAAATAGGTGGGAAATAGGGAAGATGGGGAGTTGTATGAGATAAGTTTGAGGAAAATGGTGGGGGGATGGAAGATATGGAAGAAGATGAAGCTTGTTGTGTATGGGAGGGAGATTCAGAAGAGAAAATTAGATTTTAGAGGGGTTTGGAGGGTTTGAGAGCTTGGACTGGGGAGAAATGAAACAAAAGGGAAGAAATAGAGTGGCCCCACACATGGGGGGCACACATGCATATGTGGATGGCGGCGGACCACCGAAACCGCAAGCCCACCGTAGCTCATTGGAGACCCGGGTGGCGAGTCATGGTCAGGGTTGTACTGCCATTGTCCCCTGGATTGTGGGTGGTGTCGTCGCCCTAGGGCGGTGGCCACCCCCCTCTCGAGGTGCCGAAAACATCCGGGGGACCCCCTTGAGTCCCACCGTATTTTGCGGTTTGGGCTCCTATGCTCGTGAGATGTGTTTTCTCACCCCATTTCATACATATTCACGCCTTTTAGCATGTTTCAAGTTTGAGATTCACCAAATGATAGCTTAAACCCATCATTTGACAGCCTAGGAAAGAATTGAGATCGTTTTATGTGGTCTCGGTCGCGTACGGGCTATATGCAACGATCACCCTCGCCCGTTGGTGAAACTTGGGATCCTACGATCGTTTCTACATTTTATCACCCCCTCCTAAGTCAAAGTACGTCAGTGTGCATTGTGTTACCATAACCTAGGTCTAGTTTAATCCAAATTATTATCTGATACTTACTTGTAATGGCCCGAAAATCGGGGGTCGAGCAATGCTCAACTCCCAAGTTTTAATGCATCACTTATACAATATAAGATAATGGTGTTTAAACGTTGTCCATATTAGTGCATTAAACATGAGTGAGATTATACTACAATAGCATATCATACTCCAGAGTTAATGCTATTAAGCAAGCAGAAGACTGGGATAAATATACATAAAGTATATACGTGTTTCATAACCTTTAGAGTATGAACATGCTATCGGGATGAATATATACATATCTTGTTTCAAAATACACAAAAATGTCAAAATGAAAAGTTCATCTAATTCAATGTCCCTATAACCCTGGCGACGAAGCTCTAAGTCTACATAAACCCACTAGAGAACTGCATGTAGTAGAACTCCTCATCAATGAAATCTGGCTCCATTGCGAAAGCCTCGCCATAATCTGCATCTAAATTAGAGTCTGGTTGATGTTTTAAAACACTGTCCCAGAGTGGGAGTGAGTAATCAACTCAGTGGTACTATAAGGTAAAGGTTAACATGTTATTAATTCAGTTAAGCAGTAATGATAAAGTAGTACAACAATTATATCCTGAGTACTCTTATTAATGCAAGAATGGTATGCTGTATTGATGCATGCCCTCACCTGCACTCCCTCAGTGACTTCATCTAATGATCGTGCATGAAAAACTCCCTAAAAGTGTGCTTCTTCACCAAAGCACATGCAATGCGGTGCATGCTCGTGCTAGTCGAGTAATTTATTAGGCCTATTCATATAGCAGATTCGGAAAACTAAGGTACCTACTTTTTTATCATTTACCCAATCAAGGATCCATCTAGGGTCGTTAATCCTTGCTAATCACATACGATAGGTAAGTTGTAGGGCAACACCCCTGATGAAAACAGTGGATAGGTAAGTTTAAGAGTTTACACTCTAGGTCACTACGGGGAGGCTCGTCACCTCAACATAGGCCTTATTTATACTTGAGGTCACTACGGGAGGCTCGTCACCTAAATGTAGGTCGACGCTCAAATACGGAGTCCCATGCACCATCATATTCAGCTCATGAGTTTGGGTTGCTTACTCGTCACTACGAGGAGGCTTGTCACCCCAGTATAGGTCGACTGCTTAACCACAATGTCCCATACACCACCATGCCTAGCTCATGAGTCTTATCAAATCTTAGTACCAAGGTTGAAATGGATTTTACATTGGTGAGTGGTGGCATAGATTCAAGCAGTAGTGTCCATACATGGTAAACATACAAGCAGGACCGGAATCTGGCGTATGGACGCTGGAAGCCGAGAATGGGATACTATGGAGGCTGTCGGCACCGAATTCGGCGATCGTGATTCTTGTGAATCCGATTTTCGGGTTTGGGGCGTGACAGAAGTTGGTATCAGAGCATAACTTCGGAATACCTAAAGATAACATCACATATCTACTGATAGCTACCCTTCACTCTATGATTGTTGAGAACTTAGAATGATTAGATCCTCGAGTTTGAATAACTTAGAGATTTTCTGATATAGCTCCCTACTGTTGAGATTGAAGCTGTATAGTGTACCAGTTCGATTGTTTTTAATCCAGGATTTGAAGTTTTGTTGGATCATCGTAGTGTTGGTGAGGCATTTTGGAAGCAGGGGATTGAGATTCAGAGGCATTGTTCCCATCTCTTAGGTGTTTGATTATGTTGGCGTGTTGTGTTTAGATAGGATTTCCCTCCCTTGGTAAGCTCTGTATTGGTTATGTTATGGTTTAAATTTCGAGGACAAAATTTTTATTAGGTGGAGAGAGCTGTAAGACCCGTATCATAGTCCGTACAATTCTATAAATTTCCTTTGATCCTCCCTGTCGACTTTCGGCGACCCGCGACCTATAATCGGTGTTTGCGCACAATCCTAAGTCCTATCTCGTATATCAGAGTCGGCTCAGTCCGAGACTTGTACCAGTGCGACCGCGCCGTCGCCGCGGTTACGATGCAGTGTCTCGCGCGCCGAGGCAATACCCGGGCCAAGAGATGTGGGCCCCGTTCAGTTCGAGAGAAACACCGCGCGTTGCAATCCCAAGAGAATGTCCCATAAATTGCATCAAGTGTCAAGTACTCCATCCCATCATGTCAAGTACAAACACCCATCCCCAAGTGTAACACCCCAGATTTTTGCCAACCTGGGATTAGACATCCTTAGGCAATGGGTCAACCATAACACCTTGGTAATCTCTCAAAACCCAATTCCAAAGCCAGAGATATCATTTAGAACGAAATTCTTTAGAAATTTAATGTGAATTAGCCAGCGCTACGTTAGATTAGCTGTGAAATTATCACTGATCGCTTTAAATACGATCTGTAAGACCCAAAACCTGTAGAACCATTGACGCTATCTTACCCTGAAATCCAGGATCAAACTCTAAACCTGTTTGTTCTCAGGAACCCTTTGAAACTTTGTATTGGATCTAGACCGCGCGTCGAAAGTCCGATAGCGATAATCTTAGACGATTACGACCGCCTTGTTGAACTTGACAATCGTTTCAAAAATCAAGCCCAACTGATGTTCTGAGGCTATTTCATTGAGCCTGGAGTGAGGAGTATGAGAAAGAGTGAAATTCATTTAAAATTAAATGAGATTTAAATAAATCGGCACGTTTCTCTTACAGGTTAAGTATAAGCATTCAGACCGTCGAAATCTGACCCAAATACACCCTCTGATCAGGAAACATTTCCCACTCAGGTCAGTGTACTTGGAATCCTTGATCGAGTCTCCGTGACCACTGAATTGAAAATGGTCCGCCACGTGCGATCTGGGAACACTACCAGACTGAAAACTTGGTGTGAGTAGGATCCAATATACATGAGCTTAAGTCCGACCACATTCGGCCAGGGGACCTCCCGAAATGCTCTTTTGGATCGGGAAAGACTCGATTTGGCTATAACCCAAGTATACCTTTGTCCCAAGTCTAAATAGGTGACTTTTTAGCCTATATAAGGGCCTTAAACCCTCTCATATCTCTCCCATCCGAATTTGTAAGAAACCCTAGAAAGAGAGAGAGAGAAAGAGAGAGATTGTGAGAGAGTTGTGGGAGAGAATGCCTGCCACCTGCTCCAGCTTTTGCACGTACTAAAGCACCGCATTCAAATCACTTTCCCGGTGATTCCATCTCACTTCTAGGTAAGAAAACCCTAACCTATAGCTGTTTTAAGGATTCTTTCGATTCAAATATCGAAATAGCTTATGTATCTTGTGCATTAGGTCTCCATAACACCGTTGACTAAGCATAAACTTCCTGTTCGATTTGTTACACTTCTACGGCGAAAGGTGCGGATCTTAGATGCTTAGATTACCTATTTTCAAAGCTTTCAATGCCGTTTAATGGTAGATTGCTGATCAGAATACTGTTTGACATGTAGAACATGCTGTCTGTTTTTCAATTCGAATACGTACGAAGAATATGAGATTTAGGGTATTTTGGGTATTTATAGGAAATACTGTATACGTACGTATTTTGTCGGTATGATTGCCATGAGTATTTGCCGTGTACCTATGCTAGTTATGCGTGTATGATCTGTTTGGCGAAGAGATTCGCCCTAATGCACATATTGGCCGATATGCTATGTAGACTAATGTGTGTAGACTAAGTGTTTGTTGAAATGCCTAAATCAATATGATTTATGCCTACCATATGTTTTGAATGTAAGAACATGATTTTGTGTACTAGACAACTCCTTGATATAAGGATCTGTCATATTATATGTTGAAATCAACATACGTCAAGTACGTTGGAATTGTGTGGACTAAGTGTTTGTATAAATGTCTGTATTAGTAAGTATTGAGTAAGTGGTGTTGTAGATTAGCGTTGAGAATGGATTCTCAACTAATTTGATGATGTACATGAATTCCTCCATGTTTGTTGTATTGAATTGATTACCTTATGTGTGAAATACTCATGTATGGTTAACTGCTTCTGATGTATGTTGTAATATGCTGATAACATGCTTGGATTACTTGTTATTTCAATTTTGTTTATCTCATATGATTACTGGTTCACATCTTTGTGCTTGGGGCTATACTCTAGTCTAGGCAGTCGGTAACAGTTTACAATTCGTGGTTAGATTCTATTTCTCACGAAGGATGTGTATGACGAACTCGAGTCGTACTAGAGTCGTCGACAGTGGTTAGGCCACACGAAGTGCTTGTGCACTTCATATCGGTCGATTTAACGTGCGCTCAGGCTACTCGGACTCGTCAAGTAACCCGACTGAC
Organism: Magnolia kwangsiensis; assembly: GCA_037074715.1. Taxonomy (NCBI): domain Eukaryota; kingdom Viridiplantae; phylum Streptophyta; class Magnoliopsida; order Magnoliales; family Magnoliaceae; genus Magnolia; species Magnolia kwangsiensis. Next base: position 80,969,350 of record CM073577.1, on the reverse strand, counting down.
AATTGTATGTTCACCTTGTATGAGTCATAACTGCTTGAACCTAGGGTACTAAACTTACCATTGGAAAGCCCCTCTAACCTTCGTACCTCGATCTCCTAAGACTCATGAGCCGGACATGGTGGTATGGGACACTGTGGTCGAGCTGTCGGCCTACACTAGGGCCATAAACCTCCCCGTAGTGACCAGTGAGCACCCTACTCTGAGCAGATTATGGTGGTATGGGAAACTATATTCTTGCTATCGGCCTACATTGATAAGGTGATGGGGGAGTGGAGCAACGAGTGCGAGCAACAGCCCTGACAGCCCTTTATAGTGACCTTGAGTTTATCCTGACACCGAATGGGGATGACGAGTCCTGATGCAGTCTTAAGGATATAAACTAGGCCTGTATTGATAAGGTGATGGGGGAGTGGTGCAACGAGTGCATGCAGCAGCCCTGGCAGCCCTTGCAGCGACCTAGAAATATATCATCGTATGAGATTACTAGGAGTGATGACCCTAGACAGGATCATTGTTTGGGTATTGATATAAGGGAGGTACCTTAGTTTCTCAATCTTGTTGTATGAAATGGACTAATAACAACTTGGTAATCATATCCACGTCGCACTACATGTGCCTAGGATGTGGAGCACTGTGGGAAGAAAGCATGCCGCGGACGCAGATGGTGTAGCATGAGGGAGTATGTCGGTGAGGACATCCATCATATCATTTCATCCATGCATTAATCACAGTATTTAGGAATGTTTATTTTGTTTTCTTTATCATTATCGCGTGATGGATTTGATAACATGTTAATCTTTGTTCTATGATTCCACTGAGTTAGCTACTCACTCCCACGTTACGGGATGGTGTTCTAGACACCCACCCGTCCCTATTTTAGTTTCAGATGAGGATGCTGCTTGTGGAGCGGAGCTAGACTTGTATGATGCTGAGGAGGACTTCTCCTCCATGTTTTGATCGACGGGATTACAGGGAGGTTGATTAGATGCCATGACACTTGTCATTTTATATTTTTGGAGCACTCATGTATATTCTTTTCTTTCTATTTTGGAGTATACATGTATTTAGTTAACCTGGTAACATGTTCACACTCTGGAGACTTACAATCATTTATATATTTTATATATCTATCACATTCTTCCGCTTGCTAATTTAACTGTCTCTGGAGTATGATATGCTGTTTTGGCTTAATCTGTCTCATGTTTTATGTACTGTTACCGACGACATTCATCCATGATTGAAAATGTTGCATAAGTGATGTTCTGGAACTTGGGAGTTGGGTTTCTACCCGATTCCCAATTTTTGGGGCATTACAGATGGTATCAAAGCATGATTTGGATTAAACTGGACCTGGGTTATGGCCACGCGACATACGCTGTCACCCCTTTGACTTAGGTGGGTACAAGAAAAATCTAGAAATACTTATAGGATCGCAGTTTCGCCAATCGGTGAAGTTTACTCAAATCGATCACTTTGATTGAGTTCGTGTGCATTCGTGGTCACATGAAATGACCCCGGACCACTTCTAGATCATGTGTGGACGGGTCTAGACCTCTCTGAACCCAATCCCAGCTGTCAAAAATTGCTAAATGCGAATGTGTATTAGGTAGTACCCGAAATGACCCGAAATGGATCAAAATGGGGTCATGGGCCTATCCAGGCTAAAATATAATGAACTAGGGTGGGACCCACATATATTTGGGACCCCTAGGGTGGGGAGACCCAGCCCATATGGCCGGCCTCATCGGAAATGACTTTCACCGGCGAGGCCTCGCCGTCCGATGGGCCCCACTCAGGCCTTACTTCAGGCCGACGCCCTCTGATGGATAGGGCACCCCTCCTATATGTGGTTCGTCCCTTAAAAATGCCCCAAAGCCCTACCTCCTTCACAATCCAAGCCCCCAAGCTCTCCTTTTCCCTTCTGGTTGTTGTCCTCCCTTTCAAAACCCACTTCAAGACGCCCCCAATCCCATTTTCGGTCACAACTGACGCCAACCCATCATCCACAGTTGTTGGCACTCCCTTTCCCCTCCATTTTCATCATTTGGAGCTCTCCCAACCTCCATAGAAGGTTAAAAATTGGGTAAGCCTCCATTCCAACCTATCTTACTTTTTTCCCTTTAAAAATCCAGCCTTTGAGGGCCTGATTTACCCCTCTATAGAGCCTAGATTCGTTTCAGTCCATTAGGGAAGCATTTCTTCCCCTTTCCTCCATTTTTCATGGCTATTGTTGAGGCTATTTTGGCCTTTTTCTCTCTTTCTACCATCCTCTCTCTCATGGAAAAGAGGAAGACCGCCGTAGATGAAGTCGGGCCTAATCGCCCTGTCCGTTTAAGAAGGTCGAGAGATACCACCGCCCTGTGGCTTGGTTGTTGCTATGCTAGGATCCCTGTATTTTTTATGTTGATGAGCTTAGTAATAGTGTAGTAGTTGGTAGAAGGTTTTAGATATTGGGAGTCTTAGTCGCATTAGCTCACATGCATCTTCTGTCATGATTCATGTAACACTGTGTTCCAGGTATGTGACAAATTCTAGTAAATGACATGCATGCAGTCCCTTTTGTTATGAAGTGAGTGGAATGCTTAAGGGATTGTGTATTGCTATGCTTCATCTCCCACTTTCCAACACAAGATCCATTTTCCAAAGCCCATGAAATTGATTTGGATCCCAACCCACCCACCTACTAAACATGTCACTCCCAATTCTTAGGTGGGAGTAGGAAAGTAGTCCCATTTAACATAACTTGAGACCACTGGCAACATATGCCCTTGGCGTTTTGGACCTAGAGTTATATAGGAAATCCAATTCCATTTAGACAATCGTGACCCTAAGCGATAGAACAATTCCCTGTATTAGAAATGGTATGAACTCATTTAGCGTATAAGCTTAGGCTTTGGATTACAGCCAGTGAGATACAGACCAGTCTACTAGTTACCTTAAGTAGTGTAAAGCCTGTATATGCTAGAAATAGTAGGTTAGATTTGGTTGGAGTAGAACCTCATTCCTTCAATAGATCCTCTTAATACTTATAAACGTCTGTTATAACCCTTAGGAAAGTTGATTTAACTTAGAACCATTCACTCTCAGGGAAAACTTATAAATCCCTCAGATTAAACTTAGAATAAACTAGCACGCTCCTTAAAATTGCCTTCCCAAAGACTTATTGCATTCGGGAGCACAGAGTAAAGGAACTGTATATGTAAGCGATGTACTCGTGGTTTGAATCGAATTCTTAATCCTAGTGATTACCAATAAATCCAATGCTCTGATCAAGCAGAAGATCGGCATCGACTCGAATTAAGAACTGATACAACGAGTTTTCTGTCCTGATTAGACAGTAGGTTCAATGTATCCGGCTCAGACCCACTACACAACTTTTCTTCCATGTTGGCCCGACCACCTACCACCAAAAGTTATTGCTTTGCCTTTGGAAAATGTTGAGGACATACAACCAATAGAGATTAGACCTCTTGCCACAAACTCACATCCGTCCTTGAAATCAACCACAACACCCATCATTTCAGCCCCTTTCTATAATCATAGGTACCAATGCCATAGAACACATCATTTCTAAAGGAAGACCAATGTAGCGAGAGGTTGTTTCTCATTTCATGTTAAAGATAGGCCCTAAGTTACACCTTGTTCCGATGTACGGATCGAGGCATAGATTCCTGAACCTTAAGATCAGAGTGGCGCAGTGGAAGCGTGGTTGGCCTCTTTCCCACTGGCCCAGGATCGAAACAGTTGATCTAGGTTATACGTAAGGTTAGGTCATTAAATAGAATTTGAACCTTTCTTAGAATGTCAATACGAAAGTCTCTTTAGGAACTCATTACCCTTAGCCAATTTCGGGGATGAAATTTTATTTTAAGGGGGGTACATTGTAACACCCCAAATTTTTGCCAACCTGGGATTAGACGTCCTTAGGCAATGGGTCAACTATAACACCTTGGTAACCTCTCAGAACCCAATTCCAAAGCCAGAGATATCATTTAGAACGAAACTCTTTAGAAATTTAACGTGAATTAGCCAGCGCTACGTTAGATTAGCTGTGAAATTATCACTGATCGCTTTAAATACGATCTGTAAGACCCAAAACCTGTAGAACCATTGACGCTATCTTACCCTGAAATCCAGGATCAAACTCTAAACCTGTTTGTTCTTAGGAACCCTTTGAAACTTTGTATTAGATCTAGACCGCGCATCGAAAGTCCGATAGCGATAATCTTAGACGATTACGACCGCCTTGTTGGACTTGACAATCGTTTCAAAAATCAAGCCCAACTGATGTTCTGAGGCTATTTCATTGAGCCTGGAGTGAGGAGTGTGAGAAAAGTGAAATTCATTTAAAATTAAATGGGATTTAAATAAATTTGGCACATTTCGCTTGTGGGTTAAGTATAAGCATTCAGACCATCGGAATCTGACCCAAATACACCCTCGGATCAGGGAAAATTTTCCACTCAGATCAGTGTACTTGGAATCCTTGATCGAGTCTCCATGACTACTGAATTGAAACTGGTCCGCCATGTGAGATCTGGGAACACTACCGGACTGAAACTTGGTGTGAGCAGGATCCAATATATATAAGCTTAAGTCCAACCGCATTTGGCCAGGGGAGCGGTGGTATTGGACACTATATTCTTACTGTCGGCCTACATTGATATTGGATTGGACCCCACCATGTTGACGTCCAGTAGCATGGCTGCTGCCTGGACTGCCTAGAGTAGGCCTTGAGGGAAGGAACACAAAGATCAGTTTGATCGGAAGTGGGGTGGCCCACTCACGTGTACACCGCCATGATGTATTTGTTTATACAAGCCGTCCAGTGTCCCTGGACGCTGGACTGGCAGCGTTAACACGCTATTTTTTGTTTTAAAAAGAAAAAAGGGGAAAGGGTATTTTTGGGAGGGCTGCCCATGTAGGCCCCACCTTGATGTATGTATTCAATCCAAGCCGTCCTTCCTCTTCCCCAACTCATCTTAGGCGTTGAGCCGAAAAATGAGGCATGATCCGACTTTCGAGTGGGTCATACCTATAGAAACAGTATTTTTTCACTGTTTAAATTCATCTTAAATCGTCTACACGCCAAAACATGTTGGATATGGGGCTCGTTTGATTTGTCTTGAGCCGTAGGGAGCAATGGATGGGGCAGATTCACCAGGAGCGAGCCCCACATACAAAAAAACCTTAAGAACTCAGGATTTTCAAAAAAAATAATTATTAAAAGCAAGCAGCGCTGCTGTTGCTGCTGATGGTACAGGCAGCGCCTGCTGCCTGCTGCGGGCGGGCGTTCCAGCAGGAACCCACGGCTCCAGCCGTGGGACCCACTTGATGTTTATTTGTCATCTATCCCGTTCATGAGGTGGGCCACTCCTTAAAGTGTGCCCCCTCTAATTTCCAGCCAAATCCAAGACTCAGGTGGCCCACATCATAGGAAACAGTGTGATTGAGTGTCTACCGTTGAAACCCTTTTATGGGCCGCAAAATTTTCAGATCAAGATGGTATTTTTGTTTTCCTTTCATTCATGTACGTGTGATCTTATGGACGGTTGGATTGCAAATATACATTATGGTGGGCCCCACGTGGAGCCACAATGATGTATGTGAACCCACTGAGATGTACTTATTTCACTCCACCGTCCACAACGTGGGACGGTGGGGACCACCATGATTTATGTGTTTTATACACACTGTCCATTGCATGGACAGTGAGACCCATTATGATGCATGTGTTGCATCCCCACCGTTCATCCATTTTAAAAGTCCATTTTGGGGCTTGAGATAAAAATAATAATAATAAATAAATGAGTCAGACCTAAGGTTTAGGTGGAGCCCACCATGATATGTATTCCATTCATGTCTACCATCACGAGGTGGAGCCCACCATGATGTATGTATTAAATATCTATGCCGTTCATTTGATGAGGCACATTTGATAGATGTAAGGCCTATGGGACTAGGCCCATTTGATATTTATAAAGGCCCATGAGACTAGGCCCATTTGATATTTATAAAGGCCCATGGGACTAAACCCATTTGATATTTATAAATGGCCATGTGATTAGGCCTATTTTGTTATAATTATGGCCCATTATTGAGGCCCACCGTCATGTGTATGAGGCCTGTTGATGAGGCCACCTTGACATATATGAGGACCAGGTGATTAGGTCCATTTTGATGTATTTTAGGGCCCATGGGTTAACGCCCATTGTGATGCATTAGGGCCCATGGATTGAGGCCCATCTTGATTTAATTGTGGCCGTCCATTGAGGCCCACCTTGGATATGTTTATGGCCCGTTGTTGAGGCCCACCTATGATATGTTTATGGCCCAATTGGTGTGGCTCATTTGATATATATGAGGCCCATTTGATGTATTGGGAGCCCATGGGTTGAGGCCCATTGTGATGTATTAGGGCCCATGGGTTAAGACCCATTATAATGTATTTAGGGCCCATGGGTTAAGACCCATTGTGATGTATTCAAGGCCCACCTTAACATATGTATTAGGGCCCATCTTGAGTTATTTATGGCCTATTGTTGAGGCCCACCTTGATATTTACGAGGCCCACTTGTGATGTGTATAAGGCCCATGGGTTGAGGCCCATTGTGATGTATGCAAGGCCCATTGTTGAGACTCACCTTGATGCGTACGAGGTTGTGTTGAGGCCCACTTTGATGTAAATGTAAAGCCCATGGGTTGAGGCCCATTGTGATGCATTAGGGCCCATGGGTTGAGACCCATTATGATGTATTCTAAAGACCATGGGTTGTGGCCCATTGTAATATACATAAGGCCCATTGGTGCGGCCCATTGATGTGGCCCACTTGATGAATATAAGGCCCATGTGGTATGACCCATTTAATGTATTTACGTCCCAATGGGGTGTACCTAAGGTCTATTGCAATGTGCCATCCACGGTTTATGTAATGATATTTATGGCGGGCCGAGCCTTAGGAGCAATGTTGGTTTGACATCCACATTGTAAGTACAATGTGGTTAAATGTTCGCATTGTAACTCTCCTTACAGCCCATTGATAGGCTCATACTTGTTGATAGTTCATTACTTTATAACATGTTTAGTATAACTCCATGACGCGCAACCCATTTGTATCGGTCCATTTGATCGGCTTATTTGTATCGACCATTTGATTGATTTAGTCCATATGATTGATTAGGCCCATCTTGATGTAGTTTTGGCCTGTTGCTGAGGCCATATATGAGGCCCACTCTGATATACTTGCAGATGGGTATGTTATGAGTAGGCGCACTTGCTGCTTGTGCGAGGCCCACCTGTCGTGTATATGAGACCCATTAATGCGGTCAACTTGATGTATAATGAGGTCCATGGGTCGTAGCCCATTATGATGTATATTGAGATCCATGGGTCATAGCCCATTATGATGTATTTGAGGACCATGGGTCGTGGCCCATGATGATGTATATTAGGCCCATGTATACGGTCCATTGCAATGAATATTCAACCCTTATATGAAGTCGTGGGCCCACGGTATGTTCAGCCCTATGTGGGACACTCCTTAGAGCAATGTTGGTTGATTTTCCACATTGATGGGCATTGATGGTTAAATATCCACCTTGTGACCTTCCCTTAGGGCTTGTTAGGCCAATTATCATGATCGATTGTAGATTTCGATTGTACAGGCCGATTCTGATTGTCAAGGTCGCGTATCGAGGCCGATTTTGATTGTCAAGGCCGAGGCCGATTGTCGAAATCTATAGGATGTATGCGCAACCCGTAGTTGGATCCCATTGTGATGTATTTGTGGCCTATGGACAAGGCCCATGGTGATATGCCCATGATGCATAAACCATTTGATGTATCTGAGACTCATGTGTAGGGCCCCCATGTCATGTTTTAAGGCCCATGAGCAGGGCCCACCTGTTGTGTATATGTGGTCCTTGGGCAAGGCCCACTGTGTTGTATATTAAGCCTTTGTGTGAGGCCGCGGGCCCATTATATGTTAGGCTCTATGTGTGTCATTCCTTGGGGTCAATGTTGGTTAAATGTCCACATTGTCGAGGTCAATTGTCGATACCGATTATTGATACCGATTATGAGTATGTGACTGCATAGTATTATAGTACATGCCCATATGCATCATCTGCATGTTTGTTATGAGATGTGATTGACCATTGCATATGTCATTGGGTAGGATGATATGAGACTCCCTGATAGGTAGAGGTGATCTCACATGAGCACACGGTATGCGCAGGATTGATGTATGATTGAATTATATGACATATGCATCTTGCATTGTGTTGTGATTACTGTACGCCCTAGTGACATTAGGGTCGTAACCTCCACAGGCATATCGTGGATGGCTAGATGGGACACCGAAAATCTGTTCGAGCATCGAGCTGCCATAGATGATCCTTGGTGAAAATCCCTAAACACCCTCTTGGTACTAGAGGACTCCCCAACGTCGAGACCGAGTGGATACATGAGCGCCCGAGTGTCGAATACTAGGAGGCCGCGTCTCCCACTGTACCGTGGTCGGTTGGGAGGGGGTGTGGCCTTACCCGCCTAAGCGTAGGGGGCATTACTAGGCTGAGTTTGACCAGCTCGAGGAATGGGTCCGCTATCGATATGTCGGATAGGTATTGACAGACTATTGGCCTGGCGGATAGTGAGGTTTCTTACGCTCACTTGGACTGTGCGGCTAGGGAGAACGGTAGTGTCATTTGGAGTGTAATAGACCCCGATGATTTCTTCAGAGAGTAATCGTACTGATATGTGGACTTATTGAGTAGGAATTGCATATCCATTCATTCATTTATTCACTATCCACTCGGGCTGGTGGTGCGTAACTATTTGTTACGTGTACCCTCGCATAGCCAGGATTTCGGTTGGGTGCGCGATTAACTTGAGATCAGGAGTTTACCACATTGAGTCAGACTATCTAAATTTAGGTATGGGACTGATTTGGATAGAGGTCCCTTGTGGTGGACCCTGTAGCCTGTGATACTACGTATTATCATCCCGACTTCACATTTCAGCATGGTCATTTCATTCGCACCGCATATTACATTGCATCCGCAGTACTTAGCATTTTGAATTACTATGTTTTCGCACTTATATTTCTTTTCTGAGGTTAATGGTATTCGTAGCTCGCCAGGATTTGCATATTGCATTGCGTCCTCAGCATTTGTTATTGTCTTATTATGTTTTGCATCGCATAGCCTTGGTACGACTGATATCACTCAGGGACTTACCAGTATATTTCCTCTTACTCTGATATCGTATGATTCATGATCTCGTTAATATTTCCACTTATCCCGATGTTGAATGATTTATGTGCTTTATTGTATGCTTAACATTTACCTTACACACACTTCCACCACCCTCTAAGCTTTTGTAAGCTTATGCATGATAGATGCGTGCAGGTGGCGTTATGTTGCAGCAGTTTTGGGCTTGGAGCGTGCAGTTGTCTTTTGGAGCTTTGATTTCGATATATGTATTTCCCTTTCAGCATTATATTCAAATGATTATATTAGTGGATATATGATGATGATGTTGCCTTTGTGATTTGGATAAACTTATAGTTATGCTTATTATGAGTTAAACGTACAAAAAAAAATCCTCCTTGTAGGATCCCAGGATCGAAATCTGGCGTATGGACGTCGGAAGCCGAGAATGGGGTACTACGGAGGCTGTCGGCACTGAATTCGGCGATCGTGATTCTTGTGAATCCGATTTTCAGGTTTGGGGCGTGACAATCCGTTTGGCTTAAAACTTTATATCTGGCCCGAGGATCATAAAATAACCCTACACATAAAATTTCAGCCTCTAGATCATCATGAAAGAGGTCTAATGGATAAGATCAGGCATAAATCACCAATTTGGGACCCACCTGATATCTAGATATGCTTCAATTTTGGTCTTAACCCCTTAAATTAGATGGTAAAAATGGATGAACGAAGTAGATTTCTTATGAACATCACAATGGACCCCACATACATTGGTGTGTATACATAACAGGTGTACACACGCACCGCATCGGGCTAGGACTCTTGGTTAAAGTCAGGTTGATCCGACATCTTATGTAGCTAGTAGACTAGCATCCGTTGGGACGTGTGGTGGCCCACCACCATCGATCAGATTGATGATCTGAGTCGTCTTATGTGTCCAAACGGTGGAGCTGACCACAACCATTGAGTCTTTATACCATGCACGCGATCACAAGAGGAGTACATTTAAACATAAGATGGACAGTAGAAGCAAAGATTCAATGGGCTGCACCAAATCTGAGCAAAAATGTCCATCTCTAACTGGTTTTTCGAGGAGAATTCAATGAATGGAGTGGATTTCTCCGCCATCATCAATTAGGGGCCCCACCAGTTATGCAAAATCTAAATTTCGCATGTAATACATAGTCCGCATGTCCGGACGTTGTGAGCCGGTTATGTGATCACGATCATAATCGGATTCATAATCTGGACCATTCAAAACTCTCCCATAGGATAACCGACCAAGCTCAAGGAGCCTGAACGGAACAGATCATCAGACTGGATCTCCTTTGTGCCAATCACGGGTCGAGCGCAATGCACACACTGCGGTTTTGCTGCGAAACAAAAGGGATTACTTAAAGCTACTCCACTAACTCCCAGCCGACCTCCCTTCTTGATGTATAAAAGGTGAAGAGAGAGAGATAGAGAGAGAGAGAGAGATAACATGTAGATGGCTAAGAGTCTCCTTCTTATTTAGTTTTTTCCTTCATTAATGTTTTTTTGAGATTTTAGATCATCATGTCTATGATGAGCTAAACCTCTTAGCTAGCGCTAAGAGATGAAGCTTGTAGCGTGATGGGATGCTTTCTATGGTTTTGATTCATGTTTAAGTTGAACTATCTTTGCTTCTAGTTTGATTATAAGGAATACTTTTAGTTTTTAATGGTTTGTTATGACTTAAATTACAATGCATCTGCGACAGCTTTGAGCATGTTCTTTACATTATTGTAATTATGAAATTAGGAACTCTGTTGTTCACCATTGCCCCTTGGACATGGTTGGATGATGGAATCCTTCTAATCTTCATAATTATCTCAGAGTGTTTGTGGACTGGTAAATTCGATTATTTGCTTTGTCTCATAGACATGGTTTTGTGATGGAATCAATGCTAGTTCTCATATCTCTTATCTATTGTGGACTAGATCAAAGGAAGTTCAGAATTAGGTTTTTAATGAAATATCTTCCAATTGGATGAAGATGGGACTCTGATTCCCGTTGTGTTTATGAATCAAGCATAGATCTCCCTGATCTCTACAAGTGGATCCTTGGAAATCCTAGTTTCTCACCTTTGAATTTTACAAGTTTTAGTTTAATAATTCTTCATTATTCTCTTAAATTCTTTTGTTTAGATTACATCTTCTTCTAGTTCTAGTTCTAGTTACTTTTATATTACGTACAAGGTTCAGTCCCTTTGGATTCGACCTTAGTCTTACTGAGATTATTGCTAAATCGTTGACCCTATACTTGGGGTGGTGAATAGGTTCAAAGAGCCCACAACGAAGCAAGAAGTCACCTATACTGTCGATTAAAAATCTGCTCTCAAGGATTAAAGAAAGAAAGACAAGAAGACTCTTTTGCTCATCTATCAAGGGTTGGATGATTCCAGCTTTGCACAGATCACCGAAGCAACATCATGCAAGCATGAGAGAGCCTTAGCACCATCTTTAAGGGTATTGATCGATTCATGAGGGTTGACTCTGAACCCTTAGAGCTGAGTTCGAGGCGACTCATATGAAGGAAAGTGAGAATATTGCCGATTATTTTTCACGGTTGCTTGTAATTGTCAATAACCTAAAAATAAATGGTGAGAAGATTGAAGATGTCCAGGTTTTTGGAAAGATACTTCGATCCCTCACAACTAAGTTCGAGCATGTGGTTGTGGTGATCACAGAATCAAAGGATATTGAAAAACTCTCTCCATTGAGGAGCTGATGGGGTCATTGAAAGTTTGTACGTAATGAATGCAAAAGAATTTCAGTTCCATGGTAGTGGAACAAGCTTTGGAGTCAAGATTGACTCTGAATGATCAAAAGGGCAGATATGGAAGTTCATAACGTGGTGGACGTGCTGCTAACAATTGCACAAGAGGTAGAGGACGTGGATACCAACAAAGTCATGGCCAAAACCAGTAGAAGAATACTAATTTTTGTGGAAGAGGAAATGGTAGAGGCAAATCGATGCGTGGAAGAGGAAGTATAAAGAACATCCGGTACTACAATTGCAACAAGTTTGACCATTATGCATCTGATTGTTGGAGCAAGACAATGAATCAAGACTAGTGATCCAACTATGCCGAAGCATCAGGTCATGAACAAGAAAGCTCCGCACTTCTCCTTACACAAGAGAAAGGTAGTGATCAGTAGGATGTATGGTATCTTTACACAGGTGCAAGCAATCACATGTGCGACAAAAAGAAACTCTTTGTGGAACTTAGAAGGAGTTCATGGTGATGTAACGTTTGGAGACTCATCAAAAACTCCAGTGAGAGGTAAAGGTAAAATTAAAATTTACCAGAAAATGGTGAGCCATAATTCATCTCTAATGTGTATTATGTACCCAACATGAAAAACAACATACTTAGTCTTGGACATCTCCTCGAAAAAGGGTATATGGTACACATAGAGAACTCAGTTATGTTATTGAAAGTGCACGCAGGAGACGTTTGGCGCAAGTCTAATTGGCGAAGAATAGAATTTTCCTGCTCCATATAAATAAAAGGCTCATGAAATATTTTTATAGAAGCACAAATAATGATTCATGGAAGTAGCATCTTTGGTTTGACCATCTAAATTTTAATGGCCTTAAACTCATGTCCTCATCAAGCATGGTGCATGGTTTGCCTGTTATTGAAACTCCAAAACATGTGTGTACGGTGTGCACACTTGGCAAGTAGCAAAGGAACTTGTTTCCAAGTGGAGTGTCCCAAAGAACAAAGGAGCCACTATAACTAGTTCACATTGACATTTGTAGACCAATGGATCCACCCTCTCTTGGAAGTAATAAATATTGTATTACCTTCATAGATGATTTTAGTAGAAAATTGTGGGTATACTGTATTAAAGAAAAGTCTACTGCTTTTGCTATCTTTAAAAGTTTCAAAGCCTGAGTTAAAAATGAAAGTGCTCATAAAATCAAGGACCTTAAATCTAACAAAGGTGGGGAGTACACCTTAAATGCATTTTGAGATTATTGCAAGGAAGAAGGAATCAAGCAGCAACATACTGCAGCCTACATGCCACAACAGAATGGAATTGTGGAATGGAAAAACAGCACCATCCTCAATATGTCGAGGACCATGTTGAAACATAAAGGCCTACTAAAGAGCTTCTAGGGACAGGCAGTTGCATGTACTGCATATTTGCTCAATCGGTGTTCCACTAAAAGCGTCAGATTTATGACACTACAGCAGGCATGGAGCGGGTATAAGCCGAGCGTGGCACACCTTAAAATCTTCAGGTGTGTTGCCTATGCTCAAGTTCCAGAAGCAAGAAACAAAAAACTCGATGATCATGGCGAGAAGTGTATCTTCATCAGCTATAGCGAGGAGTCAAAGGCATACAAACACTACAACCCACTGACCAATAAGCTGGTGGTGAGTAGAGATGTGGCGTTTTATGAGGAAGAAACTTAGAAATGTAATGAGAAAAATTCGGCCAAAGAAAAACATGTCGAGGTCGAAGAATATGAAGAAGAGAGACATGAGAGTTAAGAGCAGACACCCACAACACCTTCGACTGAATCATCTGCATGTAAAAATCCAGGAGTACGTTCCATCTCTCCTGGAAGAACTCCATCAAATCAAAATTCAGCCAGCATATCTTCATCTAGATCTCTTTCACATTTCGCTCCTATCAAAATGAGAAGCCTTAATGATATCTACACTGAAACTGAGGAAGTAATTTTGCTTTGCCTATATGTGAATCATGAGCCTCTTACGTTTGAGGAGGCCGTGAATGAAGAATACGGGAAAATAACATGGAAGAGGAAATCCATACCATCGAGAAGAAACACACATGGAGCTAATGTTACTTTTTAAAGGCCAGAAGACCATTTGTCTCAAATGGGTATATGAAATCAAGGGGAATAGCAATAGTAAGATCAAATTGTATAAGGCAAGGCTCGTAGAAAAAGACTACAAACATAAATACGGGGTTTACTATGAAGAAGTGTTTGCCCCCGTTGCTCACCTTGACACTATGAGGGTGAATGTCTCCCTTACAGCATATTACAGTTGGATGATCTACCAACTAGATGTAAAATCTGCATTTCTAAATGAAGTACTTGAGGAAGAAATCTATGTTGACCAACCTGAAGGTTTTGTCATGAAAGGCAAGGAACACGAGGTGTGTCAGTTGATGAAAGTTCTGTATGGGTTGAAGTAAGCCCCATGAGCTTAGAATGCACATATCAATGACTGTCTTCAAGAGAATGGCTTTACCAAATGTCCATATGAACATGCGGTTTACATAAAAAGGAATACTCATGGTGATATGCTCATAGCCTGTTTATACGTTGATGATTTGTTGTTCACTAGAAATAGCTAGGTGATATTTGAAGAATTCAAGAAGGTTATGTTTAAAGAGTTCAAGATGACTGATGGAGGCCCGATGTCATTTTTTGGACATCGAAGTGAAGCAACAAGTCGGCGACATTTATATATCTCATAAGAAGTACACAAAGGAACTTCTTAAGAAGTTTCAGATGGTCGACTGTAAAGCCGTAAAAACACCTGCTACAATAGTCCTGAAGCTTACAAAATATGGAGAAGGAAGAAATGTTGACTCAACCCTATTCAAGAGCCCAATCGGAAGCTTAAGGTACCTCACACTAGGCCAAATATAGTCTACAGTTTCGAGCTTCTAAGCCAGTATATGGAGGCGCTAAAAGAGTCACACTGGCTAGTTGCAAAACGAGTACTGAGGTATATTAAAGGGACTATTGAATTTGGTCTCTTTTATCCATATGATGATGATGCGATATTATATGGATACTCTAATAGTGATTGGGGCGATGAACAAGTGAAAGAAAAAGCACTACAGGCTATGCTTTCTATCTTGGGTCGACGACATTCAAATGGAATTCAAAGAAGCAGAGTGTGGTCACCCTGTTCACATATGAAGCTAAGTATATAGCAGATTCATCTACTATATGTGAGGCGATCTAGATAAGGAACCTGCTAAAGGAGCTGAAGCATCTAAAGGAGGAATCTACTGTTATATACGTGGACAACAAGTCAGCAATCGAGCTTACCAAAAATCCAATATAACATGGAAAGAGCAAGCACATCGACATAAGTTATCATTTCCTCATAGATTAAGTAAAGCAGAAATTGGTAAAGTTGGAATACCGTCACACCAATGAACAAGTGGTAGACATCTTCACTAAAGCATTGCCGGCTGACACGTTTAGGAGACTTAGATCAATGCTCGAAATGAAGGAAATTTTGGTTTGAAGGGGAGTGTTGGAAACCCTGTATTCTTGCAAATCCAAAACTGTGTCTATACAGTGTGTAAGCTGTGTGAAGATTGCAATAAATTTTTCTTTAAATTTTTTCTACTTTTAGCTGCCCCTACGAACCATCTAGAGAAGGGTATTTTCAGTCATTTCACATGGGGTAAAAGCCTATAAAAAGGCAGCCTTATAAACGTTTTTATCATTCCAAATTCAGCAATAACATAGTCTTTTTCCTCTTTCGTTTTTCATTACTCTATTCCATGGTGGTTGTAGCCACACATTATAATAGAGTGGGTTTTAAAACCCAACAGATACATGGGCCTCTTCATAAGGTGGAATGTTCAAGCAAGTAAGGCCCATGAGCCTCTTAATAAAGTGGAATGTTCAAGCAAGGACCATCTTAACGAGATTCTGTGCTTGAAGTTTCTTGTCACATGACGGTTAGGTTCTACAAGAGCCCTTTTCTAAGCAAAAATCTGAAAGTCTAAAAAATTGTCTTTTTTATGAATGTGAAGTGGTATTTATAAGCCTTTGGGGACCCGGTTTTCTCACTGTGTGGAAGCAGCTGATTTGTGGGGACTTTTGTGCTTGCCTTGGCAGCTTGTTGCATTGGAGATTTTGCATGTGGGACATGAATGCTGTTGAGCGATCCGCTCCTTGGTCACAGCAAAGTGAGACAAGAAATCGGGTGTTAATAGGTTATTTGAGGTTTTGTGGGGACTTGGAAGACGAGAATTGAGGCCTATATGCAAGACTTGGAAGTGATAATACCCCACACTCCTAGAGAGGCCAATGCGGTTGCCAATGGACAGGCCAAACTGGGGGAGTGATAGCCAAGTGCATCGCACCTTCAGATCTCGGGAGGGGCTTCCTTCTTCCATCCGTGGACTTCTCTTTCTAAATAGGGTGAATCTAGGCACCCTGTGAGTCGCCTGACCCATGCCCCAATCTTTCTCCCTTTCTTTTTCTTTTCTGCTTCATGCTCCAGTTATATGATAAGGGGGCAGGGGGGGCTTATTCTCTTTTTGCCATAGGCTCCTCCCCAAGGTAGTGCTCTTTCCTCGGAATATAAAAATTTCGGTTTGAAAAAATAAAAATTAAAAAGTTTTCTGGGGACTTGTTTCCTTCTATTTCTTCCTCCGCGCATTAATACTACAGGCGACACACTGTCGTTGCGCGTAGTTTAAGGGCCTTTCATGCAACACTCAGAAAGGAATCGTGGACGGAAAAGGTATATAAAGTTGACTTCCTGTTGATGTGCTATTAATGTAATTTATTGGGTCCGCAAAAACCCATTGCTTAAGCTAGACCAAGAAAAAGTAATGTATATAAAGTATCCAACATTGAGTTTTGCTATAGTACATCCGATCCATTGCTGCTTGGGATTGTGGTCGTTGGACCTGGGACTGATGAACGTGGACTCGTATTGCCAATATAGGTCGTTTATACAATGGCCCTGATCATGAGAGGTACCCATGAGGCAATCTCTTGTATTAAAATATCTCAAACCTTTCATAATGTTAGTCTTTTAGCTCAAATATGAACTCTCATCTTTAATTAGTCTTCCATGGGACATTTATAGGAGCTTCCGATCTTGTAGACTTCTCTGGTTGTTGTTAATCGAGTGTGAAGTCCATCGTGTAAATGGTTTACATCATGGAAGCATGATACTACGTCACGATGGTTTGCATAATGGAAACATCAACCTAGATCCAATAGCTAAAGTTACTAGCTAAAAAATGGTATGTTATTTCTTGTAACAAGCACCTCAAACTTTTGGGAGATCACCGCTTTTGTACGAACTGAAAAAATTAGCTTTGCTGCATTTTGTTCCTTCTCGCCACTGTACAGGAAAACATGTAAATAATGAAAACCTCCAGCTTTCCCGTTTGCCCAAATATTCCCTTTGCAGTGCTATGCAAAAGCTCCGAGGAGGGAGAGAGAGCAGAATATATATATATATATATATATATATATATATATATATATATATATATAATTTAGGGACGGGAGACACCTGGATTGGTACACCTCTTGGGTCATTCCTCATACAGGAAATTGACCAGCTTGCCATTAGATAGAAGAAGCGACGATTATTTTAGTCTGGTTATTCTTAGAATGGAAAAGCAGGCCCGGCAAACGACGCCCTCTTCACAAATCGACCTTTCATCCTCGGTCTCTTCTCAGCATTCAATTTTCGGACCTCGTACCTGATCTTCTTTGAGAAAAGTCGTGTCCGACGCTTCTCTCTATATCTAGAAACCCTGGCCTCCCTCCCTCCATCGCCCACCGTCACTTGTCCCCCGACTCCTGCGTCTCCTCCATACTGGCGAAGATCCGGAAAGCATGTACCCTGAAAATTCCCATGTGTCTGCTGCTGTTAACACTCATGGCTTACAATTTTGTTATTTTCTTTCTTTTTAAAATAATAATAATACTAATTGGTAGATAAACAAAAACTAAATAAATTTAAACAAAATAATAATAATAAATAACTGTTTAATAATAAATAACTGTTAGTGACCACCTACCATACAGTCAGGCCAGCAGTCATCAGGATTGATGTGGGGCCTATCACCTGTGGTCCATGGCGAGCCCTGGCTGGCCCAGGCAGTGATGACCGCATCATAGTTGAGTCTAAGTGATATTCTCTTACTCTCCTCCTCTTCTGTGCTTCTGTACCTGTTCATCGCTCCCACTTTCACCTCCTCTTCCTCCTCTTCTCCCGTTGACGCATAATCAAAATTCAAGTCCAAAGTGTCCCTCGATAGATCCAGTTCTGCATTTACATGGCAAACAGCGTAGCCCACTGTGTCTTCATCTTCCTCTTCTTCCTCTACTTTCACCCTTCCTTTCTTCTCGAAACAACAATCCATGTCTTCCACCTCTTTTGATTCCAACAGCCCCAACCCTTGCATGCAAAAGGAGTCCTGATCAAGCCCTGTACCCAGTAAGCTCTCTACGTCTGCAGCGAACTCTGCTAAATCTACATCAGATGGAAGAAATCCAGGTAGTGTATCAACAGCAGCTGCTGTGGCTTCTACATAGTCAGGAGAAATCACAGGCTTCAATTCTTGAACATAAGCAGCAGCAGTAGCAGCAGCAGTAACCCCATTAGAGACAGTCTCCGCAACAGACGAGGTGCAGAATTCAGCCACCTCAGGATCAAAGATGGGAACACGGTAGAGAAGCTGCTCTTCATTTTCATCCAGTGATGGCTCATCGCTGCCGAGCTCCGGCACTAGGAGTGGGTTTGGCATCGGCTCGGTCTTTGGCACCTGCAGCTCGTTGGTAGTAGTTGCCTTTGAGTGGCGTGGAGTGCGTGCCTTGCGGCGGAACCCCTGGTGCCATGCAGGCAAAGGCTCTACAACATTGTTTTTGCCACTGCCGCTGCCACCACCAGGCTTGAGCGAGGCTGTCTTGAGACGTAGCCTCTCATGGCGTTGTGCCAAAGGGTTAGCCGAGTGCACAGAAGCGTCGCAGGCTTGGCAGAGGAAGGCATCGTCAGCAGCGCAGAACCAGCGGGCTCGTTTACGTAGGCAGCTGTCGCATGCCCTTGCTGTCTTTGCACCCAAAGCGTTTGCAGCTTTCTTCTCCGCGTTCATGGCGAACTAAAACCAAGGGGAAGTAAACTGTAACAGGGAAATTTTTAGGAATCTGTTATTTAGAGGCGTTCCTTGGCAATAATTGCCTCCGGGAGGAGGCTGACCGACAGAGCGCTTTTACTCTCTCTCCGCCCCACATACACTTTTGGGGTTTTTTGCAGAGAGGGATTGCGCTTTGGGTCCACACTGCCGCCTTATCTCGTTGCCCATTGGCTGACCTTGAAATGTACATCCTAAAGGTGATATTCCCATTGGCCGACCTGTTTTAATGGGCGATTTCTGGTGGAACCCACGGAGATGTGCGCAAGGCACATCTACGTCGGCTTTCGTTCTCAGGGGGGAAGTTGAGTGCGACTGTCCCTTGATCTTTTTTTCCCTCGGTTTCAATAATTCCCTTTTCCACACGGGAAGCGGTCCCCGCTATA
Source organism: Magnolia kwangsiensis (assembly GCA_037074715.1). Taxonomy (NCBI): domain Eukaryota; kingdom Viridiplantae; phylum Streptophyta; class Magnoliopsida; order Magnoliales; family Magnoliaceae; genus Magnolia; species Magnolia kwangsiensis. Next base: position 80,949,834 of record CM073577.1, on the reverse strand, counting down.
TTTGGTTATTCTCTCTCATCTGTTTGCGCTAATCTCTCTTGCTTTTAAGGATTATGGAAGGATAAGGCCCGTTAACTCATTTTAAGATGATGACTTCATGCATATAATGATGCAGCAAGAGTTGAGTACCACGAAGTGCACTTAGATTTGTTAGAAATGTAAGACACAACGGAGAATAAAAGAAAATGATAACGAAACGATCAAATCTATCAGGTTCAAGGCTCGACTTAAATAGTCAATTTCACAAGATAGATTTGCTATCCTTTTTCTGGAAGTTCCAGCAAGTGTAAATGAAGGAAATTTACAAATTGTCTTCAGGATATAATGAACTCTCAATCCGCTATGTCTGCATACGTTCGCCCTACCACTAATAGTCCAAACAACACGTTCTCCTAGGAGTGATATCTCACTTCCATTTATCCGACTCATATGCAAGATTGTTCGAGAGTTCGCCTACAGACTTAACATGGATGACCTTGCGCCGATCCATTACATTAGTGAGGCCATGCTCAACAACATAAAGATTGGCCCTCGATAACGTTAAGCCCAACTTGACGAGTATGGAGACAAGACCGAGAGTGAAGAGGAAAAAGATGAATCAGAGGGAGGAGGTGAAGAAGGTGAGAGTGAGGACGAGAAAGAGGACGCCCCAGGTTCCCGTGAAGACTCTCCTCCTGCTACTTAGGTGCACGACAGAGATCGGGTTGTCAGGGAAGCCCGCTTGGCTTGACTTGAGGAGGGCCAAACTAACCTGAGGCAGGATATCAAGGAGACCCAGATTGAAGTAAGGTGGAAGCTTGAAGAGAACGAGGTCATCATGAAACAAAAATTCAAGAAGGTGTCTCTCACCTTGAGGGCTATCCTATGCTGTGTGCAGGACAAGGGTGCGCCTCCACCATCACCAGATTTAGACGACTAGTCGTATATGAAGCCGTCTTTTGCTTTGTCTTGTTGCTTGTTCTCTTATTGTTGCTATGTATAGCCTTGTTAGGCTTAGTAGTGTGGCAGTTTGTTTAGTATTTGAAACCTGAATTGTATTAGCTCACACGCATCTTCTGTCATGATCCATGCAATGTTGTATCTCATGTATTGTGCAAATTTTAGTAAATGAAATTCATGAAGTTTCTTTAAACTGTGTGTGAATGTTGTGTATTGAGCTTGTAAGCACGCTGAAACTGGCCTGGGTTGTACCCTATGTTGTATATAAGGAATGCCAGTACGACCCGTCTTACACTTGGCGATTCGATTGACAAGGCACTTCCCCTGAGCGATAACTAGATAGATCCTAGTTTGGGCCCGACTCACGGTATTATGCCAGATTCTCAGTCGGCCACTAGCTCCACTAATGGGCCAACACTCGTTGCACCATCGGTTTCCGAGCAGAACTGTGCATCTACTTCGACCCCGCACGTGCCTCAGCCTACTCTACCTACTGATAGGCTGGAGCAGATGATGCTACTGATGCAGCAGCAGCAACAACAACAGCAACAATTCTTGGTCACCATTATGGGGGTCTTTGCCCATAGCATGGGTGTGGCACCACCCGCACCTCTTATGCAGCTTACGGGAAACATGAGCACTAGCGGCCATTTCGAGCAATTCCAACGCTTGCAACCTCTTACATTTGCTGGTACTCACCGACCCGAAGAGGTCGAATATTGGCTTAAACGCATCTCAAAGATGCTGAGGCTGCTGTACTTCACTGAGGCAAAGCAGGTGGAGTTGGTCACCTTTAAGTTCGAAAAGGATGCCAGCTTATGGTGGGACAACGTTCTTCCCACTATTGCTGTCGGGTACGTGTGGACTTGGGAAGCCTTTAAGATGCGCTTCCACGAGAAATATTTTTATCTCATGTACCACCATGAGAAGGATAGTGAGTTCCTTCGCCTTCGACAGGGAGGCATGATAGTGGCAGAGTACGAGAACAAGTTCACAGAGCTGGCTAGGTATGCTCCTTTGATTCTCGCTGATCAGTGGATGAGGATGCGGCGCTTCTCTGAGGGTTTGCAACCTGATATTTACTCGAAGATGTGTTGTACTAACATACCCACTTATGCTGAGCTAGTGAACATGTCTTTGCGAGCGGAGCAGGATAGGGATCGCTCATCTCGCACACATGCACCCATGGGTTAGAGGCCTCGACCAGATCTAGCGAGTCGGTCATTCCTTGGCAAGAGGCCCCGCACAAACTCGCCTCCCAGGATCGCTGCTCCATTAGCCCATATGAGGCGACCCGATGTGTGGTGCACATACTACCATGTAACGACTCGAAAAATTTCGTACCAAGATCCGAGTACCACCTCGATCAGAAATCACTTAGAATTAATTCTCTTAGAAATCAAGCATAAGTTAATTAGCGCTAAGTTAGATTGACTGTGAAATTAGCACTGTTCACTTTAAATACGTTCTGTAAGACCTAAAACTTGTAGAATCAATGACGCTATAATACCCTGAAATCTAAGATCCAACTCTAAACCCAGTTGTTCTAGGGAATGTTTAGTAACTTCCTACTGGATCTAGACCGCACGTTGAAATTCTGATATCTATAATCCTAGACCGTTATGACCGCTTAGTTGAACTTGACCATCCTTACGAAAATCAAGCCCAACCGATGTCCGGAGACCATTCTATTGAGTTCGGAGCGAAGAGAGTGAGAAAAGGGAAAATATTTAGAAAATTAAATATTTTTAAGAAATCTGCACGGTTCACTTGCGCGTTATTTTTAAGCGTTCTGACAGTTGGAATTCGACCAAATTTCACCCTCAGATCGGAAAAGTTGGCCCTTTCATGTCATAGAGCTTGTAGTCCTGATTTAGGTTCGGTGGCCGTTGAATTGAAACTGGCCCGCCACAGACAATCTGGATATCTGATCGGACTGAAAACTTAAATTACTAAAGATCTGATGCTAGTGAGCTTAAGTCCGACTGCATTTGATCAGAGGACCTCCAGAAATGCTCCATTGGATCAGAAATATCCCGATTTGGTTATAACCTAAGTATACCTTGACTTAAAGTCCGTTTTCGTCATGTTTAGGCTTATAAAAGGGCCTTTAACCCTTAGCTTTCTAACCCATGCGAATTTCCCAAACCCTAGAGATTTAAGAGAAAGAGAAGAGAGAGAAAGTGTGGGAGAATCAGGTGAAACTCCGTAGGATTCCTAGTACATCTATACATTGAACTGGCGTTTCTGAATCGTTCTTCTGGCGATTCTGATTCCGTTTTTGGGTAAGTTAACCCTAACCTATTTTGAAGCCTAGACTAGCTGAAGTAGAGTTCTAGCTAACTTGTTTCATGCCATAGGTAGCGTATCCGCCGTTGACGAAGACACATCATCTGAATCATATCGAATACGTCTTTTCTGGTTTAAGGTGCGGACTATATGCGCTTAGGTTATGGTTTTCAACCCTTTCAATGTTAGATAATGATTTATTCCTATTGTGCTTGCTGTTACACATGCCAAATATGCTATCCGTTTTGTCTTCCGCATACGTATACTTTGTATTGTAAATATCGTATTTCATGTATATGTTAGAATACACGTATGCGTATGGAATTTGCTGATTTTCTTGCCATGATAAATTGTCGTTGTGATATGCCTAATATGTATGCGGCAACTCCTTGGTGAGAGGACTTGCCCTAATTTGCAACGGTGTCGACATACGTGATGTATGTTGAATAGTGTAAGCTAAGTGTTTGTTTAAATTTCTAAATGAAATGGTAGTTAGTATTATGTGCATGCTAAGGTGGTTGAGATATGGATTTCAACCATAGTATTTATGTGTATGATTCCTTCCATGAATCATGTAACTTAGGTTATCCATGCTAAATGAGTGTATGATTTCCTCCATGGATTGTGTACTTAGTTGAATCTTGTTACATGTGTGTATGATTTCCTGCATGTACTGCTTACATTTAAGTTATATTTCATAATTATTCAAATGAATGCAGGATATGAATCATATGCTAGTTATTAGCTTTGTATGTGAATCGGGCTGTACAACAGTCCAGGTAATTAGAAACCGTTTCATAAATAGTGGTTGAGGTTGTCTTCGCCACATGGGGTGAGTTTAGCGAATCTGAGTCGTGCTTGGGCTGTTCGGCAGTGGTTAAGCCGCACGGAGTGCTTATGCATTCCATATCATTCAACTCAACATGCGCTTGGCCTAGTTGAGCTTATCAACTAACCCAATTGACCAATGCTTGTTCACCATGTTTAGTCGCTACTGTTTGAATCTAAGGCACTGAGCTTACCAGTGAAACTCCCGTTAACCATGGTATCAAGATCGCCTAAGACTCATGAGCCAGGCATGGTGGTATAGGATACCGTGGTCGTGCTGTCGGCCTACGCTGGGGCCACAAACTTCCCCATAGTGACCAATGAACACCCTACTCTAAACAGATTATGGTGGTATGGGACACTATATTCTTGCTGTCGGCCTACACTGATTGGTGACTAGCCCTCTGTAGTGACCTTGAGTTTATCCTGACATCGCAAAGGGATGACGAGTCCTGATGTAGTCTTGAGGATATAATTAGGCCTATATTGATAAGGTGATGGGGGAGTGGTGTAACGATTGTGCACAACAACCCTGATAGCCCTTGCAGCGACCTAAAACCATAATATCGTATAAGATTCCTACGACTGACGACCCTAGAAAGGATCAATGTTGGGAAATGATACAAGGGAGGTGTCTTAGCTTTCCAATCTTGCTGTATGAAAAGGACTAATAAGAACTTAGTAATCATATTTATAACATCGCATTGCATGTGCTAACAGTGTTGGTGATAGAGCACTGAAGAAGTGAGTCATGCAGCGATCGTTAGATGATATCGCAGAGGGGATTGTGGTGAGGGCATGCATCATTCTTCATATCATCCTTGCATTAACAAGAGTACCTAGGACCTGTGTGATTGTACTGCCTTATCATTACTGCTTGATTGGATTGATAACATGTTAACTTTTGCTATATAGTACCACTGAGTTGATCACTCACTCCCACGTTATGGGACAGTGTTTAAACACCAACCAGACTCTGACTTAGCTGCAGGAGATGGCGATGCTTGCGAGGCAGAGCCAGACTTCGACGAGGACGAAGAGGCATTCTATATATGCAGTTCTCAGCGGGTTCATGTGAGCCTCGTCCTGACCAGCTGGGATTATTTTTTGGACATATATTGGATCATTTTGAACAGTTCATGTATGTATTTTAAGACACAGATGTATGTATATTTCCCTGGGCAGAGCATGCATCATTTGGGGATTTATTTTGAATTACATATGTATTTAAGTCTTCCGTTTGCATTTTCTCAATATCCTTGAATTATGTCTACTTATCTAGCTTGATCTATTTCATTATTTATGCAATAATACAGACAACAAACAATCTGCATCAAATAAGTTGCATAAGTGATGTTTTGGAACTCGGAAGCTGAGTTGTGCTCGACCCCGAATTTCAGGGCGTTACATGCCACTACAAGAAATGTCACTTTTACTTACGAAAATTTTCGTAGGTAAAATCCTGTTTTTTGTAGGCAAACACTTTTTCTTTGAAAATTTCGTTGCCAAAAGACCGAGGGAGAAAACCTTTGACAACGAAAAAAAATATTTCATTGGCAAAAGTAAGACTTTTGCCGACGAATCCATTTCGTAGGTAAAATACTTTTCCAACGTTTTATTTTGTAGCTAAAAATATCGAAAAATATTTTTCACTTAACTTCGTAGCTAAAAAAGATTTACAAAACTTTTTACCTATGATTATTTTCACAGCTAAAACTATTTACCTACCAATTCGTTCGTAGGTAAAAAATATGACAACACTTTAACCTACAAATAATTTCGTAGGTTAAAATATTTACAAAGTTTTTCCAATGAATTTGTTTCGTAGGTAATAATTATGATAAACCTTTAACCTACATATGATTTCGTAGCTAAAAATATAACATAAGTTTTGCCTATGAATTGTTTTCGTTGGTCAAAATTACTGTAAAACTTTTACCTACGAAAGTATTCGTATGTAAAAATTGTCCCAAAAGTTTTACCTACTAACAATTTCGTATCTAAAAATATTTTCAAAACTTTTACTACGAATGTTTTCGTAGGTAAAAATTGATAAGAAAAGTATTACCTACTAATAATTTCGTAGCTAAAAATATTTTCAAAACTTTTACCTACGAATTGGTTCGTAGGTAAAAATTGCTACAAAAGTTTTACCTACGAATTTTGTGGTAGCTAAAAATATTTACAAAACCTTTACCTATGAATAGTTTCGTAGGCAAAAATATTTACAGAACTTTTTCCTACGAAGGACCTCGTAGCTAAAAACGTTTACCTACAAATTGTTTGGTAGGTAAACCATTTTGTAAACATATACCAATGAATATTTTTGTAGGTAAATACATTTTCAAACCATTTAGCTACGAATATTTTCGTAGCTAAAAAAATTATTGAACTTTTCTATTTGTATGGGACTTTTGCCTACGGAAGTTTTCGTTGGTAAAAGTTTTTTTTTTTTTTTTTAAATGTGCCTACAAAATATTCCTGATATACACTTGTTATATATAAATATTTCATCATATTCACATTCAAATCTATTCAAACCCAAAATACCCAAAATACGTAAATCCATCTAAATGTAAACTACATCCATTAACATAACATTCATTCACAAATAAATACATATAAGTTTAACATCATGAATAAAATATAAAAAAACATAAAGATGAAGGCAGAGGAGGCGGAGTATTAGTGGGTAAGCGTGCAGCAATAGCCTGAAACATCTCCGCCATCCGTCACTCATGCTCCACCCGCATCTCCTCCATTCTCCTCTCATTCTCCTCTCTCACCCTCACCTGCTCCTCCATCCTCCTCCTCTCCTGCTCCTCCCTCTGCCTCGTCAGATCTCCATCCTCCTCTCCTGCTCCTCCCACTGCCTGATCAGATCCTCCATCCTCCTTTCCTGCTCCTCCATCTGCCTCTCCAGCTGCTTACTCTTCTTCTTCAGCTGCTCTTTAATGTCATGGATGATGACTCGTAGCTGTTGAACCTCTTTCTCTACAATATCAGCTCAGCGGGTGGCGCTTTCACCAACGACGATTGATCGGGTGGAGGCAGCTCTAGCGGGTGCCATGAGCTTGGCACCATGACCAAGCCCATGCACATATCCAGAACGAGTGCCAAGCACCTCACTCAGGATCTCTGGCTCACTCCGCTGAGTACCATCGGGAGTGGGCTGACTGCGTAAGGTGTGCATCACCGCCTGTAATGAAAACATATGAATTTTCTCTAAAAAATGGCATTATTATAATGTAATGCAATTAAACTTTATAATATAAGGATTTTTACCCAAATCTCGCCGGCTTTAGGATGTACCCAAGATCCCGTCGCTTGTCGACAGTGAGTCCCTCTGTAGAGGTCTACCAACACTTGAATCAGTCCTTGTATCCTTAGATGACATGTCTTCTTAATATGCTTCTTCAACCCTAAACGTGTCATTTTCCTCATCCTCACTATCTTCAACTTCTAGTACGGGAACGTCAAATATGTTCCTGGGCTTTATTTTCTGCACCATATGCCAAGAGCCGCCTAACTTGGTGTCAGCGAGGTAAAATACTTGTTCAGCTTGGCTGACGAGGACAAATGGGTCGTCCTTAAACTACTTCTGAGATAAATTTACACTCGTAAAGTAGTTGTCAGTCTGTATTCCCAACTTTTTATTTCCAATGTCCCACCAATCACATCTAAATAAGTACACCTGCTTTCTCATACAATAACTCAACTCAATAATATCTGTTAAAATACCATAAAAGTCAATTTCATCCTCCTCATTTGTTCCCTTCACAACCACCCCACTATTCTGTGTGGTCCTGTACTTCTCACGTTCTTCGCTGTGAAACCAAATCTCGTTTACAATACAACCTATATATCTAGATACAGGTCTGTCAGGGCCACATGCCAGTGAATATAGTGCATCAGACGCATCAGCAGAGTTGCTTGTGCACGACGTCATCATCTATTATCATGTACAAAATATATTTGTTTAGAGATTTTCATAAGTTGAAATAATGTGGCATACAACGAAAATTCTAAGTGTGGTGAGATACAATATGAAATCTTACATGTTTGGCAAACCATTCTGGAAATTGGTCTTAATGCATTCGATCATAATTTGTCAGGAATTTGGACTTCATCTCGTCCATGTGTTCGCTACACATAAATGACACGTCATTAGCAAGAAACATTAAGATCATCGTATGTAAAGAAAATAAAAATCGAGGGAAGACTTACTCCAAGTACGACTCTATTTCTTCACAATTATGCAACACATACTACTACGCCTTTGCTAGATCCCTAAGGTCCATATCCTGAAACGTCGGGGATCCTAAAGGATGAACGTTATGTGTGAATACAGATATGATTCCTTGTTCATGCTCTTACCTTTCATCGGCATTCCGATCTTCTCGATTGAATCTAGTCTCTATCCCACGAAGATACATGGAGTACAATGTAAGGCACTCATTATCAATGTACGATTCAGCTATCGACCCCTCCGGTCGTGCCTTATTCCTCACAAATTGTTTGAGTGTGTGAAGGTATCTGTACACAAAACCAATATGTTATACTATGAAAACATGGATATATATAGTTTATGGAATGAATAAAAATTTTAATAAGTTTAACCACCTTTCAATCGGATACATCCAACGATATTGTACAGGGCCTGCAAGTTTCACCTCGTGCGGTAAATGAATCGTCAGGTGTACCATGACATCAAAAAATATAGGTAGAAATATTCTTTCAAGTTTGCAAAGAATTATGGCAATGTCCCTCTCCATTCGTTTAATAACATCTACATTCAACGATTTTGAACACAAATCCTTAAAGAATATCCCCAACTCAATCAGCACCGCACTAATATCCTTGCTTAGGAATCCAGGAATCACAACTGGCAGTAGGCGCTGTAGAAGGACGTGATAATCATAACTTTTCATTCCTGTTACCTTGCAGTCTGTAACGTTAATACGCCGAGATGTGTTTGACGCATACCCATCGGGAAACTTCACCGATCTCAACCATTCACATAAACATTTTCTCTCTAGTTTTGTCAATGTGTAGCAGGCTGCTAGTATAGTATACGAATTTTCATGTGGTTGCAAGTGTAACTTTTTCCTTAAACCCATTTCTTATAGATCCAATCGAGCCTTGAAACTGTCTTTTGTTTTCTTCTCTATGTTCATCAATGTTCCGAAGACATTGTCACATATATTTTTCTCAATATGCATGACATCAAAGTTTTGTCGTAATTTTAGATCGCTCCAATAGGGCAACTCAAAAAAGATGCTCTTCTTCCTCCAGTTATAGTACAATACTGTACATTTCCTCTTCTTCAAGTGTGATGCCTTACCAAATCTAACTTCTCCAATGTTACTCAGTTGTTGCATCACATCTTCTCCAGATAGCTCTTTCGGGGGTGGCTTATGATCTTGTTTACCATCAAAGATCATCGTCTTCCTGCGCCAACTATGATCGCTCGGAAGGAAGCGACGATGGCCCATATAACACATTTTCTACCATGTTTCAATGACAATGAACAAGTCTCAATACCATATGTAGGACAAGTCAACTTGCCCTTCATGCTCCACCCGGACAAATTTTCATACGCGAAAAAGTCATTTATTGTCCACAAGACTGCTGCATGCAATCGAAATGTCCATCCTGCAAATGTGTCATACGTTTCTACACCTTGACTCCACAACACGTTTAACTCATCTACTAACGGTCATAAATACACATCAATGTCATTTCCAGGTGACCTAGGTCCAGGAATAAGCAATGACATCATGAAAAATGACTCCTTCATACACAACCAAGGAGGTAAATTGTAGGGCATAAGCACCACTGGCCACATACTGTACGAGCTACTCATATTACCAAATGGATTAAAAGCATCACTTGTAAGACCTAGTCAAACATTACGAGAATCCTCTGCAAACCAGTCATGTTGCTTGTCAAAACTTTGCCAGGCTTCAGAGTCCGTAGGGTGCCTCAGTGTACTATCATCATGAACGCGTTTCTCTTTATGTCACCTCATATCTTCAGCTGTCTTATGAGACATAAACAATCTTTACAATCTAGGTTTCAATGGGAAGTACCTTAACACCTTTCGCAGAATTTTCTTACCCCTGGCTGTGCCATGCTTCCACCTAGACTCTACACATTCTTGACACTCTTCAGCCTTATCATGTTCATTCCGATATAATAAACAATCATTTATACATGCATGTATGAGTTCATAACCAAGCCCCAAGTCTCGCATCAAGGATTTGGCCTCATAATGAGACTTAAGCAATGTCTCATTGTCCGGTAATGCTTCTTTCAACAACTCAAGCAACATGCTGAACGATTTTTACTCCAACGATTTATTGTCTTCAAATGAAGTAACTTTGTAAGAAAATTCAACTTGGAGAAGTTCTCACACCCCAGATAAAGTGGACGTTGCGCATCCCTCAACAACCTACTAAACTTTTCTGATTCGTCATCACCCATTGGAGGAATATCTTGGTTACTGCTTGTCGCTACAAAATCAGTATCCACATCTGTTCCCCTGAACACATCCCCTATGATATCTTGCATTTCGTCAACATCTTCATCCTCATCATCCGGCACAATTGGTTCAGCAAGGACTTCAGTGGGCACAACTCTTTGGGTCATATCTTCACCATGATAGATCCACCAAGTGTAACTCTGGTCAATCCCAACTATGAACAAATCGTCCTCTACTTTGTTTAAAGTCTTAAATATCATGTTCTTGCATTTTTGACATAGACACCTAATCTAATTCATTGAATCTGCCCGATTTCATACAAATTCTATGAACTCTTGAACCCCTTGTTTATACTCTGGGCCAAACCGGTTCTTAGCTCGCATCCAACTCTTATCCATGTCTACAATAAAAAGACTAAAGTCAGTTTATGGAAATGGCTTTAAGATTAGGCTAGGTTATAGGTTATAAGTATCGGTTATAGGTTAAGGTTAAGGTCTAGGTTTAGGTTATAGGTTAGGGTTTTGGGATTTGAGAATAGGTTTAGGTTAAGGTTATAAGCCTAGGTTTAGGTTATAGGTATAGGGAATGGTTTAGGGTATAGGTATAGGTTTTGGGATTTGAGAACAGTTTTAAGTTATAAGTGAAGGTTATAGGTTTAGGGAGTGGGTAGGTTTAGGTTATAGGTTTAGGTTTTGGGATTTGAGAATAGGTTTAGGTTATAAGTATAGGTTTTAGTTGGGTTATAGGTTAAGGTTTAGGGATTTGAGTTTAGGTTAAGGTTGTAAGTTTAGGTTAAGGTTACAATTATAGGTTATAGGTTAAGGTTAAGGTCTAGGTTTAGGTTAAAAGTATAAGTTTTGGGATTTGAGAATAGGTTTAGGTTAAGGTTATAAGTATAGGTTTAGGGTTAGGTTTTAGGTTATAGGTTATAAGTATAGGTTATAGGTTAAGGTTAAGGTCTAGGTTTAGGTTATAGGTTAGGGTTTTGGGATTTAAGAATAGGTTTAGGTTAAGGTTATAAGTTTAGGTTTAGGTTATAGGTATAAGTTTAGGTTTAGGGTATAGATATAGGTTTTGGGATTTGAGAATAGGTTTAAGTTATAAGTGTAGGTTATAAGTTTAGGGAGTGGGTAGGTTTAGGTTATAGGTTTAGGTTTTGGGATTTGAGAATAGGTTTAGGTTATAAGTATAGGTTTTAGTTGGGTTATAGGTTAAGGATTAGGGATTTGAGTTTAAGTTAAGGTTGTAAGTTTAGGTTAAGGTTACAATTATATGTTATAAGTTAAGGTTAAGGTCTAGGTTTAGGTTAAAAGTATAAGTTTTGAGATTTGAGAATAGGTTTAGGTTAAGGTTATAAGTATAGGTTTAGGGTTAGGTTTTAGGTTATAGGTTATAAGTTTAGGTTTAGGTTATAGGTATAAGTTTTAAAAGGGCCTAGCTATATGCCCTAGAGGGGGAGTGAATAGGGCAATGCCAAATAAAACTAATAACACTGGAATAATAAAAGAAATAAAGCACAATGCTGAATTTAAAGAAATCTCAATAGCCTAAAATAAAGAAAATGATACTTTATCAGTTCTAAGGACAACCTTACACCAAAAACAAAAGGTTTAAGGTAGGACAACCTTATTTCTAGAACGTCCTTTGTATCACAAACCAATGAGGAATAAAAAGTAAGGAAATCAAAATAACTTGCAAAAATAAATCCTAGGTTATTACAACATTCCCCACAGTTGCTTGGAATAAAAAGATTACAACATTCATCCATGAATACAGACCACAAACTGAATGAATAAAAGAATGAAAGAATAATGCACATCCACAACACAACGATATATAGTGGTTCGCCTGTGTGTACACCAATTGTTATCCAACAGCCACACAGAATGCTACTCCACTCCTAATATCCTCACAAAGGGGATATTAGCATGCACTATCAAAATAGGTTTCAAAGGTTCACCTAAAACCTTCACAATTGTGTCTTTGATCTCGGGCTTACACAATCCAAAAATCCCCACAATCTGAGTTTTCTGGCTCTCCTCAGATAACCAATACAATGAGATTTTTCTGGCAAATCTCAAACAAAACCATAGAAAGTAAATTACAAAAATGTAAAATACCTGAATCACCTTTTGAAGAAGCCTGGTAGAACCAATCGGAGTAGAAGTTCAATTCAACGTTCAAAGTCCAATACTCACTTTAAGAATGGTTCTATGTCTAATTAATTTTAAAACATAAGGGCTAGTTCTATTTGATTTTGAATCTAAGAAGAAGAAATATCAAAAATTCTCCTTTTCTAATAAGATTGGAATGTAGATTAAAATCAAATAAAAAACAAGCTAGCAAAAGGAATATTAAATAAGCACAAAGTATCTTAAAACAAATACAAAATTATCTCAGAGAATAGCCTAAAATTGCCTGAATAGAATTATATTGAATTGCTAAAACTCTGAATTTCGTGCTCTATTCATAGCCTAAAAAATCCTATCTACGACTGGTCTTAGGATCCTAGGACTGGTCGTAGCTTCAAAGATTTTTAAAGATTTTTGCGGGATAAGATTTTACGGTTCCACGACCGATCCTGAGTGGTCTACGACCGGTCGTGGTCCACCTACGACTGGTCATGGGACATCTACGACCGGTCGAAGGACCCTCAATTTGGTTGCTGGAGTTTGAGTCGTAGGGCTACGACCAGTCGAAGGATGAGTCGTAGAACTCACAAGACTGGTCGTAGGACAGCTAGAAACATCTGAAAATCTTCAACAACATAGGACTGGTCCTGAAAAACTTAAGACTGGTCGTAGCAGAGCCAGGACTGGTCTTGAAGTCCCTAAGACTAGTCTTAGAACAGCCCAAATAATCATATTAAAATATATGAATTATGTATCCAGAATGACCTACACTAAAGCCCATCCTAAGGTCAATCTAAGGTCAAACAAACGTTAAAAGTGAGATGGACATTGAAAGTCTGTACACTCAGATGACCCTTAAGAGAAGCTTGGGAATATACAAATCTTGTAGTAGGCCTTCTTGAGCTTGATCTTGACTTGACAAAATCTTCTAACATACTTGAACTTGATTGAATATTGAACATGCAAACTTGAAGACTTAAACTTGATTGAATCTTGAACATTCAAACTTGAATTCTTCATCCATGAGTTGAAAACTTCTTCATTTAAGATTTGTCTTGAAATGCGATGTCTTAAAGTAAAGAATAGTCTTAAATATGAAACACAAGATATACAAGACATAGATATAGGTTTTGGCACCATAAAATTTGACAACCAAAGGGATATGAAATCATAGCACTTACAACTCTCCCTTTATCAAATTTGTGACAAAACACATAGCAAAGAAGATAATAAGAAATCATGAGCCATAAAAACATAAATTACTCTACTCCCCCTGAGTAATACGAGTACTGCTCATGTAAACAGTCAATAACATATTCTCATCCACATATCCTTCTCAATCAATCAATCAAACAAATAAATTACTCCCCCTTTCCATACTACTCCCTTTTACCTTACTACTCTCCCTTTTTATCATCAAATTATAAGGGAAAGTCACAAAAGGAAAGAGAACATAGAGAGTAATAAGCAGATAATGAGAAAGAGATATGAAAGGACAAAGCATATTTCAAAATATAAACCTGAAGCATCAAGCCATCATCAATCCATAATACAATATCCAAAAGATAATGTTATCAAACCATAATCCATAATACATATCCAAAATAAAAGATAATGTTATACTATCCAAAAGATAATTCACCTAATCTGATCCAGAGGAGGGAGCAGGGATAGTCGGATCAATCTGGCATAAGCCCTTATTGATGCGACGAAAATATTTTCGCATGTACTTAAATCACATATCGTGGGCTATATTCATATTATCAACTTTCTCCTCCAATGCATGAAGGCGTGCATCATAACCAGATGGATCATCATCTGGATCATTTGGTGAATCAGATTCTATCTCATCAAAAATCTCATCCATATTAACATCTTGTTGTGGAAGATCACCAGCT